>CANNZV010000178.1:0-436387 GCA_947561585.1 Caprella mutica
CAAACTTCCTACTTGTTCTTTTAACAGATGAGGAAAGAGCCACACTTGATTGTCTGGATGGATGGGTTAAAGTTTGAATCCTACTGGAGCTGTTTATCCACACTGGTTTCGTCGTCAACAAGGAGGCTGTGGCCTTATGTTTTAAGCGGGCATCATTGTTGAAACGTTAATTGACCCTCTCCGAGTACCAGAGGGTGTAAACCTAACAATCCAATCCTACATTGCCTCTTTTGTTGAGTACTTGTTCCCTTGTCCTAATAGTTTGCAATTATCTCGTTGGCAAAAGATGATTTTCTTGTATTACTTCGAACAAACTCATGCTTGAAGGGTTACAACTTCTTTCCCCACATCTCTGGGCATCAAGTGAGAGACTCACATGACTTGATTGCCTTGTTCTCTGGTCTTAAGCCCCATTGAGCATTTCCGACCGTTTCATTTGAGACATTACATCAGGACTGTTTTGACGTAAGACCAATGACAGCCTTGTCAAAAATGGAGGCACTAGTATCATTTAGCTGCCTTATGACCTGCCTGCGTATTTTTCACATATTTCGAGGGGAAATTCTTTTTCTCTTACCCTCATCTCTCCTTGGGTTTGTGTCGGAATTTTCCACAAAATAAACTATTGTTCTCTTATCCCTTCCAAGTTATAAAGCTAAATATAGAAGAGTCCTCCCTTCTGCAGGACCTGCTACAATTTTACCCTCTCGGTAGAAGTTAATCGCCCATTTTTTGGCTTTTTCACAGAGCTGCAATAAAGCGATGAACAGTTAAAATGACTTCAAAATACATAAACGTTCATAACTTTCCAATTTTCTCATGGATTGAAAAAATATTTCAGCAAGATACTAACATAGAAGCAATCTTCCAGTGACCAAAGTTTCACTACTGTGCGATCAATATTATTGAAATTATTCACAAAATAGTGATCTGCAATAAAGCGATAAACGCAGTTTATGCATTATATTAATAACATATTCTTTAATATGAAAAAGAATTCAGATTATTTCTTTATACTAAAGGCACATTGTCACAATCCTATTAATGATAATGGCATAGATTATATTGTATACCAACTACCAATAGGATGTATTTAGGTGTGCTTTTTTTTCTGAATAGTATTTTGCTTTGAGGTAATTTAAAAGAATTTTTTTGTGTACTGTTAAAAGCCTTCATCGAATGAATTGGAAAAAGAATTAGATTAGAAATAGATAATAATTAGAAGAGAAATCAATTACACGAAATTGTAGTTCATTTCTTCACATGATTATTCATTGCTTTATCCGAACTACTGACATCTCGTTATTGATCTCTATGTGTTCGTATGCGTCGTTTGAATACACTGATAAGTTTTCTATGAAAGATTTCAGTAATTTAATTTACATTTGAAATTCTATTTAATTTCATCATGACTTTCAGTTTCAATAAATGTTAATGAATATTGAATAAATTAAAGTTTTAGGTGAAATTAAGATAATTACTCGTACATATATTTGAAAGAACGTCTTGGGACTATTTGTTCTTTTTCTTTCAGTTGGTCAGCTGACTTTGTGAGCTGAAGTCAAAACATTGTTGTTGATTGCTATATGCAAGAAATATTCGTGCATGAGTGTTTAATTATATAGTATCTTTTCATCAAAGTATCGAAATGGCTCGTCTTCTGATCAGCCTAGTGTTGGCTATCTACTCATTCAATATTTGTAAGTTAAAAATAATATGAAATTAATTCTGTTTATTTTTTAAATTCTATGTTAGGTAGGCTACTTTTTATTAACTCAGGACTTAGGTATTCGATTGTAAGTCATAAAATTTATACCCATATCTAACAGTCAAACTTTTATTGGTAAATTTCTTTGAATTCTGCCCTCCAGTTATAGTTATTAAACCAATGTGGAATTTGGTCAAAATACCATGAAATAATCCAATCTGCAGAATATGCGAGATATTTGGGATATTCTCTCCGAACAATTTTGAATTAATTCCTATATTTACATTAATTTTGCTACAAATATTTCTGAATTAATTCCTATATTTACATTAATTTTGATACGAACAGATTAAGAGATCTCTACGAACACCTAGGTAACCAGTTTCTGCAGACTGGGAAATAATAAGAAATATAGGTAGTTGCCTAGTTGGTAACTTGGTAGCTATTAGACAGTCTGTATTTGGAGTGCAAAATCCCACTGTCCCACATTCCCACTGACTTTTTCAAAAGCTGAAAAAATCCACCAACAATTTCCAAATATTTGGCTGATCCACCAAGTCACCAACATTTTGCCCATTTATGATTTATCCACCGAAAATGAATGGCATCAAGAATAAATAGGTAGATGCAAACTCCACAGACTTTACCCTAGTAAAATAGGATGGCTCATTAACTCTCCATTTGTTTCTCCAGCTCTCCCCAAAAATGAAAAATCACAAAATTTCTATCCAAAGGAGTCAAGGACCAAAATGATCAAATATAAATTCTCTCCAAATTTTGAAATTAACATTCACATAGTAATTTGTAGCCAGACTGTATTTCATGGTAAATTCCACCGACTTGTCGGTGGAATTTTTCTTTATTGAAAATAATATTCTTGCAAAGTCGGTGGATTTTTAACTATTAATACCTATGATACCATTAATTTTCAGTGGAAAAATGGGTAAAAGTCAACAATGTTGGTGTATCAGCCAAATTAGTGGAATTTTATGGTGGATTTTTTCAGCAAATTCAAAAAGTCAGTGGAATTTAATGCACCAAATACAGACTGGCATTGTAGCATAGGTAATAGGACTAAATTAAATATTTTTCGTCATTTGCAATTGAAGGGTTGGGACTTTCAGACTTTGCCAGGTAATAAAGCAATGCATGTCCAATCTTGCCATTTAAATGTTGAGTTTGTCACAGTTATTTTGAGCCCTCGTCAAATTGCAAATGGCCCATGTTTCAAAGTGTGGAACAGTGGAAGGCCAAGTAAAATAGTATGTCTCATAAACTCACCATTTCTCTCTCCAGCTCTCTCCAAAATTCAACAAATTCTCTTCAAAATGATCAAATTTTCATAAATTCTCTCCAAAATAACATTGTAGCATAGGAGAAAAATAGATAAAACTTGCCATTTGCATTTGAAGGGCTCTTAATAACTGTCACAAACTCGCCATTAAAATGGCGAGTTTGGACATGCTTCATTACTTGGGTGGAAGGAAAGTCCGAAGTCGCTAGTTTAGTGAAAAATTGGATCCAGGTTGCCACATAAAAGGAGAAATTTGACTTTTAGTGAAGATTTTACACTTAGAAACATCATTATGCTTCATTTCTGATGATGTGATGCCAGATTGCATTAGTTGTTGTCCAAGAGCTGCCATTTCACCAACAGGTTATTTGAAGAGCCGTGGGAATATATCTGAGCTGTGGGATAAAAAATGCGAGCAGTGGGATAAAAATTGCGAGCTGTGGTGGAAGGAGCAATTATCACCTAGATTTAGTTAATTATAATTAACTTATAAACAGACCGGGAATATTTGATCAAGTGAAAATTTTGAAACTCCATATAAATGTCTTTTAGAAGACCGCGAGTTTTGAAAAAAATTCACATCGAATGCAATATGGCTGTTTTGCATGCGTAGTTTAAGAGTATGTGTCAACTGTCAAGTCGCCGATTAATTGTTGACTTAAGGTCACAGTTCTCAGATTTTGAAAAGTTTTTTATTATTGACGTTACGGTTGTGAAATTTTGTACACTTGTATAAAATGAATTCTAAGATGTTTTTGTGTCTTGACATTTTTTCGATTCGACCCATAGAAAACGAGTTATTCGAATTTCAAACAGTGTGTAAATTAATAAATGGATACTACAATTTTGTAGCTATGACACACAAGATTCTACAAACTGTGGAAGCGTTTTTTAGATTTTTCGAATTGGTTTTTGAATTATTGAAATTTTTAGTGTAATAAAAAAAAATTAAAAAAATACAAACTTCAAAATTCAATATTTTGAAAAATAATTCAAAAATTGAAATAAAACTTTTCCAGAGTTTGTAAAGAATTCCGGGGAGCATCGAATGCAAAAAATCGCAATGCCGTAGCTTCAAAATTGTAAACGCCTTAGGCTTTTGAATTACAAGATTTTTAGATCTCTGAACTAATAGAAAATCCCATTCAAAGTTTGATAATCTGACACGCTGCATATGACTCCTGTGAAGGTTTGCGGGTAACTGAGAGGCATACCTTGGTGTGCATCTGATTAGTGGCACGTTAGATACCTGATATAGCGAGATAATTAATTAATATGAATTATAATTGGCTGAGAGTTGGTTTTTAGAGTACATATTGACTCCCTACCACCCGGTCCCCTTTCTCCCTCTCCCTAGGGGGTTAGAGTAACATGAGAGCTCTGATATTTTGCACACACTATTAAAAGGTTAAAAAGCAACTATTTTCACAATAAAATTTTTTTCTTTAATTTTGCCATTTTTCCTGGGAATGGTCCCCTTAAAATTTGTGAAAATCCATGTTTCAGAGGATGAAAAATTGTAAGCCAATTTTTGAGCCAAAATTTCACAAAAAATCTGAGCCAAGCTAATTTGGCTCATTTTTTGAAGATTTCAAGCCAAAATTAACATGGGAACATAGGAATAAATTTTAAATTTAAAGCCAATAGACATATCTGAGTTCACCATTTCAAATCTATGCCAATTAATTGGCTTTAACTGACATCCATGTTTCAAAGTGTGGCAGGAAAGTCTCCAGTTTAGTGAGAAAATGGATCCAGGTCGCCACATTTAAGATATTTTAAAGAAGAAATTTGACTTCCTAGTGAAGATTTTATACTTGAAAATATCCTCATGCTTCATGTCTGATGTGTGTGTATCTCTTGAGACTATTTTATGAGTGATTTACTTGTTATTTACATGTTTTTCAACTTATTTCACCCCTCAAAAGTTGCCAATATACTGGTGACTTTGTTCATACTTTGAAACATGGACTGACATACTCTTATACATGGGTGAAAATAAGTATCTTTCCCATATATAGATGACAAATGAGCATTTTAATTAGATTTAAAATTAAAATTGGCAACTCAGGAATCATGTATGAACGGCGGAAAGCATCTCTGTTGAAATGTAAACAAAGCCGCTATTTTGTTTTGATATGGCGCGATTGCTATGTATATTAGTTTTCTGTGTTCTTGATACGATTGCAAACATTTGTTATGAATGATGTTGCCAGTTTAATTCGATGCTCTCTGACTAATTATCAAAAAAATAATGAATAACTATGAAAGAAAGTCTATGGAATTTACTATCAACAATGGTCTATATTATAGACCATTGAATATTCAAAGATATCTGCTTTAGTTCTTAAAAATTTATTGGTAGGTGACAGTTGTCAGTTATTACATATTATATCAAACTCAGTTTGTATCTTTTATGTATGTTTGTAATATAGCTTATGAAATAATGGTATGCCTCTCTCTGATTGGCTGGTATCAGTTGTATGCCCCTCTCTGATTGGCTGGTATCAGTTGTATGCCTCTCTCTGATTGACTGATACGCTCTCAATTATTTACCTATATATATATATATTAAGGTATGCTTACTTTTGATAATTAGGTAGGTATAATAATATAGGTATTGACTACTATTAAATTAATTAATTAAATTTTGACGACTGGCGACAGCATTACTAATTTTTGTTGACTTATTTTTGAAAAAAATATATATATTGGCGACTTGATGAACTTTCTCTGAAACTAGGGATCATGCATGTGCATCTCTTGAGATTATTTTGGGATTGATTTACTTGTTATTTAGATGATTTTTCAACTTATTTAACCCCTCAAAAGTCGCCAATATACTGGTGACTTTGTCCATACTTTAAAACATGGCAAATGGCGAGAAATATCTATTTTTCTCCTATGTTACAATGTTGTATTGTATTGTTTTTGTGTTGCAATTATTATTGTAATGCATTAAATTTTATTCTTTTTTTGCAATTGTATATTGAATTATTCATTATGATATATCATTTCTATATTAAACTGATTATTGTATTGTATATGGTTATTCTATATCGAAACTTGCCACATTAGTCTATTAGACTACCAGTTGGCTTAGTTTTCTGTTCTTTTTATAATTGTATCCTTTTATTTTGTATCCTTTTCTAATAAACTTATCATTGTTATTATTATTAATTTGGAGAGAATTTATGATATTTTGATCATTTTGGAGAGAAATTTGGTTATTTTTAATTTTTTGGAGAGACAAATGGAGAGTTTATTGGACATACTATTTTACTTGAGAACTTGGCATGGATATTTCTTTTATATTAGAAAAATTTCATCCCAGTCTGTATTTGGTGCATAGAATCCCACTGACTTTTTCAAAAAGCTGAAAAATTCCACCTTAAATTTCCAATAATTTTGCTGATCCACCAACTTTTTCCCAATTTATTCACCAAAAATTAATGGTAACATAAGAATTAATAGCTAAAAATCAACCGACTTAGCTAGAATAATATTTTCAAAGGGAATACATTTCACTGACATGTCGGTGAAATTTACCATGAAATATAGTCTGGATTCCATCAACAAGTTGGTGGAAGTTGCCATGAAATACAGTCTGGTATTTCTGGTATATAATAAATTATTTACATGTATTATGTATTTTAGGACCAGTTTGCAGAATATTCAATATTGAATATAGCTATTTGGAATATTATCTACAAACAATTTTGAATTAATTCCTATATTCACTTTTCAGTTCTCCCAAGAAATCCCCTATTTAGAGAGTCTGCAGAAATTGGTAAAGTGTTTGTAGAGATTTCTTATTCTGTTTGTAGCTAAATTAATGTAAATATAGGGATTAATTCAAAATTGTTCTGAGTCTAATCGGAGAGAATATCCCAAGTTCTTAACTATCTCCCATATTCTGCAGACTGGCTATTTTAAATTATTTTTGGCTTCTGCATTCCATTTAAATTATTTGGGGATATGTTAAATATTCCTAGGTAACTTAAACTAATAACTATATTATTTGTACTAGACTACCAAGTAAAATAGTATGGCTAATATACTCTCCAGCTCTCTCCAAAAATAACCAAATTTTTCTCCAAAATGATCAAATTAATGAAATTATAATAAATTCTCTCCCAAAGTAACATTTTAGCATAGGAGAAAAATAGATATTTCTCACCATTTGCAATTGGAGGGCTCAAAATAATTGTCACAAACTCGCCATTAAAATGGCGAGTTTGGACATGCTTTATTACCTGGCTAAACTACAAGGATTAAAATGAGGTTCATAAAAGTTAAGAAAAATGTGTTTCAGATTTCCTATTCTGAGTCAATATCCAAGTCTCTAAGATATGTTCCAGTCTGTATTTGGTGCACAAGAAGCCACCAACTTCTTCAAAAAGCTGAAAAAATCCACCAACATATTTGGCTGTTGCTGATCCACCAACATTTCCTCATTTAGCCACAGAAAATTAATGGTAACATAGGAATAAATAGCTAAAAATCCACTGACTTTGCTAGAATATTATTTTCAAAGGGGAAAAATTCCACCGTCAAGTTGATGGAATTCACCATGAAATACAGACTGGGATCATATGTTTAATTGACTTTCTATTTAGAACTATACTTTACATTCCCAACTAAGTTGAACTTCCCATATTAATTTTAGCTTGAAATCTTCTCAAAATGAACAAAATTGTATTGAAAGTCCAGTCTGCAAAGCATTAATAATCAGTCTCCAGATTTTTAATTTTTAGGGCAATTTGTCTCCAAAGATTTTCAAGTTTCTCTCCAAATTAGGCAAAAATCTCAAAATATTCTCCATTCTCCAATAATTACATGTAAACATAGGAATTAATTGAAAAATTGTTGCCGGATATTTCAGAAGACTTAATTTCAAGGCCTCAATAGTCGCCCGATAAACTTCACAACTTCATGCATCTTTTTCAGACTGGTTGAAAGTGGAAATTTACTCTTCATTGACCACAATAGTGCGACAATATGGAGCTCTTCTAAAAAATAGAATTTTTTCATAGGTTACAATGTTATTCCAGTCTATATTTGGTGCACAAAATCCCATTGACTTTTTCAAAAATCCACCATCAATTTACAATAATTAGGCTGACCACCAACATTTTCCCAATTTATCCACTGAAAATTAATTGTAACATAGGCCCAGAATATTATTTTCAGGAGGGAAAAAAACTATCTGGATGTTGCTCTTATTCTGAAGAGAATCTGAAATAATTTGGTTATTTTGGAGAGTAATTTTAATTAAAAATAGAATAACTTTCAAGGCTTGAATAGGAAGTTAAATTAAAGCTTACACTTCTTTACAATCCATAATTTATATATATTGCTTTAAAGATTAATTTTATTTCAGGTTATGGAGCAGACTTATATGTGTCCCACACTCCCTCGGGACTCAAGTTCAACAAAGCTGGTAGCTTGAGAATGTCTGCTGTAGATGACATGTTGGCAGCAGCTATGGGCTACAGTCATGAGGTATACAAACATAAATATTATTTGTGAAATCTTAGTAGCTACCTGCTATATCAGTCATTGAACAAACACCCATTATTTTTCATGTTCCTCTTAAGTTATTGTAGCTAATAAAATGTTCTCATATATAAAGGATAGCAAATTCAATATTTTCAAACCATCAATCAAAATATATTTTGTTAAATTAAATTATGATCTCAACTTCTATTCTGTGTCATATTATTATAAATATTTTCTTGCTTTTAATTCTGCCTCTCAATTGATGCTAAATTGAGGATACATTGATAGTAGGCAGCTAATTTGATTATAGTAAAAAATCTATAATAAATTCTATTAACATCCCAGAGTTCTCCATGGGCCGGTCTAGAAGTGGTGACCCCATTCAGTTCCCCTGCGGCTGCGGTTCTGATAGCCGTAGAAGGCAGTGGTGCAAGTGTACCCCTCACAGGACACCACTACTCAGTTCAGGAAGACCTTTCTCTCCTGAAAGTCTTTGACTCTCTGAACTCTACCGTCTCTGCCACTTCCCAGCGTCCAACCCACCTGCAGTATTTGGAGGTTGCCGATGGCATCAGTCCTGAGTTTGTCAGTCTCCCTGCCTCATCAAGCCTGAGTCCTGAGAAAGAAAGGGACAGCTCCTTCCTCTTTGAAGTGGGTGCTCTCCCCCACATGGTGGACAGACTGAAGGGAGAAAGCAGCGTGTCCCATGGAGGCCAGGACTTCATCTTCTACAAAATCAGCTCCTTCTCCCTACTTGTGAAAACTTATGGCGATGGATCACCCCAAGTGAGTTTGCTGTTTAGTTACTGATTCTTATTACATAATATAGGGTAAGCTACAAATTATTGGTTGATTTCATATTTTCGATTTTATAAGAAAAAATGAGAAAAGCTAATTAGTTTTTAATTTTTATTGGTATCAATGATAACTGCCTAAAGTAATTACAAAGGTGAATATAGTTGCAATTTTGTCAGAAAATGTTGTTATCTTTTCTAATTACCTTCTTAGGTGAATGAGGCTAAGAACCTTCTATCAGAGGCCATTCAAATGTTCACCTCCAAGGCAAGTCACCTGTACAAGGAAAAGGTTCTGGTGCTGTCCCTTGTTTTTGACAAAGCTCCTCAAACTCTCATTCGTAAAACTAGACAGACAAGAGCAGGGGTGAGTTAATTGTATTCTAGATTAGGTTGGTTAATGGTTAACTTAATATATCCATTATTCTAGAATTAGTGTTAGCTACATAATTTTGGGTTGTTTTCAGTAATTTAGACAGTAAAATTACTTAGCTGCTAAATCCACAATAAAATTTTTATAAGATTAAAATGTTTGGCTACATTAAAATGATCCTCCTCTCTTTAGCTACCTACTTACTGAAACATAAAAACTAGCCGAATTTCAACTATTATTAATCCATATATTAATATAGTTAGGTGCTTTAAATCTTTCACTATAACTTGCTAGAGTGAGTATAAAAGTATTAATATTTCTCTCCATTTTACCAATTTGCTGATGTTTCAGGATGCTGATCTAAACCTTGCCAAGGAATACTCCACTGACTATCCTGCAGTTTTCAACATCATCCTGTTCCTGTCTATCGTGATGGCTGTGTCCGTCCTTGCTGCTGCCGTGGCTACTGCCTACATGGACCCTGGCAGGGACTCCATCATCTACAGGATGACTAATCCCAAGATGAAGAAGGATCAGTAAGCACAAAGCTTGAGAAATGAAGTCAACTGTTACCAATTATTTGGAGCAATTTGTGTAAACTTTTAGCCAAGAAAGATACAATTTTAGAAATATTTACCTTATAGAAAAAGTTGTCCTATATTCAAAATTTATGAACTGCATGTCGTTGCCATTCCTTAACATTTTCTTAGTCAATTCCAGCACCTTCTGATAACATATAAAAGATTTGTGTCGGGTTTGCAATATTTTTATCAACTGATTAGAACGTTAACTTCTTAATGGTACATAAATTGAAAAAAGCTGCAACTCAGTTTTAAGTCAACTTGGAGAATATTTAGCTATTAATTTGTTTCAAATTTATAAACTGTATAATAGAATATTAACAACAATTGGTAGTGTGAACACAGTTTGAAGTTTATGAAAGAGTAATTTGTCATATGTAGGTATTCTTAAAATTTTATTTTTCAGATCTACATACCAATATGTTATACCTATTAATTTATTAATGAATTAAATGTAAAATATCACTAGATAGTGTAGAAAAGAGGTCTATATAATGAAATGGTTACACTTTTATTTATAATAGTTAGAATCATTTGAATATTTATTGTATATATTGTTTTAAAGTATTAACATTACTGGGGTGAAGTTAATGAAATTTGATGGCCTCATTTGTGGTTCTGATTACATTCCAATAAGATGACTTCATTATATTAAAAGGAAGGTCAACATAATTCGCCATATCTTGAGTTGTTCTCATTTTAACTGCATTTATTGACGACTAAAAGTAATATTTCTGCATCATGAACAATGTCACCGACTGATGGTAGGCGACTTTGTTTATGGAGCCACTTTCCTTGTGATTGCTTCTTTAAGTCCCTTGTACTTAATTTTCTTTTGATGTCAGCGATATGGCCTTTGGTTTTCCGAAGCATAATTATTTAACCAAAATAGGATAATTTGGCGGATTATTGTTTGATGGTATCCTTTCCCTAATCTAATGATTTGGATGTTTTCTATTTATTTTTTTTCGGCTGTTTTATCCCTGTAATTTAACCTTCTTATGTAAATATAGTTTATGTGAACTTGAAACTGTTTTATTATTTATAAATCCTTGTCTATTTTAAAAAAATATCCGTTTCTTGTGATGTAAACATGATGGAGTTTATTTAAATTAAACCATTGAAAGGTGTAGTTAAAGATTATGAAGAATAAGTCATTGTGGTACAAAATTTAGATTATTTACTATAAACTTATAAATAGTAGCTCCGAACCATCTAGCTGTTCAGTGTGGGAATATCCTAAAGCTGTCTGTGGTGAAGGGGGGTGACGTCTCGGGCCCTGAACTGTTGTAATTTAAATTATAGATAGTCTTTTTTTTTTTTTTAATTTTTGCAATGTTTATCTTTTTTATTAACCCTAGTTGCAGTTTTAGATGATAGCGCTAGGGTTATGCTCTTCAACTACGAGGTCTTAGATTTTGTGTTAGGTAGACTCTTGGGCTTCATTTACTATCATCTCTTAATTTTCCTCTTTCACCCGTAAGTGCAGCCACCGCTGCTTGTGTCCCTTTTCGTCACATTCCTTGGTAAGTGACTGCATTCACTGAGTAGCTTTTCTGCATCCATGAGCATTGTCACCGTCTGGTGGTACTGGTTGGTGACTTTGTTTTTGGACTTATTTTCCTTTCTGACTGCTACTTCAATATGTCCTTTTTCTTTATTTTCATTTTGATCTCTACTACGATCATAAGTTCCAAAGAAAATTTTAAACCATTACTAAATAAAATTATCCGGACACGGTCTTTTTTTATTTCTAATATTTCATGTAGATCATTTACGTCGACTTGATTAAAGTATCAGATTTTCTTTTTTTTTGTATTCATTTAAAAAAATGTCTAGAAGCGTCTATTTCGTCACATGACGAAACTGAAACTCTATTTTAAGTCCCCAGCCAACTTCAAGAATTGGTAGGAAAAAAAAACGAATTAGACAAATTAAGGAACAAATTAAACTATAGTCATTTTTTAATAGAATATAAATTATGAGAATTTGTATCAAACTTTAAGATTGTGTAAATTTGAAATGAGTTAAAATTACAAAGTATTAGAATGCAATTTCAATTTTAAGTTTTTAACCTTCATTCAAAAAACTCTATTCACTCGTAACATGAATTATACAGGTATCATGGTATGTAAAGGTTATCACCCAATTATCTAGACTCTAGAGTAAGAATCGAATAGCCGACCAAACCGATATTTTCGACCAAATTGTGTTTAACTTTAAAATTATAATTTTTTACTTAGAAATAGTGACGAGGTGAATTGTTATCTTATTTGCTGATTATTTACCCAACATTTCGATCTATTCTATTTGTGATCCTATATCACATATTGTAATCTCAGAATGTTAAATCTGTGAGATCAAATGAAAAGCGCAAGGAAAGGATGTATAATAATTGAATTTAAATGAGTTAATATTTTCATTGTTTCTTTAGCTTGCTTGCTCTTTTTATTTAATCAATTTAATAAGATTATCAAGATGGAAACCAATAAGTTAAATTCTTTTTTATTTCGGGATTTCGAAATTAAACATTTTTACCAATTAAAAACTTTTAAATCAAAATCGACTGTATTCTATATACTGTTAGTAATATAAAGTGCCCTTTGTGCCACTTTTGCTCTGTAGGAATAAGTCGTCACATTATTGGAACTCTGTTTTGATCCGAGCAGCTGATTTCTCCTGAGCAGAGTGCAGCTGAGATTCGTAGTTGCTGATCATTGGTTCGTCTCGTGTAACTCATTATTGGTTCGTGTTGCTGATTATTGGTTCGTGTATCGTCTTATTGAATTTGAAAGGTGTTTTGTTTTCTGAGCGTTTAATTAGGCGTCTCTTGAAGACCTAATAAATATGGCTGAAGGATTCACCAGTCTTGATCTTCAAAGTGATCCATGCAAGTAAGTTTAAGAAAAAATGAAAAGTTAGAGATTAAAATGCCCAGTCTCCTCTAAGTTACTAAGTTAGGTACTTAGGTAATAGGTAGTTAGCTACATATTATAAGCTTTGCTATTTCATTTTTTCTTGGTTGTGTATATATGGTATATTTAGGAAATTAGAAGCATCCCAAGGCCCAGTCTAGTCTGCAAAGCAATAGCATGCACAATCAGTCTCCAGATATTTAATTTTTGAGGCAATTTGTTTCCAAAGATTTTCAAATTTCTCTCCAAAATAACCAAAAATCTCAAAATTCTCTCCACTAATAACCCAGTCTGCACTCTGCAGAATATGGAACATTTTTCAAACTTCAAAGACTCTCTGCGGCCAAGTAATAAAGCATGTCCAATCTCGCCATTTTAATGGCGAGTTTGTGACAGTTACCTATTTTGAGCCCTTCAATTGCAAATGGCGAGTTTTATCTATTTTTCTCCTATGTTACAATGTTATTTTGGAGAGAATTAATGATAATTTGATCATTTTGGAGAGAATTTTTTAAATTTTGGAGAGAGCTGGAGAGACAAATGGCGAGTTTGTGAGACATACTATTTTACTTGGCTCTGCGGGAGTTTTTGATTGTATTTTTAGAAATTGGAGATCTCTGCGGGAGATCTTGAATTAATTTCTATGTTACCATTAATTTAGCTGCGGGAGATTCTGAATCTGCTACGGAGAGTCGAAGAGTAACCCAGACTGTATTTCAATAATTTCATGGTAAATTCCACCCAGATTGTATATGATGATCCAAGTAAAATAGTATGTCTCATAAACTCACCATTTGTCTCTCCAGCTCTCTCCAAAATTCAACAAATTCTCTCCAAAATGAACAAATTTTCATAAATTCTCTCCAAAATAACATTGTAGCATAGGAGAAAAATAAATAAAACTCGCCATTTGTAATTGAAGGGCTCAAAATAACTGTCACAAACTCGCCATTAAAATGGCGAGTTTGGACATGCTTTATTACTTGGATGATGATAAATTCCACAGACTTGTCGGCAGAATTTTTCACTCTTGGAAATTAATATTCTAACAGAGTCGGTGGAATTTGAGCTATTTATTCCTATGTTACCATTAATTTTTGGTGGAAAAATTGGAATACGGTGGTGGATCTGCCAAAATATTGGAAAACTTATGGTGGATTTTTTCAGCTTTTTGGGAAAGTCAGTGGAACATTTTGCACCAAATACAGACTGGAATTCCACCGACTTATTGATGGAATTTTTCTACATTGAAGCCAGTCTGCAGAATATGAGACATTTTTAACATTTTCTGTGCGAACAATCCTTAATTTCCTCCTATATTTACATGTATTTTACTGAGAACCCAGTCCTAGTCCAAGTAAAATAGTATGTCTCATAAACTTGCCATTTGTCTCACCAGCTCTCTCCAAAATTCAACAAATTCTCTCCAAAATGATCAAATTTTCATAAATTCTCTCCAAAATAACATTGTAGCATATGAGAAAAATAGATAAAACTCGCCATTTGCAATTGAAGGGCTCAAAATAACTGTCACAAACTCGCCATTAAAATGGCGAGTTTGGACATGCTTTATTACTTGGGTCCTAGTTTCAGGGAATGTTCATTGAGTCGCCAATATATCATTTTTTTCAAAATTAGTAATGCTGCATGCACCAAGTAAAATAGTATGTCTCATAAACTCTCCATTTGTCTCTCCAGCTCTTTCCAAAATTCAACAAATTCTCTCCAAAAAGATCAAATTTTCATAAATTCTCTCCAAAATAACATTGTAGCATAGGAGAAAAATAGATAAAACTCACCATTTGCATTTGAAGGGCTCAAAATAACTGTCACAAACTCGCCATTAAAATGGTGAGTTTGGACATGCTTTATTACTTGGGTAATGCAGTCGCCTGTCGTCAAAATTTAATTCCAATTTTGAAAGTCGACAGTCGTCAATATACCTATATTATTATAACTACCTAAATTAATTGAGAGCGTATCAGCCAATCAGAGAGAGGCATACAACTGATACCAGCCAATCACAGAGAGCCTGAGAGAGGCATACTTTCTTTCATAGTTATTCACCAGTCTGTATTTGGTGCACAAAATCCCACTGACTTTTCTTAAAAGCTTAAAAAATCCACCAACAATTTCCAATATTTTGACTGATCCACCAAATTTTTCCCAATTTATCCACCGAAAATTAATGGTAACATAGGAATAAATAGTTAAAAATCCACTGACTTTGCAAGAATACTATTTTCAAAGGGGAAAAAATTCCACCGACATGTCGGTGGAATTTCCCATGAAATACAGACTGGGTTATTCAATTGTTTTTTTTTTCTGATAATTAGTCCGAGAGCATCAAATTAAAATGACAAGTAGTGAGTGACCACATCAATCCCAGATTGTATTTGGTGGTAAATTCCAAGGATATAGCTATAGGAGATATTTAATTTCTCTAATAAAAAAATTCCTGCAATGTCGGAGGATATTTAACTATTAATTCCTATATTACCATTAATCTTGGGAGGGGAAACTGGAATAATGTTTGAGGACTAGACAAATTTATCAAAAATGTTGACAGCTATTTCTCAGATTTTTGAAAAAGTCAGAGGAGTTCAGTGCACCAAATACAAACTGGCATCATTCATAACAAAAGAACACCGAAAACAGAACTGATTCTCAATTTAAATTATAGCTACATCATGTAGCGCGTAATATCAAAACAAAATGGCGGCTTTGTTTACATTTCAACAGAGAAACAACGCGGTTCCGCTGTTTATGATTATGAGTCACCAATTTTAATTTTAAATCTAATTTAAGTACTCATCAGTCGTCTATATATGTGAAAGTTGCTTATTTCGACAATTAATCGGCGACTTGGTACATACTCTTGAACTAGGAACCCAGTCTGCAGAATATGGAACATTTTTCCAAGACTCTCTGCGGGAGTTTTTGATTGAATTTTAAAAATTGGAGATCTCTGCGGGACATTTTGAATTATTTCCTATGTTACCATTAATTTAGCTGCGGGAGATTCTGAATCTGCTACTGAGAGTCGGAGAGTATCTGTCTCTCAAATTTAAATCTCTGCGGGAGAAGAGACACATTCTGCAGACTGGCAGTGAGAACAAAAGCCAAATTAGAGGATTTCTTGGAGAACAGTTTCCCAGTTCCTGCAGTCTGACATTGAAGCTATGTATTCCTATGTTACCATTAATTTTCAGTGGAAAAAGGGAGAAAATGATGGTGGATCAGCCCTGATTGTACAGGGTGGGGCGTAAGTTTGGAAGCAATTTTTCAAACATTAATATAATTCTTAAAAATAAGTTCCTAATTAGGTGATAGGGTTTGAACTATAGTAGAGACACTACATTATGACGTGGCAGTGTCAGACAAAAGAGAAGCCATTATTGCTCTACACCGTGCCGGGAAGTCAGATTCTGTCATTTCAAAGACTCTCTCAATAGCGAGATTGACTGTTTGGAAGTGTGTGAAGCGTTTTAATGAGAGAGGAGACTTGACTGATCGTCCAAGAAGTGGTAGACCACGCTCACAACGCACCAAACAACTGATAAAATGTGCCCGAGAGAAGATCAGGAGGAACCCGAAAAGGTCAATACGATTGTTAGCCAAAACAGCTAATGTGAGTCCCAGAACAATGAGAAGAGTTGTCAAAGAAGACCTAAAGATGTCCTCTTTCACCCTCCAAAAGAGACCGACTCTGTCAGAAGCTGTTAAGAAAAAGAGATTGGAGAGAAGCAAAGCACTTCTGAGAGAATTGAAGTCTGGCACGGCTGGTGAAATTGTTTGGTCTGACGAAAAAAATTTCACAGTGGAAATGGCTCGCAACCGGAGGAATGACAGAATAATTGGTAAAAGTGCAAAAGAAATCCCATACAACCAAACAACTGTCCACAGAACCATGAAACCTGCTTCAGTAATGGTCTGGGCCACCGTTTCAGAAACTTGGAGATCTCCTTTAATTTTTGTGGAACAAGGCGCCAAAATTAATGCTAAATATTATATTGAGAATATTTTGACGCCAATGTTGAAGTCTGCTAAGGATCACTTCAGTAATGACACTCTATGGACATTTCAGCAAGAAGGGTGCGACTTCACTAACTGCAAATGTCACTCAAAACTGGTGCCATGACCATCTTCCACGGTTTTGGTCCAAAGAAATGTGGCCTCCCTGCTCCCCAGATGTTAATCCTATGGACTTTTTAGTATGGTCCATTCTTGAATCAAAGGCCTGTGGTAAATTCCATCGCAGTGTGGATGATTTAAAGCGTTCGCTCCAGAGATCTTGGAAGGAAATTTCACAAGAACAGTTGCGTGCCGCAGTAGGAGGAGTTCGGAGGAGATGTGAGGCTGTTATTAAAAACAAGGGGGGACATTTTGAATAAATTTATGATTTTTGAATTCTTTAAACCCTTACGTAATAATACATAACTGTAAATTATTAAATATATTTTTCGTTGGATTATAATATGCACTTTCATTTGCTTCCAAACTTACGCCCCACCCTGTATTTGATGATAAATTCCAATGATATGTCTGGAGATATTTAATTTCTCTAATAAAAAAGTTCCTGCAATGTTGGAGGATACTTAGCTATTAATTCCTATAATACCTTTAATTTTTGGAGGAGAAACTGGAAAAATGTTGGAGGACTAGACAAATTGATGAAAAATGTTAGCAGCTATTTCTCAGATATTTGAAAATGTCAGAGAGTTCAGTGCACCAAATACAAACTGGGGATCAGCCAAATTACTGCAAATTTATGGTTGATCTTTTCAGCTTTTTCAAAAAGTCAGTGGGATTTTGTGCACCAAATACAGACTGGAGAGTAACTGTGTCTCCAATTAATATCTCTGCGGGAGAAGAGACAAATTCTGCAGACTGGTTGAACAGAATAAGATATCTCTACGAACACTGTACAGTTGTAACAGTTCCAGACTGCCCATGTTATTATTGTTTCAAAGACAAAGTATGGACAAAGTCGCCAGTATAGGGTCACACAGATAAATTGTGGCCCTTTAATTTTTAATTGCGGCCCCTCAAGAGAGTCTGTAAAACATTCTGAACTGAAATTACATTGAAATGTTGCCTAGCTATCAAAAGAGGCGCAGTGCATGAGATAATTCTGAGCCTAATTTTAGAAATTTGATATCTCTGTTGAAGATTTTGAATTAATTCCTGTGTAACCCCCAGTCTGTATTTGGTGCACAAAATTCCTCTGACTTTTTCAAAAAAACTGAAAAAATCCACCATAAATTTCCAGTAATTTAGCTGATCCACCAACATTTTACCCAATTTTCCACCGACAATATATGGTAACATAGGACTAAATATTGGTGACTTTTGAGAGGTGAAACCAGTTGAAAACATTTAAGTAGCTAACAAGTAAATCACTTCACAGCCATCACACATGAAACATAAGGATGTTTTCAAGTGTAAAATCTTCACTAGGAAGTCAAATTTCTTCTTTAAAGTGTCTTAAAATGCGGCAAAAACCAAACTTGAAAAGATAAATAAATAGTTAGAAATCCACTGACTTTGCCAGGATATTATTTTCAATGGAATATTTTTTTCAATGGGTTATTGGATTAATCCATTAGTTTTACAAATTCACTGTTATTTGCAGTGCGAAAAGATTCCAATCTTAACCTTATTATGCAGGCATATTTACTCACTAGCGAAAAAACTAATGAAAATTCTCTTCTATAAAATGAATCTGACTTTAAAGAGATAAACTTTAACTATTTTCTGTTTTTTTGTGTGTGAAATTTAAAATAAATCAACCTAGCAACTTTCGTATGATTCATATTTTCATGTGCTGCAATATTGAAGCAATTCATTCATAGGTGTTCCATGTTCAAACATATGACTAGGTATATGACAAAGTATCAGTATCGGTAACTGCAAGTATCGGCTTGTTGGGGAGTATCGGCAATAGTAGCTATCTGTATCGGCAGATATTGAAAAGTATTATTTTTGGAAACCAACAAGGTTTAAAAGGATTAAGTAGCTAGATGTTTCTTGTTTTTGTTTGGTTGAAATTTTGTGAAGCAAGATATAAAAATAAATTATATAAAAAAATGGATCTCTTTACTGTTACAGTCAAAAGGTTGATTTACATTTAGGGTCTGAGATTTTTCATTATTTACCTTTGATTTTCAAAATACTTGTGAATTTTTTAATGATTAACTTATATTAGCTATAGGTTATATATAGAAACACTCTCTTGTATTAGCTATATATAAAAACGCCATTACATCTTGGAAACCTTGTATCTTATTCTTGTGTATATACTTTCTTTTGATTTTCATGGGAGAATTGATGTTGAATGAAGGCTATTTCCATTCATCTTGAATTATGAAAAATTATAAATTAATATCTGAATAAGATATAGAACTAGCAACAGAGTTTGTTATATTAATAAATGCATATCATATTTACAAGCCTAAATGTTTGAAAATATAGGATTTTCTTTGAATTTTACATGTTTACTTTTACTGTCTGAAATTTTTGATGATTTACTTCTATGATCCGAAAAATTTTCTGGACCATAAAAGTAAAGAGATCCAAAAAACTAGTGAAATACAGTAAAGTAATACAATAGAACCAGTTGAGAGGATCATTCTGTAGTTTTTTGTAATTGTTACTGTTTTTTACTTTATTTCCCCAGAGAAACAGTCTAAGGAAAATGTAAAAATGAAAAGTGGAAAAATTTACTAGAACAACTTCAAAGATTTGCAACTTTTGTACCTTATGACAAAATCTCAGGTTAATCGGACAAGTATTATTAGTAGCTAGCTAGCAAAACCATAAGGGCCATATGCCCGTGTCACACAAGCGCTTTGCCTTTTAGAGGGTATTCAACATTCCAAAAGTGCCGCATAACTTGAATACGTATGAAATGGGTTTAACAATAATTTCCTCAGTTAAAAACTCTGTAAAAAATTGCTCGTGTGACAATGCCTTAACTTTTTTTTTGGGTTTGAAAGCCATTTGTTTTTTAGTTCATTTGAGTAGCCTTTGGTTTATTTTAAAGCCATTTTTCAGGTTTTAATAAAAGTTTTCTTTTTAATGAAAGTTAGTCTTTCTTTCAAAGAAGTACCAAAAAGTATGTGTAAAATGTGTCTGTTCATTAAGAGGAGAAAATATGCAAGAAATAACTATAGATAATATCATACAAATCATAGGTTACTCTATTCTAATATTTAACTTTTTTCTAGTTATCTGCAGACTGGTTACTGTCACAGGGGACCAGAGTGTCCAGTTCCTCACGACTCTACTAACACCAGTCAGATATTGTGCAAGTATTACATGAAGAGTACGTGTAAATTTGAAGACCACTGTAGGTAAGTTATATATCAAAACTCTACGTACATGATTTTCAAGGATCAATGTATAAGAGTTCCTTATTGATTGATATAAAATTTTATTATAGCTACATCCAGTAACCAATTTTATTCAACTTTTCCAATTAGAAATTGCAATTTAGCCCCCAGATTTAACCCACTGATCTTTCTGTACCTATAAATTCCATTCCAAAATGAAAAACTGATATCTGCTGATATTGCCACCAAATACAAACTGGGATCCATCCATGCGCCAGATTGTTTTCAATAATTAATATTATATATTTCATATAAAGTAGTTTACTAAACATTAGCTGCCCCCAGGGGCTCCATCCTGAAGCTGCCTGTGGTGAATGGAAGAGAAGGGAGATTTAATCCCTTGGTCCCTGAACTGTTCTAATTTGGATTAGCTATGGATTGTCTTTCATTTTTACCATGTTTATATTTTTTTATGCGCTAGGGTTATGCTCTTCAACTACAAGGTTTTAGATTTTGTGTTAGGTTCGCTCTTTGGCTTCATTTACTATCACCTCTTCATTATCCTCTTCCTTCCGTGAGTTCAGCCACCGATGCTTGTGTTCCTTTTTGTTGCATTCCTTGGTAAGTGACTGCATTCATGAACATTATCATGAACTGGTAGTTGGTTGCTATGTTCATGGAGCCACTTTCCTTTTGACAGCTTCTTCCAATCCTTTGTATTTAATTTCTTTTTGACGTCAGCGATATGGCCTTTGGTTCCGAAGCAGACATTAAACAACTACTAAATTAAATTAAAATATCTATTTAAAATAATTTTCTCCTAATTTAACTATATCACAAGAACTATTGATAGATTACATCTGAAATACTAACTAGTAACTATTAACAATTATTAAGCTATAATGAACATTCTACTCCACAGGTATTCTCACAGCGCTCCATCTCAACCCCCCACGACAAGGAAACCAATGCCAAACTCGAGACTGAAGTTGGTTTTAATTTTTAATAGCTAAATAATGAATATACTTTAGCTATATCAATCAAAAATCTACATGCTATAAGAACTTGTTTATCTGTTTTCAGTGCAAATGCTCCCGAGTTCACAGCGTCGCAGACCTGGGAGCCGTCTGCGCAAGCTTCCTTACGTGCCCAACGGCAGATAAACTCCCGCCCCACTCCTTCCATTGCTCCACCTCCAAATGTTTCTAGTGTCTCCACCTCCCTCTCAAATATGACTATATTACCAAAAAGCTCTTCTAGTAAAGCATCTCCTAGTTTTAAAATGGGCGGCAGCCCTTCCTCTAGTTCTAATAATCAAATAAAAACCAAATCTGCCTCTGGCCACAGTCCCAAAAATAGCAAAACCTTTGAGAAGTTAAAAGCTGGAGATGGTGGTGAGAAGACGTCAAAGTGTAACATCACCAGTGCGGAGGCGTGGGTAAATGCACCGGAGTTTGTGCCAAAGGACAAGACTTCTTACGACAGACACAGAGGTAAGTGACTTTAGTTGAAAAAAATTGTTAGAATAACCTTGTGATATCAATATTTTCTTGCTGTTAACTTGTAGCTTTTTTTTTACTCTTAGACAGGATGCCTTCACTTGAATCTTTAAAGATAACATGATTGTGCTCAAATTTCTATATTGCTTTGATTTGGCAAATATTGAGCTATTTCTCTTTTTGAATATGTCAATTTGAAATAAAAACATCAATCATTATCTTAGTATTTTATTTATTTTAATTCAGCATTATTAAGACAGTTGCCACTTTTTTTTCAGGAGTGACTTGGGCTAATGTTGTTGGTAGCAGTGCAAGTGGCAGTACCTCTTCAGCGCCTTCTACAGGAACCTCTCGCTCCATCAGTGAACTCTGCCCCTACTACCTCCTCAACCAACAGTGCACCAACTATAACCAGTGAGAAATAGTAGAATATTAGACCAAACTTTGATGAGCATTAGTTATAGCTAGTGTAAGTTACGAATTATCTGTCCGTTTCACATAGTCGGTCATACAAGAAAAAATAATATATAAAATTATTATTTAATATTTATTTCAATTGGTATCAATGATACCTGCAGGTATTATGAATGCCAATTGAAATAAACTTGAAGATTAATTTTTTTTTTTCTTATATGACCGTAGATGTGAAACCTATCAATAATTTGTAACTTACCCTTTGTGCTAGTTTGCGATTGAAACATTGATCCATTCTCAGGCTCTACTCTGAAAGTTTTAGTTAATATAGGTAGTTAATGATAGAAAAATGAGAATTTTCTTGAGGTCAGATTGGTGTAGCTATCATCAATAATAACACCCATTTTCCGAGTACTGAGACTGTATAGTCATCCAGTTTTTCATTCTTTTAAAGATTTTGTGATTACTAGATGAACTCCGCTAGTTCTAACTCAATAAATATTCTCCCAAGAATTTTTTGACTCAATATAACCGTAATCCTTTTTTCCCAGGTGTCCGTACATCCACGGTATGCTGTGCGATGTCTGTCAGCTGGCATGTCTTCACCCTGGGGATGAGCAGCAGAGAATGGAACACGTGGCAGAGTGCACCAAACTCATGGAGGAGGATATGGAGGACTCCTTTGCCCTGGCACGCTCCCTTAAAGTAACCTGTGGCATTTGCATGGACAACATTATGGACAGGAAACTACCCTCACAAAGAAGGTGCGAGATCTTAGGTCTACATTTTTATTCTTATTTATCTTGTCGTTTTATCTTAAGTCTATTTATTTTATGAACTGAGAACCTAATAAAATTCAAATTTTACTTGTCAAAAATACCAAAGAAGGTGGAGTGGGCTATCTTATGTCTATTTTTTATTTGAACTCGGTCGCTAACTAATAAAATTCAAATACTACTTATCAACTACTTTTCAAAAATTTGAATCAGTATTCAATAATGTGATAAGATTCCAGTGTTATTATTGATAATAATAAATAACATTCAGAATTGTAGTTCTACTCTAGCATCTTTCATAATGACATGAATACTGTAGCTACAGCTATCAATTTACT
Organism: Caprella mutica; assembly: GCA_947561585.1. Taxonomy (NCBI): domain Eukaryota; kingdom Metazoa; phylum Arthropoda; class Malacostraca; order Amphipoda; family Caprellidae; genus Caprella; species Caprella mutica. The sequence continues at coordinate 23,529 of CANNZV010000178.1, forward strand.
AGATTTTTTTTTTTTAAAGGCCCCCTGCCAGAAGAAGCAGTTTCTTTGTTAGATCAGTTTCTATTCAATTCTACACTGATTGACTCAACAGATTACACAATTCCCTGCTTAGATACGTCTTAGTCTACATTTTCTAGTAACCCGTACACGGTTGCTTGACTTTAACTTTGCTGATGTGCCACATCTACAGATTGCTGTCCCAAAATAAGGACACCCTCCATGTACGGATTAAGTTAGCAATATGACCTTTGGTTCCGCGGCAGTTATTATACCCTCTACCACTGTAATTCAACTTCTCTTTGTTTTTAGGTTTGGTATCCTGACGAACTGCTCCCACAGTTACTGTTTGGACTGCATTAGAAAATGGCGCAGTGAAAAGAACTTTGAAAACAACATCGTGAAGTCCTGTCCTGAGTGCCGGGTACACTCCGACTACATCATACCCTCTAGGTAACTACCTAATTCACTAAAATCTTTAACTATTAATATACTTAGCTACATTAAATATTTCCATATCCCTTTTATTCAATGTAGAAAATAGAAAGATAATTTTAGGAGAATACCTACTGAAGATTTTGAAACTTTAATATGGGCCAGTAATCTTTTAGTTGATAAATAGTTCTCTAATTAACTTCTCAGAATGCGGGAAGGTTATATTTTTGACGGCATTTATTTATTTATCATCTGGTTATTCGCTTGACTGAAGAAGTGTTCAACCAAATTGCCTGAAATTTGGTGAAACGATTAGTCCATGTCCAGTGACCTGCTGGTAGAATTTTGGGAGCGACCCGGTCAAAGTCACGGTCATTTTTAATTCAAAAAGTATTGAACCATCTTGCATGAAACTTGGTGGGAACCATTTTGTTAGATTTTACGAGCGATCGAGTCAAAGATCAAGGTCAAGGCCATCTTTAACTCAATAACTAAAAAAGTATTCAACCAAATTGTCTGAAATTTCATGGGACGATTGGACAATGTCCAGGAACAATCTGTTAGAATTTTGGGGGCAATCCGGTCAAAGTTCAAGGTCATTTATTACTCAATAACTCAAAAAGTATTGAACCATATTGCATGAAACTTAGTGGGACGATTGTTCACTATCCAGTCACCAGTTTATCAGATTTTGGGATAGAACTGGTGAAAGCGGCGGCGAAGGTATGCGCTCTACCGAGTGCACGTAATCTAGTTATTTCACAAAATTGGTGAACATTATATGTTCTTTCAATGATTGATTTCTTCCTTGTATTAACCTAGCTTAATGTGGAAAAAATAGTATGATTTATTATTAAACTTCAATTCCTTCATCACATTCTTTTGATGGTTTCAAAAGGTAGCAGCTATGAATGTTCAAATTATTTAAATTTTTATTACAGGTATTGGGTGGACGATAAATCTCAGGACGAAAAGGACAAACTGGTTAGCAGTTACAGGGACAACCTCGCTAAGAAAGAGTGCAAGTACTTTGACAAAGGCAATGGAACTTGTCCCTTTGGAAACAAGTGCTTCTACAGACACGCTCTTGCTGACGGTACTGTCCAAGATGTCGGTCCTCCAAAGAGGAAAACACGGGTTGGAGCTGACGGAGAACTGCAACAGCACTTGGAGAACTTCCTCATTTGGGAGTTCATGGAGGAGAGGGAGCGGAGGATGGACATCCTGCGGGAGTCCATCCACTCCATTTTCCTGGAGTATGAACTCACGGCTCTGGCGGAGACTCTTTTCAATGACGACTCGTCTGGTAGTGATGTGGGTGATGGTGGTAGAAATGAATAGGGTTGAATTGGTAGGATTTAATTTGAGGGAGTGGGATGGATTGTGAGGAAGTGTTGTTTGGATATTGGTTAATTGGGCCCGAGAATAAATAGAAGGAATAAAAGTGATTTGGAATAAGTCGAGAATATGTCTACGGGTTGTTGAAAGAATTAAACGGGTTGATTGAATTAGGGTAAAATGACGAAATTGTTTTAAGATGCTCTCAAAGTAGCTTGTAAACGTGACTCCAATGATCCGAAATTAGTTTTCAAAATTAGGCCACAGCTATTCAGCGTTGTTTGTTGTTATAAATTAAAATTTGTTCTGGTTAAATGAGTAGGTATTCACGATGTGTGTTTATCTGAATGGTGTGTGTGCGTGTGTGTAGGTAAGTGTGTTGTGGCTCATAGTGTGTAGTGTAGTAGGTAGCTAGCTAACCACTCTTAGTCTTTTTGCCTATCTAATATGCATGTTACAACCGATTGCTGTAAAACTAGAGTTTGTTCAATGTACAAATGTATTCGCCTGCACACACCTTCTTTTCCTCTTACTTTGTGTAGCTTGGCTAGGAGTTTTGCTCGGTGTTTAGCGTTAGATATCTTGTACCTTAGAGACCGCTGTGAAGCCATCAACTGACTTGTAACTCACTGCTCAAATGAAGCCTCCAAAAATTTAAATCCCAACTCACTTTCAATGGTAAATTAATATTTAATGGGAATCGGAATCAGCTGTTCAATTTTTTCTTGTGATACAGAATTGTGTTGAGATTGTGTGTGACTCTGTTCTGTATAGTGTCCTGTGTACTATACAGAATTGTGTTGAGATTGTGTGTGACTCCTTTCTGTATAGTGTCCTGTGTACTATACAGAATTGTGTTGAGATTGTGTGTGACTCCTTTCTGTATAGTGTCCTGTGTACTATACAGAATTGGTCCTCTACTTTTGTATCTCCAGAACAAATTGATTTCACTCTAATGTAACCCCTCATGTTACACTTTAAAATATTAATGTGTTTCAATCTTATCACTTTTTGATGTAGGGTTTGATTTTTCTTATTTTGTCTTGACTATTATTATTATTATCATTGTTGCTGTTTCTTGAACAGAGTTTCTTTCCTCAAATTACTACTTTGAAAGTGCCTTCAGGTCTTTGCTTTTAGATTAGCTCTAAGTTGGACATTTTTTATTGTGACTGTGCAACACTGAGTTGTTTACTCCTCAATTTTATTCTACCTAATGGAAATCATTTATTTTAATTGGACATGTTATTATTTTTACTCGATTGATGTATTCGCGATTCAAATCAGTTTATTGTATACATATATATTCCTGTTAGAGACTTTATATTCTAATGTTCTACTTATGCTACAAATAAATGTAAGGGATGTTAGAAAACTGACACTGACGTATAGATATGTATTTAAATCTGCAGGCTGAGTGTGTTTCTCTGACACAGAGTAGCTTTACGCCGTACTCGCGCATAGCTTGTATGTGACAACCTCCTCTCCCATCACTTCCCACCCAAAGCTTTAACAATAAATATAATACCTATTAATGACTTATTATTTACCTTAACACCCTCCCCCCCCCCCCCCCGCATAAAGCAGTGGGGGGATTTGACCCCCCATCTGTTAGGGGTTAGACAATCCCCCGGGAAATTCAGTCCTTGATGTGATAAAATGTATAAGAAAATTAAAGATATAAATTTATGTTTTTATTGGTTTTGTATTAACAATTTAGTGAATAAAATAAATAGTTAATTTCTACTGACTAGTGTACGTTACTACGAATTATCGAACTGTTCCTCATTTCCGATCATAAAAATACTAGGTTTAAATCGAAGGAAATATAATTACAATTTTACTTTAATTGGCATAAATGGTGCCAGTAAGTATTATGGATTTTTTTTTCTCATCGAAAATTTGGAACCGTCCGATAACTCAGAACTACCCTACTTCAAAATTGATGTAAAAATGTTTGTGGTGATTAGGAAAGAAAGCGTAACCCTCTTTTGGTCCAAACTGCTCTATTCGGATTTTAAGATGCTTTTATCTTATCAACATTCTTGTTCTACTCCCGATTGAATTGGATTTCAGTTGAGTACCTTCATAGGTTGTATTTACTATCACCTCTTCATTTTCCTCTTTTAACGCTACTTGCAGTTTTAGAGGATAGCGCTAGGGTTATGCTCTTCAACTACGAGGTCTTAGATTTTGTGTTAGGTAGACTTGTAGGCTTCACTTACTATCACCTCTTCATTTTCCTCTTCAATCCGTGAGTGCTGCCACCGATGTTTGTGTCATTTTTCTCCTATTTCTTGGTAAGTGACTGCATTCACAGAGTAGCTTTTCTGCATCAGTGAGCCAGTCCCTTGTATTTAATTTCCTTTCGACGTCAGCGATACAGTCGTGATGGCTGAAGCAGACGTTAAACCTCTACTAAAAAAAATCATTTTCCTCTTCCATCGTAGAAGCCGAAGGGAATTTCACACCAACTATTATAATATGAAAGTAGCTTCTCTGCATCCATGAGCTCTGCGATGGTTGACTTCAAAAAAACTTTTATTATCCATCTCGTCAGGGATATAACTTTTGATTCCCAATAAAAGTTTAAACCATCCATTATATTATTTGATTTATTACTTTTTTTTGTCTAAGTTTTCCGTATGTGTTAAATTATGTAGCTAGGTTATTTTTGTTTGCAGCGCCATCTGTTGAGCTTAATGTCGATTACCAGATGTTCTGGTTTGCTGAGATACAATCATGGAAACCTATTTTCTACTAGGCTATGCAGCTCAAAGTAAGTTAATGCTTAAGAAATTATGGTTTTGATTAAATTGTATTTAAACGGGAATATCAAAAATGACATCCTTCGATTTCGTTAATATTAGCAGAGATATTTTACTAAAATAAGGTACACCACTCGTAATTTTCTGTTTCAAAAGTGCCTTGTGCTGCCATCTGGGTTTCATAGCTGAAAATAGAATTGAAATATAGTAAGGACAATAGAGGTAATTTGTTTTTGTGACGTCATTACAGCAACACTCTAAAATCATATTTGAAACGATTGCAGAGCGTAAAATTGAAAAAATTAATTTAATTACCACTATATAAAAATTGTAATGATCTATTCAGTTATTCAAACTGCTAAACCCCTAATTTTCTATTTGTGTGTTGCCCTGATTACGTCACGGTCACAAAGCTGTTACTATACAAAAAATTGAGCACCAACGGCTTCACTACCACAGTAGGAATGCAAAATATCTATAGTGGTGATAATTGGGCGATTTGTGAACGTGACATAAGCAAGGCAACAGATTTGTAGAGAAAATTAGAAGCATTGCAGCTTAAAAACTAAATGCCTGCTAAAATAGAACCTTCAGCAAATGTTCACAAGGTTATAACTTTTGACCTGTAAAATCTAGAGAGCCGATGTTCTCAAAATAGTTTTTTTTTTGGGGCTCAGCTACCCTCAGTACCAACTGTTATTCAAATCTGAGTCGGTGTGGTGTTAAATTTCAATTTTCTTGGTCCACTTGTCATGTATCGCCCCTATCATTTTCATATAATGGCAATAAGTAAACAATTTTAAAATTTTACGCTCTTCTACTGTTTTAAATATGATTTTAGGGTGTTGCTGTTATGACGTCACGCACACAACATACCTCGATTGTCCTTCCAATAATTGAATTCTATTTCCCGCTTTTGAAAACAGATGGCGCCACAACGCACTTTTAAAATAGAAATTGTCGAGAGTAGTGTATCTTATTGTAGTATAATATCTTTGGCATTTATAGTATTATATTTACAGTATTTATAGTATAATATCTTTGTTAGTATTTACATTGGAAATAATGGATATCGGATCCTTTCTTCAAATATTCTTTGAGTCTATTATAAACTTTGGGGACAAATTTCACTGATGATAGATGGCGAAATCGAAAGGGGTACTAATAACTAGAGTTGTGACCATATGCACTTAAAATCATAGATCTTAAGAATATCATAGACGAAACGAAATGAAATGGTATCGAATAATATATACCGCTGGTTTAGAACGATTCAATAGTCTTTAATTCAATCCGTCTATAATAAATAATGACATATTGCTCGTCTTCAAAATACTATTTAAATAACTCTTTTAGTAGTATATTTACTTTGTCAGAGTGCGGAAAGTTATATTTTAGACGGCATTTATTTATCATCTTGCTATTCGCATAACTCTAAAAGTATTAAACCAAATTGCCTGAAATTTGGCGGGATGATTGGTCAATGTCCAGAAAAAATTCGATTTTTTTTTGAGAACTACCCGGTCAAAGGTCAAGGTCATCTATAACTCAATAATGCAAAAAGTATTCAACCAAATCGCCTTAAATTTTGTGAGACTGTTGGTCATTATCCAGGAACCTTTTGATAGATAAGATTTTGGGAGCGAACAGGTAAAAGATCAAGATAGAGGTCATAGCGGTGGCGAAGGTATGCGCTGTACGAGTGCCAAACATCTATATTCTAGTAACTAGTGGTTTCAATTTATTCGGGTAAGTTCTTAATTATCGGTCAGTTCAACATTTTCGGTCACGTAAGAAAAAATATATAATAATTATTATTTAACTTCAATTTTAATTGGTATCCATGATACCTGCGGGCATCATGGATACCAATTAAAATAAATAGTTAAATAATAATTATTATATATTTTTTCTTACGTGACTGAAAATGTTGAACTGACCGATAATTAAGAACTTATATTTCGTTTTTTTTAGACCCCCCGACCCGCTGCTTCTACTGACTCGTTACAAGCGGTTAGCAGGTCTCGCTCTCTGTACCCTGACAGTTACTGCCACCTGGTGGTTGAGGAGGAGGAAGGAGGAGCGACTGGTTAGTCTCCTGGAGGAGTGCACTCCTCTCACTCTCAGTCCTGACAGTTACAAGAATGGGACAAACTTTTACAGGTAACCGATGTAGGTTAGTTACGAATTATCGGTCATTTACACATCTTCGGTCATATAAGAAAAAAACAAGCTAGGTATCTAATACTAGAAAATGTTGGTAACCATGATAGCTACCTGTAGGTATCATGGATACAAATAAAATTTAGGTGATAGATTTCTATCAAATACTGTTCAATATTCTATTACTGTTTTGACAATACTCCAGTGGCTTTTTTTTGATCTAGTATGTCATAATGAATCCATCATTCCGTATTTACGTGTATGACAAAAAAAAAAGAATAACTCATTATAAGATTTGGTGCAGTCTCAGAATTTTTCTGTATCATAATTTTTAAAGACTATATTTAAATTGTATTCTTCGATTGAAATTTTTTATTAATTTTTGTAACTCACGTTCATCAAATATTTCTACAAAAAGTACATTGTATGTTTCTTTGTTAATGTCAATGAATTCTTTTACGTATCGAAACTTTTATTAAATAATAATTTTATTTTCAGGTACAAGGGATGCGTTTTACCGAGTCAAATCGTTCTATCGGGAGTGCTGAAGGAACTACCGTCGTTCCAATTCAGACCCGAGGATGTCCTCGTGGCCAGTTTTCCCAAAACTGGTGAGAAATAGCATTATTTTGTAGAATTACTGATTTAATTCAAATTATTGTGACCCAATGTACTTCATTTAGAAATGTGATATTGCTATTTTTTATTTAAGAATTTAGAAACTTGATTACTGTGCTATCAGAGAAAAGAGTCTCCGCGTGATGCTAATTTCTAAAATCGCAGTTTTCTAATTTTCTATCATTTTCAAATATTTCAAATTTTTAATCGTGTACCCAAACCAATTTTAAAATATCTACAAAAATTACCATTAGTAAAGTTTCTTTGGAAATGTAAAAGTAGTAAACTATCCAAAAATTCATTACCTATAAACTTTTCTTAGACTGTACAATGTGATAATTTTTAAAATTAAGCTAATTTATTAGTTTAATGAAAGTGCACTATGTCACAGGTACCACGTGGGTGCAGGAGATTGTTTACATGTTAACACACGACTGCAGAACTACTGAAGGTAAACATTCACAACTATATTTACTGCTGTGAAATATTCATCATTTTCCTCCACACTACATACACGCAATCTGATTTATTTTTAGGGTAAGTTACGAGTTATCGAACAGTTCTTCATTTACGACCATATAAGAAGAAAATATAGATAATCATAATTTATCACTTCAAATTGGTATCCAACTAAAATAATGAGTCTAAGGATAAAAAGGAGCACTAGTACTGAATGGTACATTTCTTTAAAAAATAGGACGTTTCGATAGTCTCAGCTATCATTATCAACTAAAATATAAAATCTGTAATGGAACATAAAAAATAAAAAAACATACACTAATATTTATCGAACATTAAAAAACCTAACTAAAAATTAATTAAAAGATAAAGGATTTGAACTGTCACTATTGTTTAAAATTTGTTGGCGTTTAAAAATGTGAAGTGATTCTAAAATTGTTTGTAGCTACTACCTAAAATTTTAAAATGATCTAAATTGATTGGAGAGTCGTAAGAACTCTCCGTGTGAATTGTAATTGATGACTGAGGTGGATTGCAAATTGGTCTATTAGTTCGAAAACTCCTCCCAGCGTGCTCCGCAATCCTCATGTAGAGTGGCCGCGACGTCATGCCAACGTACTCTGACGTACACCGCACGCAACTAAAGGAATAAACGATTGACGAGAGCATGCCGAGAGGAAGTTTATCTTTGTAATTAAAAAAAGAGCCTATTGTAAATGAATTGGTAAAAACAAATCTAAAAGTTACATCATTAAACATTTAGTAAAAAGAATGGAAAGATCTAGTTTTAATTTGACAGAGTGGTAGCCTAGATATGGTAGGGATGCATATAAAATATTTTCAGCGGGTGGTACAGTAAAAGTGCTATTAAAATTTCTATCTAAAAACTGCATAAGAATTTTATTAAAAAGTGAAGTACAAAAGCCATTGTTATTAAAAAAAGAGCGTAAAAAAGAAATCTCCCGCTTAAAAAATGAAAAATTGCTACTAATTTTGCATGCCCTGAAGATTAAAGTTTAAAATAATGAGTTAGATTATAAATATAAATACAGTAAAACTCCTGAGTTATGAAGGTCTGCGTTATGACGGACCTGAATTATGAAGTGGCCCTGAGTTATGAAGTGGCCCTGAGTTATGAAGTGGCCCTGAGTTATGAAGTGGCCCTGAGTTATGAAGTGGCCCTGAGTTATGAAGTGGCCCTGAGTTATGAAGTGGCCCTGAGTTATGAAGTGGCCCTGAGTTATGACGGACCTGAATTATGAAGTGGCCCTGAGTTATGAAGTGGCCCTGAGTTATGAAGTGGCCCTGAGTTATGAAGTGGCCCTGAGTTATGAAGTGGCCCTGAGTTATGAAGTGGCCCTGAGTTATGAAGTGGCCCTGAGTTATGAAGTGGCCCTGAGTTATGAAGTGGCCCTGAGTTATGAAGTGGCCCTGAGTTATGAAGTGGCCCTGAGTTATGAAGTGGCCCTGAGTTATGAAGTGGCCCTGAGTTATGAAGTGGCCCTGAGTTATGAAGTGGCCCTGAGTTATGAAGTGGCTCTGAGTTATGAAGTGGCCCTGAGTTATGAAGTGGCTCTGAGTTATGAAGTGGCCCTGAGTTATGAAGTGGCCCTGAGTTATGAAGTGGCCCTGAGTTATGAAGTGGCCCTGAGTTATGAAGTGGCTCTGAGTTATGAAGTATTTTCTATGTTTAAATTATAGAAAAAGATGTCAAAAATTTCGTCCTAGTTACCCCTCAAAGCCCGTAGTTTTCTCCCAAGATTTTAATCATAGAAAATATTTAGTGCACCTGTGTTATGAAGGAACCAATACTTCATAACTCAGGAGTTTCACTGTATATAGATTTTTTTCCCATATATGATTACAAATGTAGAACCGTCCAATAACTCGGAACTTACCCTTCCATTCATAAATTCTCAAATTAATGAAAATTATAAAAAAGTTTATAAGCGTTAGAGAAGCTTTATTGATTATCACTAGGGTTGTGACAATATGCGTTTAAAATTATAGATCCTGAAAATATTATAGATGGAATGAATTAAAGAGTATTGAATTGTTCTAAACCAGCGGTATATAGTATTCGATACCATTTCCTTTCGTCTATGATATTCATAAAACCTATGATTTTAAATGCATATTGTCACAACCACAGAACATTGAATAGAAGAAGTGTAGACCCCATTATATTACTCTTGAGTGCCGTTTACAGTGACGTCACTTAAACTAGAGCCACTCAGCCAATCAGAGGCTTCGTTTCACCAGTTCTGTTTGAGTCCGTATTTTGAATGCGTATTACAACCGAAATGGTGTCAATTTGTGTTTGTTGCAAAGAAGATTAGTTTATTATTGCTTAGTAGCTGGGCTATAGAATATAGATAATCGTGTACATAATTTGGTAGGAAGATATGACTCCCAGCAAAGATAATGAGCTGAGGTAGAATGCACGCTCAAACTGTTTTCGAGAGAGTTTATAGTGACGTCAGCGATCAATGGACGTGATTGGTTGAAATTTTACGACTGAGTACACCATGTGTACACGTTCGATCTGAGCTTCTTCTTGTTCAATGTTCTGTGGTCACAACCCTAATTATCACACATCCATTTCCTCTCTGTCTTCACCTCTCGTGTCCTTTTTTTGACAGCCACTGACGCCACTCTGGAGACTCGTTTCCCGTACTTGGAGTACCCTTACCCCGGCCTGAGGTCAATAGAGGGCCTGAGTCAGGGCAAGAGACTCCTAAAGACTCACTTGCCTTTTCACCTTCTGCCTCAGAGTCTGCACACTGCTGGTGCTAAGGTCAGCACTCAGTAGCTTTCATGCATCCAAGAGCATTAGTGGTTATATTTTATGAAGTATTATATGGGGCAAGTTCCAAGTTATCGGACAGTTGCCCCCAGGGGCTCTATCCTGAAGCTGTCTGTGGTGAATGGAAGAGAAGGGGGGTGGCGTCCCTTGTGCACTGAACTGTTGTAATTTGGATTATGGATTGTCTTTTTTTCATTTTTACCATGTTTATCATTTTTTTAACGCTACTTGCAGTTTTAGAGGATAGCGCTAGGGTTATGCTCTTCAACTACGAATTCTTAGAATTTTGTGTTAGGTAGGCTCGTAGGCTTCATTTACTATCACCTCTTCATTTTCCTCTTCCATCCGTGAGTGCAGCCACCGGTGCTTGTGTCCCGTTTCGTCACATTCCTTGGTAAGTGACTGCATTCACGGAGAAGCTTTTCTGCATCCATGAGCATTGTCACCGACGGTGGTAAGTGACTTTGTCCATGGAGCCACTTTCCTCTCTGACTGCTTCTTCCAGTCCCTTGTATTTAATTTCCTTTTGACGTCAGCGATATGGCCTTTGGTTCCGAAGCAGACGTTAAACCCCTAATAAATTAATTATCGGACCGTTCCACATTTTAGATCATATAAGAAAAATACGTAATTGAACATTTAATCTCGATATTTAAATTGGTATTCATGATACCTACAGGTATCATGGATGTCAATTTAAATATCGAGATTAAATGTTGAATTTTTTCGTTTTTCTTGTATGATCGAAAATGTGGAAATTTTCTATAACTTGGAACTTGCCCCATTCCATTGTGACCAAAACTATTAATGAAAATATTCTGTATTTCACAAGTAAATTATTTAGTAATTTACATATTATTTACTGTATTTTTCAGGTTATTACCTTCGCAGAATGCGGGAAGGTTATATTTTAGCCGTCGTTTATTTATTTATTTATCATCTTGTTATTCGTATAACTAAAAAAGTATTCTACCAAATTGCCTGAAATTTGGTGAAACGATTGGTCAATGTCCAGTGACCTGCTGGTAGAATTTTGGGAGTGACCCGGTCAAAGGTCAAGGTCATGGTCATTTATAACTCAAAAAGTATTGAACCATATTGCATTAAACTTGGTGGGACGATTGGTTATTATCCAGTTAGCAGTTTATCAGATTTTGGGAGAGAACGGGTCAAAGCGGAGGCGAAGGTATGCGCTCTGCCGAGTGCACATAATCTAGTTTACCACTATTTACATCTTATTTACCGTCTCTTTTCAGGTTATTTACATCACTCGCAATCCTCGTGACACAGTAGTCTCCTATTTCCACTTCATGAAGTTAATGACTTTGTCGGGCTTCATTGGGGACTTCAGAGCCTTCGTTAGTGACTTCATACACAATAAAGGTGAGATGAGACTTCTTCAAACCGGGGAAAATTAATTGGAATTTTCTTTATCAGTTATTTCCCTCAACTTTAATTTTTGTAGTACTTAGGGTAAGTTACGAATTATCGGTCAGTTCCACATCTTCGGTCATATAAGAAAATGCGATGTAATAATAATAAGATTATAGATTAAAAATAAATTATTATATATTTGCAATCTAACCATTTCTGTGACAGTTCCCTATGCCCCGTTCATGGACCACGTTACTGGCTACTGGAAGGCCAGTACCTCTACTTCTCTCTCACCTACTGACGGGGCAGTGCTCTTCATTACTTACGAACAACTGACGGAAAACCCGACAGAAGTAGTCAGTCGCATAGCGAAACATTTATCAGTGAGTGTAATGTTGCTTTTTTAAGGGCCGTACACACGTAGGGTTTTTTAAGTCTTTCCACCAGACTTTTTGCTAAGCTCCTCCTACTTTTTCCACGAGAATATAAGAAAAATCGATATAATTATTATTTATTTCAGTTTGTATTTTTACTCAACCTGTCTGGTGGAAAGACTTCAAAAACCCTACGTGTGTACGGCCCTTACTGATGTCATCCCAATCATCATACGATATCGTACCAATATTTTGGTACTTAGCTATACTTAATTTACCGTTTTAATCATTGGTTCTGTTTTGTTATATTAATGTAATAAAGAGTTAGGGTATGTTTCGAAATATCAGACATTTCCACATTTTCGATCACTATCAATACACTCTTTATTTTAATTCTTATATGTTAGCTTTTGCCCTTTTTCTATTGTTTATTTTTTCAGATAGTCGTGTCAGAGGAGCACATCCAGCACGTTGTACGGCAGACCTCTTTCCAAGCAATGGCCTCCAACCCCAGCGTCAACTACGAGCACTGGAAAGACTTGGGCTTTGCCAAGCAAAATGCTGGAAAATTCATGAGAAAAGGTAATTAAGTTCAATTATTGTAAACGGATGGTCGCTGTAGACGGCTTGTTTGGTCGCTAAAGAATCTAATCTATCGGTAAACTATAGCTTTTTTGGGTAAATTCCGAATTATCGGTCAGTTCCACAGTTTTGAGACATTATTTAGCTCATTATGTTTATTTAATTTTAATTAAAACAGCAATTAATATATACATTTTTTACATGTCCGAAGATGTGCAACTGACCGATAATTATTTCCCCCAGGGGTTGTGGGTGACTGGCGACGTCACTTCCCCCCAGATCTCCTCCAGAAGTTTAAAGAGTGGGAGAACATTTCCCCCACCCCCTGCCTCTTTGTTAATCACCTCCTCCGGGAAAAGGAGGAAGGTGGTGAATGATAACGTGAGTAAATAAATAAATTAATTAATTACACTAAAGTTACACTCTAATTAGAGACACTAACCTGATGAACTGAATTAATTTGAATGTGTAAAAACGACATTTTTATGATATTCTCTTAATATAAAGAAAGCTTATTAAACTATATAGAATAATATTTTTCCTCCCAAAATTGATTCATAATTGTGCTTAGGGTTAAGTTCCAAATTATCGGTCAGTACTACATCTTCGGACTTATAAGAAAAAAAACATAATAAAAATTATTATTAGATAGCACTGTGTAATAATAACAATTTTTTATATTGTTTTTTCTTATATGACCGAAGATGTAGTACCGACCGATAATTCGTAACTTACCCTAACTAATACAAACGTGTGCTCTAAAATATGGGAAAATTATTTCTCCACTAAAAAGAAGAATCTTGTATGTATTCATGATTAAAATTTTTAATCACTACAAATTCTTTAATACAAATAACATTCAAGCTTTCTAGTTAGTGAACTAATTATATATTTTCACTATCTTTATTTACTATGTTCAATTTGTAATAATTAGAGTTTAAATTTAAAAGTTCCTTTCTATTCAAATTCTTTTGCGGAATTAATGATACATTCTATTCATATTTAATGAACTTTATTCATAAGATTATACTATTCATATATTTATTAGATAAATTTCTTTCAACACAAGAGTGATTAAAATAATAATAATAATATAGCTACTAGAGAAATCATAAACAAAAACATGCTATAATGGTTTAAAATTATATATTTATTTTTTAAGATAACCTATGTTCCACAAATATTTGGAACTTCCATTCATGCTAAATAGTATATTTATTTACATTAAACTGTAAAAGCGAACAACATGGATAAAATAATTTACCTACTAGATAAAGTTGATAACTTCTTAGCTTCAGTTCAATATAATACACTTAGCTACAAAATCGTTCGAAAAATGACTGCATTCTAGCAAACATTTACAAATGGCAAGTAATAGGGTAGTTACGAATTATCGGTCAACTGTACAATTTCGATCATAGAGTATATTCATTATTATTTTTATAATAATTGGTATCCATGATAGCTACCTGCAGGTATCACGGATACCAATTATGATTAAATGATAATTAGAGCGATCCGATAATTCATACTTTACCCCTACATTGTTCATACAGGGTAGGCTCACATCCGACTGTGATTCTTCGCCACCTCATCATTCTTCATCAGCGCCTCTCTGGTTAACATCCCACCACCACCATCAGTCTTGTCACCATCAAAATCATCACCAACAGCGGAGTCAACGGACACCTGCCACCCTACCCCCTTAGTCTGGACCGAGGGGACTTCTGTTAAAACAGGGGTACCGTTTGAAACAGGGGTACCATTTGTCTCCGGTATGGGGGGAATGAAGGGGTTAGTGCGGGTGAGAAGAGGAGAGGGGTCACTCACACTGCACTCACTGATACCCGAGTCACTCCTCTCGCTCACAGCTCCGGTACCACCACTCCCTTTAGGCGTGGAGTAAGTCCTCTTGGAGGCCCTTTGGAGTTGGTCAGAGGAGAGGAGGGAGGAGACGGTACGGAGGGTTGTGGTGGGGGAGTAAGGACGCTGTTCAGGGAGAGGAGAGAGGCGTGTGGGGGAAGACGGTTGGGAGCTCCTCCGGGATAAACTGGCCATGCGTCCCAGGGCACGGATAGCATTGCCAGTTTTCTGGTAGAAAAACACGTTAATGTACACACTAGTTAGTAAGAAGGGAGGGGAGGGGGACTCTTTCTAAATCATTCGATACATAAGGTTTTTAGCTATCCCATATCGTATGTACCACACTGGATGTTAGAGGAAGCAAAAATAGCAAAACAAAAAATTAGAGCACACCAACATTATAGTATATGGAGTGAATTGAATGAAGCTCGATACTTTGTAAATATGAAATACTAACACAGATATAAAGTCTTTGTTTTTGAATAAAAGCAGATTTCTAGAATTGATATCTTTTTATCCTACCTTAGTTTATTCAAGTTGTCTTAATTTTAAATGATAGTTAGCTATAACCCATTATTTACCTGCCACTTCCTCCTGATGATGAATTTCTTGAGTTTATCAGTAGGTATGACCCTCTTGTCCATGGTTGTCTCAGTCTGTGCCAACCAGTTGTGGTGGAGACACTTCGTCGCTGTCAGACGCTTTCTGGAAATAACAGGACTAGCATTTTAAAATCCACTTCATTGTCGATAAAGTTTGTCAGTAAACCTACAATGCTAATATCTAAAGGCAAATTAGCCAATGGAATTATTATCGGGCATTTTATTTAATGAAATTAATCCGTATCCATGATACTATAGACTTCGTAGCATGGATACTAGGTAGTTACATGTAGACTATGAAGTTTTGTGGCACATTGGAATTAGCCTAATATTTAGTCAGCCACATTGGAAAAAGGATATATAATAATCGAATGTTTCACCTGCCTTGAGCCATATCTATCTATCTTTCCTGCGAAGTAATAAAGAGATTGAATGATGTGTAAAAGGGCTTAGAAATTCTTATAATGATAATAGAAACCTTTCTCTATGCGAGATTAAGGACTCTCAGAATTCTTGTGGTTACCTGAGACCATTGAGAATAAGTTTGACCACCCAAGCTATGGTCTGTGTTTTATCTCATTAGTAGAGATGTTGACCAATAAAAGTACTGGAGTTTAGGTACGTTTTAAATAAATTATAATTTTATCGTTTTTTCTTATATGATTTAAAAATCTCGTGGAAAAAGTAGGAGGAGCTTAGCAAAAAGTCTGGTGGAAAGACTTGAAAAACTCTGCGTGGGTACGGCCCTTTAACTTCAACTCACTCTTTTCTGTTGACGAGAAGAGCAGAGATGAATCCCTTGGCCCCTTCACTGATGGCATTGAAAGCATCGTCATCGAAGTCAAACTCTGCCCTGGTGATGTTAGCGAATGTCTCGGCATCATTGTCACCCATGAATGGGGACAGACCGGACAAACTGGAGAGAGAAGGGGGATTAGCAACTGTGATGTGGGGACAAAATTAAAAGACTTTATTTAAAAAGAATACAATAGCTATGGTAAATATTCAGCCTCTACTTTGATCATTTTTATCAATAATAAAATTTGAATTGTTGGAATGCAAGGATTTAACCCATACAAAAGGGTGTCCTTATTTTGGGACAGCAATCTGGATACAGGCAGGTTACAAGCAACAGTGTACGGGTTTAAAAACTTTTTAAAGTGAATGAATGCAAATAGCTAGGAGTGGTTTCGTAAAAGGACTCACAGTACGTAGCAAATGACTCCAACACTCCACATGTCCGAGGAGAGAGAGATTGGCTCGTAGTTTATGATTTCCGGGGCAATGAACTCTGGAGTTCCGAAGAGAACCCTGCAGGGGTTTTCGGGGTCGAAGCGACGGGCCAGACCAAAATCTATGAGCTTGATTTTGTGGGATGACTTGCGAACACACAATATATTCTCAGGCTGAAAGAGAGAAATTTGATTAACAAAAAAGTTGAAGGTTAAATTTTCTTTTCACTTCAGAATTTCTATTTCACTAATATCACAATGAATGTAGTTTTTAAGTATTCAATTTTAATTGAAGATGGTATCTAACTAATTAAAATAATGAGTAAAAAATACAAAGAATTACTGCAATGAATGTGAAAACTTACCTTCAAATCGAGATGGAGGATGCTGTTCGAGTGCATGTACTCAACACCCTCACATATCTGCCTCATGAAGAGGATGACATCCTTCTCAGTGAGCATGAAGTCATCACGCACCACCCGCTCGAAGAGTTCTCCCCCGGATATGTACTCCATGACCATCACAACGTCCCTCTGTCGCTCAAAAGCTGCGGCAAGCTGAAGCAGCTTAGGGTTCCTCAAGGAGTTCATGATGGAGATCTCCTCCTTGACCTTCTCCTTCTCAGAAGACTTTATACACTTTATTATCTTAGCTGCGCGCGTTTTGGATTTCACCTTGTCGGAGCATCGGTAGACGATACCAAATCGACCTTTTCCGACTTCTTCGTGGATCTCGTAAGTCTCGTCGAACAAATCCCCGCTGTCTAGTGTCACGAGAGTGTGTTCGAAGTCGGCATGTTCGTCCAAAGAATCGTCGTCACATTCATCGTCGGAGTTGGTCTCATCTTCATTCTGTCCCTCCAATGTTATCGGCTGAGAGGTTTTGGAAGGTTGGGAAAGACCGTGAATGTTCTGAGCTCGAATTCGGTACTCGTATTGACCACCTACCTCTTGACCAATGACTTTGTAGGAGGTGTTGTGCCACCTGTTGGGAGGTAGACAGTAAGTACAAGGTTCAAACAAAGATATTATAATACAATAAGATACACTACTCTCGCAAACCTCTGTTAAGAAAGGTCTCTGTGCTTTCATAGAAGTAAATAGAATTGAAATGTAGAAAGAACAATCGCGGATGTTTGTGTGTGTGACGTAATAATAGCAACACTCTGAAATCAGTTAAGATTTTACTTAAACTTAATCCAAATATTTGAGTGAAGGATCTATCGTTCAATAGATTCTTTATTCACGGAAAATTTATAACAGTAAATTAAGAGTAGGCGGTAGTTAGGTACTTGGATCGGTCATTTACCATATGTCAATTAATTAATGAATAATCCAGGCATTCAAATTTCCGCAAGTATAAAACATCAAGTGTTAGCCCCTGCTGCTGAGCCAGCAGATTAGACAGAGAATAACACACATAGATACCTCGACAGTAATAAAATTATTTCACTAAAAATTAATTTTCACAGAAACTTGAAATTTCAAAAATCCCCTTATTAATAGAGCTAAATTAGATCATGTTACTTCATTTAACTCAACCCTGAGCGAAACCTAAAAAATGAGTTCAAAGTTACGCTCAAAATGTAACCCAAGAACAACAACAATCAAACCAAAGACATAGAGCTGTAGTTCGTCTCTGCTACAATGAGGACAAAACACACGAGAAGGATTGTAAAAACTATACTCACTCTTTGACTAAAGTTGTCCATTCGACTTGTCCCACTTTTCGTGTCTCCACGGTGTAGCCAGTGACCACGGAGCCACCATCGTAAGAAGGACCGTACCAGGAGAGTGTCACGCAACCAGCACCCACCTCACTGAGGTTTGGTTGAGCAGCAGGTTGTTCGGGAACATCTGGGGCAAAGAAAGTTACGGTTACGAATTATCGGACGGTTCCATATTTTCGATCATATAATAAAATAGTAGCTATGTAATAATAATGTAGTCATATTGAGATAGTTGGTGACGTGGTATACGCCAGACCACTGCTTTGAGACAGTAATGCTATACACAGAGTGTTCCACCTAGGGGTGACCGATAACCAATAGAGATAGAACCCTCTACGTTTCGTCATTTTTTCAGAAAATACTTCCAAGTTTTTGTGGTAGTAAAATAAAATTTCTATCTAAATATTTATTTAAGCACAGGCCTCAACATGACATCCGTCAGTTTCCAGGCATTTCTGCAATCGATCGCCGCTGTTATCCCATCATAGAAAAAACGATGAAATAATGATTTATTTCATCGTTTTTTCTTAAAAGTAGGAGGATCTTAGCAATATGTCTGGTGGAAAGACTTAAAAAACCCTACGTGTGTACGGCCCTTCAAGGATCAACGAAACTACTATTGGGACACTACAATTAGTCTGCGTCTCACCTTCGACAGACAGACTAGCAAAAGATGCGTGATCACTCAGTCTGTTCCTGATGACGGCAGTGTACTTCGCAGTATCGTCAGCAGTCACTCCCAGTATCGTCAGTGACGAGGTGTTATCACCGTTACAAACAGAGTAACGGCTATCGTCACGTAGAATCTGATCCTGGAATTGGTAATATAATACTTAGAATCTATTTAAACTAACCTTTAGGAAATAACTTTAATATTGTATAAATTAAGTTATATGACAAGCTTAATACTATGCAAATAATCACAACTCAACACGGAGTATTAACATCACACAGAAATGTTAGAGACTTACCTTTTTAAGCCAAGTTACTTCAGGTACAGGGTTGCCAGCGAAAGAAATGGTTAAAGTTGCGGATTGGCCCTTAGTGACAATGACATTTTTAGGTCCTTCTATAATTTGAGCACCTTCTTCCTCTTCCAAATCTCCAAATTCACTACAAGACTCCCCATTGATGTCAGAACGGGAAGATTTTCTAGATCCTGATGCATACGAATGTGAAGATCTTCTATAATCATTGAAAATCGAAGATCTCCTAGAACCATTATTGGAAATAACATCGAGACCTGTCATGCTGCTGGTGATACCCGAGACTTCATCATCTTCATCGTCAACCTTTGCCTTCAATTGTACAGTTATGCAATCACTGGAATCTGATTCTGTTTTTTCAATGTTTGTTTCTAGGAAGCCATTAACAGATTTGCTGGAAGAATCATCTTTGGTTTGACAAAGTTTACTTTCTTTTGCCCCATCAATTTCAGAATGTTCGGTTTCAGAATTTGAAACTAGAGAATCTCTAACATTGACTAGATCTTCAGAGGTTCTATCTTTAATTAGCAGTTGATTTTCACAGTCTTTGGTAACTGAGGAAGTACTATGTGAATCAATCAATTGGTTTCTAGATGTACTATCTGAAGAATCTTTCACAACAGTGTCTGATGATTTTATAAGACTAGGGAGTACGGAATCACTTATTGTTCTGTTTGGTTCTAATTTCGCATCAATCCCACTAACTTTGACATCGTCTTTGATTTGAGTATCTTGATTTATTAGAATAGTTGTAGAAGTTTTGCTAGTTAGACTATTTCCTCTAACTTGTCTACTTGGTGATAATTCAGCAGCCTCATTCACAGTATCTCTTTCTGCTTGTTTTAATTCTAATTGGATAATCTTTTCGCTGGTACTCCTGTTAGGCACATATTGCATTGATATTGCTGTTGTCTTTTGAGGTTTTTCCTTGGGATTATTGTACAGCTTGTTAATTGTTGATGAGATCTTAGGTTTAGCGGTAAGAGAGGAATTGGTGGTTCTGAGAGAGGATCTTGCTTTTGGAGGATGGGTTGAAAGAGCACTCGGGTTTTCAAATCTATTCCTTAGTGCACTTACTTGGGATGAACCTCTGTTAGAACTCTTAACGGGAGTTGCAGCATTTCTTGGTACATACTTAGCAGGTCCAGGAGAATGGGATGCTTCCCTGGAACTGAAACTGTTCCTACCACTTCCATAAGCAGAATCCATACTACTTCTTTCTGATAACTGTAAAATAACATTTATATCAGATTAACATATTTTAAAACACTTTAAAGGAACATATTATGATTGGATAAAACAACATACCTCCTTCAATTTAGGTTTTCGCTTTGATAAAGTAGAAGTGGATTCTACACTACGCTCTCTGGAAGATTTTATTCTTGTAGCAGTCTTCTTAGAATCTGTAATCTCAGAGTCTTTAGAATCAACCTTATTCGTATCCGAAGACAATGGTCTACCAGATTTAGGAATGGTGTGACTTCTAGATACTTTACGCTGAGATGATAGATTTCTGTCAGTCTTTTCAGCTTCAGACCGATTTACTAAACTACTTTCTTCAGGAATAGAAGGTTGTTCAATGCTAGAAACTGTTGATTTTAAAGACGAAGTTCTTTTAACTTCTTTTCTTAATTGGGTTGATCTAGTTTCAGTTTTCAACGAGGAAGTACGTGAAATTGAGGCCGTCGATCTCTTACTAGAAGATGAATCACAGGAAATTCTAGAAGGTTGATTAGTCTGAGTTGTTGGTTTTCTATCGGATGCTCTAGGAGCTGGAGGATTAGGTTTAGAATTTGGAGGATTACTAGATGTCCTTCTAATCTGAGAATTCTTCTTTACTTGTGGAGGATTACTAGATGTCCTCCTTACTTGAGGATTCGTTTTTGTATGAATAGGACTACTAGATGCAATCTTAGCTTGAGCAGGTTTATTATTTGTAGAAGTGGTCGGATGAGAAGATTTGGGTTTTACAAGTCTAGGAGGATTGTTAACTTTAGTTGAAACTAATGAATTAGGTTTATTTCTAGTTGTTGAATTGCTAACCGATTTGGAAACTTGAAGTTTCTGCTTCGTACTGGCGTTTCTGGACGAAAGAGAAGATGCTTTTGCAGTGGAAACTAAAGGAGTAGTAGTACGTTCTTTGGCTTTCGTAGCTGAAAGTCTTTGACCTTTTAAATCATTTGAAGGCTTCGGCCTTTCTGCAGACTTCACTTGTTCTTTGCAGTTATTCTTCAGATTTCTACGGAGTGGGGATTCCGACCTCGCAAAAGTTGTCTTCGTATTAGAAGTTTCAGGAACTTTGCATTTATTAGACTTCGTGATATTCTTATTCGAGGAAGAGTTAGTTGGTGAACTACTATTAACCGTTTTCCCTTTTTCCTCACTTGTCACATTGGTTAATTTTCTGGAGTTCGCAGATCTAGCTGGTGAAGGCGATCTAGATTTTAAAGTGAAATCTCTTAACGGCGACGTGCTCGTCGATTTGAATTGGTAAGTAAGACGTGGAGATAGACAGCGAGGAGTGGAAGGCACAGACGAAATGTCACTTCTACTCTCGGGTCTCGGTGGAGAAATAGACTTGGATGAACTAGCAGCGGTTCCCGAAACCGCAGAAGCCCGAGTACCCGATTTTCTGATATTGGCTGTAGTCAGAGAAATGCTCTTTGCAACACGTGTTTTGATTGGTGGTCTACTTCTCGTGGATGGAGACAAGGACCTGGATGGTAGAGATTTCGACGAACTGCTATGTTGTACACCATTCGAAGGTCTCCTTTCAACGGACACTGATTTCTTCTCTAGCTTCTGCCTTGTTGAAACAGTGTCACGTCTTAATAATTTACGTCTTCGATCTTTATCGGAGAGAGGTATGATCTGAAAAAAAAGTTAGAATTTGAAATTTTCACGAATGACAAACTATTAAATAGTTAATATTTAGTCAATAATATTAAAAATTGAAGGTTTTTCTTACCTGCAAATTTGTGTAGACCGTTTGCTTGCCCAGAGCATTGACTGCTATCAAAGAAATGGTACCACAATCTTCAACACTGACGTCACTGACACTCAAAGATACCTTCAAACCTTCCTCTGTTTCACTGCAGGATATCTGTGAAAGACAACGAAAGTTTCAGTAACACAACTAAAAAATTCAGGTAAAGCCGTTACAACGGCCAGCCTATGTACCAAAATGGGCCTTTATAATGAAAAATGAGCCGTTATTGGCTGAACTTTTCTTACGTAAAGAAAACCTACAAAGTTAAAATTCCCAACTGAATAAAACCTATAGCGGCCATTGTTGCCTATAAAATTTAGTAGGGGTTTAACGTCTTCATTGTCTATAATTCTAGTAGGGGTTTAACGTCTTCATTGTCTATAATTCTAGTAGGGGTTTAACGTCTTCATTGTCTATAATTCTAGTAGGGGTTTAACGTCTTCATTGTCTATAATTCTAGTAGGGGTTTAACGTCTTCATTGTCTATAATTCTAGTAGGGGTTTAACGTCTTCATTGTCTATAATTCTAGTAGGGGTTTAACGTCTTCATTGTCTATAATTCTAGTAGGGGTTTAACGTCTTCATTGTCTATAATTCTAGTAGGGGTTTAACGTCTTCATTGTCTATAATTCTAGTAGGGGTTTAACGTCTTCATTGTCTATAATTCTAGTAGGGGTTTAACGTCTTCATTGTCTATAATTCTAGTAGGGGTTTAACGTCTTCATTGTCTATAATTCTAGTAGGGGTTTAACGTCTTCATTGTCTATAATTCTAGTAGGGGTTTAACGTCTTCATTGTCTATAATTCTAGTAGGGGTTTAACGTCTTCATTGTCTATAATTCTAGTAGGGGTTTAACGTCTTCATTGTCTATAATTTTAGTAGGGGTTTAACGTCTTCATTGTCTATAATTCTAGTAGGGGTTTAACGTCTTCATTGTCTATAATTCTAGTAGGGGTTTAACGTCTTCATTGTCTATAATTTTACTAGGGGTTTAACGTCTTCATTGTCTATAATTTTACTAGGGGTTTAACGTCTTTGTTGTCTATTCAGCTATACTCATTTTTTAGTTCATAGAATGACCGTTCTAACATTTTCACCTGTACATCGTAGGTAATCTATATGGCACGCACGTTCACACCATAGAGGAATGTACGCACAAATTAATGCAAACGAAAAATAAACCCAAAATAACTACTTATTCTACTTTACAATATAAAGCCTTTCTATTGATCTCATTGAATAATATTAGATGAAGAACTTGATCAATGGATAACAATTAAAAGATGGAACTTTGTGAACAATAGATAGTTCTTAGTTGACAATGACCTTGGTTTACATTTTGTAGTTGTAACGTCTTCAAAATGTTGTAGCTATTTCAACTCAAAACCTCATTAGTAGGGTTGTGACAATATGCGTTTAAAATCATAGATCCTGAAAATATTATAGACGGATTGAATTAAAGAGTTTTTTTCGTTCTAAACCAGCGGTATATAGCATTCGATACCATTTCAGTTCGTCTATGACATTCCTAAGATCTACTATTTTAAACGCATATTGTCACAACCCTACTCATTAGTTACTACGCAGTACTCATCGGTAACAGTTTTAATCATATATAGACTATGAAGACATACTTGTTCTTTTTTAACTGATGAGTATAGCGAGTCTTTTGAGGTATTTTTCACTAAACGATCGGATAAACTTTTTCATATATTAGATAGAACACGTGTGTACGCTTTCATTAATTATAATTCTTATTTATTTGTTTAATATGCTTTTTTTTCCTATATATTACAAGAGAATCATTAAAAATTAGTTTCTACAAGCTCAAATAAATTCAGATCGAAGAATATCATGAATAATTACTAAACAACGGAAATTATGATTATGACGAATTATCGGTCAGTACTACATCGTTGGTCATATAAGAGAAAACAATTTTTAGATTGCTTTTTCTTATATGTCCGAAGATGTAGTACTGACCAATAAACCGAAACTTACCCTCTAGCTATCATTTTTTATTATATAATGATTTTAACTTTTTATTACCGTCTTACCTTTATCCTGTCAGACGGCACTACTGTCTGACCGTCTAACTGCCAGATGACAGACGGGACAGGATGGCCCCTTATGGTGGCCCTGAATCTAGCCCCGGTCCCTGCCTTGATGTGGAGGGGGTTAAGAGCACCGATGATACATGGGGGAGCGGGGGGACCCAAATGGGGATCTGAAAAAATATTATAGAAGTTAATAAGGAAATAGTATAAATTATTTAAAATAAAAAATAGTTATGTTAGGCATTTGAGAAATTAATTAAAGTAAGTTACGAATCATCGGACAGTTCTACATTTCCGATCATGAAAGTGTAAAATTTAACATTTAAACTCGTTATTTTTATTGGTATCCATGATACCTGCTGGTATCATGGATACCAATAAAAATAACGAGTTAATAATATTTAAAAAAAATTATTTTTACATGGTCGAAAATGTAAACAGTCCGATAATTCGTAACATACCCTTCTTAAAATAAACAGATTGATATCACATTTAATTTAATTCAACCGACTAAACTGAGTACCAGTGTTTGCTTTAAAATCAGCAGTGAGTAAAAGTAACCAAAGTTGCGTATTATTTATAGATCTATAATTTATTCGCGAGAAAACATACCAGTGTGACTATAGTGCTTGAACAACATAGTAAATAACCAGAGCAACAAGGTACACCACTACACTGTGATGGTGTGTAGACTGATAGTACACTGATAACATGCTTCTTAATCCTAAACATCAATAGGGTGAGTTACGAATTATCGGTCAGTACTACATTTTCGGTCATATAAGAAAAAACAATAGAAAAATAATAATTACTATTAGGTAGATAGCAATGTGTAATAATAATAATTTTTATATTGTTTATTTCTTATATGACTGAAGAGAGAGGCGTATGTCTGTCCGTCACACTGATAAGAAAGGATAGGAAATTATTCTGATATCAGTTCAATAAATGGTTTCAATAACTAAATTAAATTTTATTCAGTTGAAAATATTGGAGTAAAAGCTGAGTCAGGGAAATTGAACTACCATCAGTGAACATAAAATGTGTAGAAATACAACATAGCACATAGTTGACGGCGTACTATCACTGATTAAGATAAAAAAAATTATCGGATAGTAACTAGCTACATAAAACTAATGATAAATTTATTGCCTTCAAACACACCAATATTGTAATTTATTTAAAACAAAAAAATGAAAAAATTCAAGCCCTTTGAGTTAGGAAAATCCAAGCCCCTATAGACCAAGTATGGTCTAACAGGGCTTGATTTTTATTAATGTGCAGATTGATTAATTATTTTGATTATTTTTCTTTTGCAAACTTGATGAATCTGTATATTATTAGATCTCAATAAAGTTATCATTGTGGTCTTCATTTACATTATAAAGAAATTTAAATCATGTTAATAAATAAGTAAAATAATCTTGGTTTGCGGCTCAATAACAATAAATCAGATAAACATCTAACCAATTACACACACATTAGACTCTGATAACGAACTGAGAAGTGAGGGTACAGTGTGGTATCTGGGATACTGTATGGTATCTGGGATACAGTGTGGTATCTGGGATACAGTGTGGTATCTGGGATACAGTGTGGTATCTGGGATACAGTGTGGTATCTGGGATACAGTGTGGTATCTGGGATACAGTGTGGTATCTGGGATACTGTATGGTATCTGGGATACTGTATGGTATCTGGGATACTGTATGGTATCTGGGATACTGTATGGTATCTGGGATACTGTATGGTATCTGGTATACTGTATGGCATCTGGGATACTGTATGGCATCTGGGATACTGTATGGCATCTGGGATACTGTATGGCATCTGGGATACTGTATGGCATCTGGGATACTGTATGGCATCTGGGATACAGAATATCCGTGATACCAACCGTATCAATGATACACTTCTGGTATTTGTGCTACCAACCGTATCAGGGCTACACTGGTCATAACGTTATCAGTTTAATTAATTAACTAGTAATCCTGTTATCAGAGATAAGTGAACAACATGAAATTTACGATATAGATATATAACAAAGTTAAATGTTTATTATATTAATAATAAAAAACTAATATAGAAATTAGCAGTGATAGATTTTAGAGAATTGTTTCAAATCACCAGAGAAGGTGAAAATGTTTTCCTGTTTGTTTGAAGAGAGATTGTTAGTAAACATTGTCAGAATTGTTAGGGAAAGTGTTCCTCATTCGTTATTCAGTGGAAAAAACACTGCTCTCAAAGCACGTGGTAGCTTTCATGCATCCATTAGGAAAATTAGGAATTTGATGTATTTTTATATATTTTACCACTGTTGAAATAACTTTTAAAAGTTTGAATTAAATAAATAAAACTTACAACTTGATATAATTTTTAAACAAGTTGCGCGTTCCTACGTGTTTAACTAAAATTTTGACGTCAAAACCAATAGCCAGGCTAATTTTATTAGCTTTTATCTTATCATAATAAAAAAATCTTATGATCGAAAATGTGGAACCGTCCGATAACTCGAAAGTTACCCTCAGTAGCTACTAGAAAATGTATGGACACTTCAGAACTGCTACATTGGCTGATTTATTATCTAATTACAATAAAGGTATTATGAGGGGAATATTACCAGTCGATATATTTAACATAGGACAAAAAGTAATAAAAGACTGAGTCAGCGAAAACTGAAGTAAGGAAGGGGGTGTGAGTAAGTGATTGATATATTAGAGCGTCTGCTTCGGAACCAAAGGCCATGTCTCTGATGTCAAAAGGAAATTAAATACAAGGGACTAGAAGAAGCAGTCAGAAAGGAAAGTGGCTCCATGAACAAAGTCATGCACCTACCACCATCGGTCACAATGCTCATGTAAGCAGAAAAGCTACACCGCGAATGCAGTCACTTACCAAGGAATGTGACGAAAAGGGACACAGGCACCGGCGACTGCTTTCAAGGATGGAAGAGGAAAATGAAGAGGTGATAGTAGAAGACCCTACCTAACACAAAATCTAAGACCTCGTAGTTGAAGAGCATAACCCTAGCGCTATCCTCTAAAACTGCAAGTAGCGTTAAAAAAAGATATCTAAGCATCATTTTTAATCTAAAAAAGGGATAAGCATCTGAACACGAAAAAAGACCATCCAAATTACAACAGTTCGGGGACACAAACAGCTACAGGATAGAGCCCATAAAAAAAACTAATTCTCTTCGTAAATAACTACATTACCGGTAAATGATAAAGGTCGGTAATTGAGTATTTACCCCATAGTAAATAAATAGATGCGCATTTAACTGAATGATAGCACATTTTTTATTTAAAAACAAATGGAAAATATTTTGTGTGACGTCACTCATAATATTTTCGGATGTTCCAATATTGTACTTGCTATACTTATCTACTTATTTACTATGGTTTACCCCAAGAAGTGCGCTAGAAAGTATTAGCAAGTGCACGCAGTACAGCGCGTGCTGAAATGCACCTCCGTTCGTGCATGTCGAAATGCACGAGAAAGTAAATAATTAGACGGAGAAGCTACAGAATTTGTGTGCCCAACAAACCCGAATGTCGAGCATAGACTAGAAAATATAGTTCTTACTTATTAATTCCCAGTAGAATGTTTTTTAATTAGGACGCATTTCTATATTTTATTGATGGTTTGAAATTCGAGGAATAGCTAAATTTCTTTAGGGTAATCACTACCTAGATTACCGAATATATTCAATTTGTCGTATACAATAATTTATGTAAGTGGCAATTAACTCTATAGGTACAAGAAAGTATAAAAGATAAAACTTTGTACCCAAGATACGATTAAAAGACTAAAACTAAGTTCCTAGCTATCCTAGATACGATAAAATTTAAAACTTAGTATCCAAGTAAGATAAATGATGGAATTTAGTATCCAAGATACGATTGATGATAAAACTCAGTATCCAAGATACGATTAATGATAAAACTCAGTATCCAAGATACGATTAAAGATAAAACTCAGTATCCAAGATACGATTAAAGATAAAACTCAGTATCCACGATACGATTAAAGATAAAACTTAGTATCCAAGATACGATTAAAGATAAAACTTAGTATCCAAGATACGATTAAAGATAGAACAGTATCCAAGATACGATTAAAGATAGAACAGTATCCAAGATACGATTAAAGATAGAACAGTATCCAAGATACGATTAAAGATAGAACAGTATCCAAGATACGATTAAAGATAGAACAGTATCCAAGATACGATTAAAGATAGAACAGTATTCAAGATACGATTAAAGATAGAACAGTATGATCAGTATCCAAGATACGGTTAAAGATAGAACAGTATGATCAGTATCCAAGATACGATTAAAGATAGAACAGTATGATCAGTATCCAAGATACGATTAAAGATAGAACAGTATCCAAGATACGATTAAAGATAGAACAGTATCCAAGATACGATTAAAGATAGAACAGTATCCAAGATAGTGAAGATAAATCAAGTAGCTAGCAGAATTCTAAGACGACAAGAAAAGATCACTGTTGGCATAGAAAAACGGGGTACGGTCAAGAGCCCCCCCGGTCAAGAGCCCCCCCGGTCATGAGCCCCCCTAGGTCATAAGCCCCCCCCCCGGTCACGAGCCCCCCCGGTCACGAGCCCCCCCTCCATGTTTTTTTAATCCTTATTTAACTAGTTAAACAAATGAAGAACTACTTAGATAGAAATAACTGAGGGTTGCTAATGTAGTTTGTTGTATCCGCTAGATTGTTGTACTGCACACTTCATGACTGTTTAATGACCTGGCAGGGGGGTTCGGGGGGCGGCATGCCCCCCTATATACATATATTTTATGTCTAATCAGTAATGAACTACAAAAGTGTCAATAAGGATTAAATAATATAGGTAAATAAGGATTTAAAAACAGGGGGGCTCGTGACCGGGGGGGCTCATGACCGGGGGGGCTCTTGACCGGGGGGGCTCTTGACCGGGGGGGCTCTTGACCGGGGGGGCTTATGACCAGGGGGGCTCTTGACCGGGGGGGCTTATGACCGGGGGGGCTCTTGACCGGGGGGGCTTATGACCTACACCCTAGTAAAACATACCTACTATTTTACACACTTTAACAATACATGTAATCTAATCTTCATACTTAGGTAGGTGTGGTACATTCTTTAATTATTGGAGTAGGTACTTTTTACATTTTTATTGGACATTTTGATAGCATCCGGTCATTGAGTACTAGCCTAGTAGGTACATTGACTAGTTAGTGTAGGTACTAGTTATAACAGGATGGTAACTAGCTTAGGTACATACTTAGCTGAGATAAACATGTGATAAAGACATTTATCTTATTTACTTCTATTCAATAGTTAGGGGTGATAGGGGGAATGAAACAGGTACCTAGGTTAGGGTTGGCACTCAATTGCCGAACGCGGTCAGGTTATCGTGTGAAAAATATACGTGTGGTTGTCAAGCCAAAAATTGTATTTATTTAATCTTTTAGGCTAAAATAAATCTAATTTGTTAATTAGAATTTATGTCAAATAGGCCCAAATTACACATTCGAAAATTGATCGTGCACGATAATAAGCATTTATCCTATTAGTTAAAGATTGAATCGTCAGTTTGAGATTTACTTGTGATGAGTCATAATTTAATGAAACCACAGGTAATTTATGTTCATTAACCATAGGTACCTAGGTAATAATTAACTAAATACCTAATTAGTTAACTCACCAAAATTATAGCAAAAGCTTTTAAGTCAGAATAACTTTACGAACGTCCACAAGTCGTAATCCTTTAAATTCTTATTACCGATAAAAATCGTTATCAGTAAGGCATTTAGGTTCTTAACGTTATCACTTCTGTGTAGTCAGAACGCAGAGAAAGAAGACACCACACACCTTCACGCAATAGAAGTCAAGGAGCCACTGACAAAATACGTGACTAAAATTATTACACTAGAAGATATCTTGTTTATTTATTGATATGCTTAACATTTATTCAATGTTTATTTATTGTTAAAAGAGTAAATCAGTTGTTAACAAAGTGAATACGTGATTTGCTTGGTACTAATGTTATTTCAAAAATAAATACCCTTTCCCGCTCGTTTGGGTTATCACTAGGGTTGTGACAATATGCTTTTAAAATCATAGATCCTGAAAATATTACAGACGGAGAGATTTAAAGAATATTCAATGGTTCTACACCAGCGGTATGTAGCATTCGATAGCATTTCGTTTCGTCTATGATATTCTTAAAATCTATGATTTTAAAAGTATATTGTGTCACAACCCTAGTTATCACGTCTCAGTATCGGACACCTCCTAGTACTCGGTAAGTGTGCATTATTTCTATAGGTCAGATTGGCTCATGACCTATTATAAAACCAACTTTTCGAGTACTGTGGGTGTCCCGAGTATTGGCTATTGCCCTAGTTATCTTCACCAATAAAATGCTTCCTAATTACTAAACGCTTAACATTTCAGGTAATACCAAAAGGTGTTAGAGATCAGATATTTACCTTTAGGTTTACCTTTTCATTGGTAGGATATCTGTGAAATTATCCTCCGTTTATAGGGTAAGATATGAGTTATCGGACTGTTCTATATTTTCGATCACATTAGGAAAAGTATATATTATAACACGTTATTTTAATTGAGAACTCATTACTTTTTTCTTGTGTAAATTAACCCTAGAATGTGAGTATTGCAATTCAAACGTGTATAATCAACCGAAATAATTTATATCTAATTATAACATCGCTTATATTGAAGAAACCAAAATTATGTATTAATGGAAATTTTTAATTCGTAAATTGATGTCATATGATAAGAAGATTACCGGTCATAAAACTTCTCCAAAAACAATAATTATGAATAATTAATTAATTTAGATATAAATACATGATAAAAATATTTAAAGTATGATTTTTAAGAAAATGTATGTCGTATAAACTAAAATACTAAATAATTCAAGAGTTATAAGAGTACACTAATAATCCACAGAATACATTAGCATATTAATGAACCCGCATCATTAATCATGTGACAGAGAAGACAACAACCTTATTTACTAAAAGCCTTATCACGGTTGAATACATTAACTATACCTACCTAGATTTCCAAATCCGGTATTGATGACGTAAGCAAGCGATGGAAATGCCTATTGGCTGGAAGGTAAGTGCATTATGACGTCATGAGAGCACTGGTTATCATTTTGTGATTCACTTTGAGTGCCAATGTCTGGCCAGATGTTAACTTGTGAGGAAATGCCGTGACTCTAGTTCCATTTCCCCCATTAAGCAAGCATGGCCTTGGCACAGTCTGCCACTAATTGCCAGTGATTAGAGAGGATGAGCAGCACAGGCTCGTCAACACCACTTAAAAACGCACAAATTATACCAATAAAGAGATTGAAGTAGGTCTTTTTGAACCCGTATCATGGATACCAATCAGTTATAGAGGCACCATATCATAGATACCAATCAGTCATAGAGGCACCGTATCATGGATACCAATCAGTCCAATATGCACCTTAACATAACTACTACTGAGAGTGCCAATATGCACCTTAACTCCACTACTACTGAGAGTGCCATAGAAGGCGCGTTCTGCATAACTTCAAAGTGTCGTGGGAATCATAAATCATTGTGAAGGCAGACACAA
Source organism: Caprella mutica (assembly GCA_947561585.1). NCBI lineage: Eukaryota > Metazoa > Arthropoda > Malacostraca > Amphipoda > Caprellidae > Caprella > Caprella mutica. The sequence continues at coordinate 55,543 of CANNZV010000178.1, forward strand.
AGTGTTGCCTATCACCCACTGTTGCCATATCGTGAACAATGTAAACACTTTCGACTATAAGGAGCAAATTAGCATGCACACTAGGGAACAGAGGCCCTATTGATGAGAGAAAATGACAGATGAGGAAAATGTGACCCTCTGTAGTAAAATGAGCACTAGAACGAGTAAATGAGGGCTAGAACGAGTAAATGAACACAATAACGAGTAAATGAGCACTACAGCTAGTAAATGAGCACTAGAACGAGCTAGTGAATGAGCACTAGAACGAGTAAATGAGCACTAGAACGAGCAAATGAGCACTACAGTTAGTAAATGAGTACTAGAACGAGCTAGTGAATGAGCACTAGAACAAGCTAGTGAATGAGCACTAGAACGAGTAAATAAGCACTACAGCTAGTAAATGAGCACTAGAACAAGTTAATGAGCACTACAGCTAGTAAATGAGCACTAGAACAAGCTAGTGAATGAGCACTAGAACAAGCTAGTGAATGAGCACTAGAACGAGTAAATGAGCACCAGAACGAGCTAGTGAATGAGCACTAGAACGAGTAAATGAGCACTACAGCTAGCAAATGAGCACTAGAACAAGTAAATGAGCACTACAGCTAGTAAATGAGCACTAGAACAAGCTAGTGAATGAGCACTAGAACGAGTAAATGAGCTTTAGAACGAGTAAATGAGCCCTAGAACGAGTAAATGAGCTATAGAACGAGTAAACGAGCTCTAGAACGAGTAAACGAGCACTAGAACGAGTAAATGAGCACAAGGACGAGTAAATGACCACTAGAACGATTAAATGAGCACCAGAACGAGTAAATGAGCAGTAGAACGAGTAAATGAGCAGTACAACGAGTAAATGAGCAGTAGAACGAGTAGGAGCAGTATAACGAGTAAATGATAGTTAAAGGGAAATTAATTCAAACTGACGTTACAAAGTATGATATGTACTACATAAATAAAACCTATTCAATTGTAAATTCATAAAATTAGAGCTAATATCGAATACTTTGAATGTTGGTAAGATAATTGAGAGATTTTATTCAATGGAATAAGACTCAGCAAAGTAAAATTACAAAGGAAATATTCACCTGCCCAAAACAATAAGGGTAACTCCGAGTGAATTACTGCTATCAGTGGATAAGTAGTGGAGGAAATAGTATTACTTTAGAAAGCTAAATGCATTTCCTATATTCATCCAATGACAATCTAAAATGTTTAGATAATCAGTTTCATTTTTTCAGTCAGTATAGCGTGACAATCACCGTAAGTTATTTCCCGTGAATGTCCCTCAAATCAATTGCAATGCTAAACTAATTTTATTTGAATCTCTTTCTTAATGACTGGTTAAATTAAAATGTGATGGACATTTTCTTCACTTTTTATACTGAGCTTCTGAATCAATGGCATACGTACGTACTTCTTTGATATTTTATTTGCAGGATAAGTTACGAATTATCGGTCAGTACTACATCTTCGGACATAAAGAAAAAATTATATAAAAATTGTTATTAGATAGCACTGTGTAATAATAACAAAAATTATATTGTTTTTTCTTATATGACCGATAATGTAGTACTGACCGATAATTCGTAACTTACCCTTGAAATAATAAATAGAATAATTTAATTTCTCATCCCAATCCACTGATTTGACAGTTTAAAAACATCATGTCACAAATATGAACCAACAGCATCGCAAGGGTTAACCATCTTAACATTCTACGGGTAAGTTCCGAGTTATCATATAGTTCCACATTTTCGATCATATTAAAAATATAATAATTATTATATAACTATTTTGTTAAATTTATATCCATGATACCTGCATTATTTTAATTATTATTTACTCTTTTTTTACTTGATCGAAAATGAGGAACAGTCCAATAACTCGGAACGAACCCTATTCATGTCAAATTTAAACTTAAAGTTTTGAAGATATTCAAGAATTCACCTCAAAGGAAGAGAGGAGAATTTACTTTGTTTATAATCAGACAAAGATAAATGTAATTAGTGACACAATAACCCATTGATGTCAAAGGATAAACTGCTTGCAAAAGGTAAACAAACAACAAATAACATTACTAATTCGTTAAACTAATTACTAATTACATTTCACTTACCAAGTAATATTTATCTAATTATTGTGTGAATTAATTTCTCAAGTAACTAGTTCTAGCAAATTATAACCAACAAAGCAACATGATAATCAGTATTATAATTTCTATAACTAGTAACAATATACCATTTTACTCACAATTAGTTAAATCTAACTCACTAAATATTAACCAATATCTCTTGATGTTTTAGCACAATATTTTTCTGTACAAGTTAATGTCAAATGCAGTAGAACTCCTCTATAATGAAATCCTGTATAGTGAATATAGTGTCCTGAATAAGGAAGTAGCCTCTATAGTGAACAATTTTCTTTAGTCTGCCATAAATGGCCATAAATTTTAGAAAACTGATGGCCATTTTATGGCAGACTAAAGAAAATTTGTTTACTATAGAGGCTACTTCCTTACTCAGGACACTACATTCACTATACAGGATTTCACTATAGAGGAGTTCTACTGCAATGTGTTTCAACATGTTACCGCTAGTTTGAACACATTGAATTCTAGAGCTTGTTTAAACATGTTAGAAATTATTTGATCATGTACCCAAGTACGAATTTGATCATGTAAGTACGAATTTGATGATGTTTCAAGTTTTTTGATGATGTCAGTAGTTATATGTGACAGTAGATACTCACCCAACACTCTGACTCTACAGGAGGAGTAACTTTCCCCAACTTCATTAGTTGCCTCGCAGAAATAAACACCAGAATCTTCTGGTCTCACCTGAAAAAGGCAAAAAAAAAACTTATGTTAGGAAATCTAGAAAACTGTTAATGACCATTAAATGTATTATGTTCTGTTGATTATCACCTGTGACACCTTTCATACCCCCAAGGGGTGCGTAAGGACCAGGTGGTTGAGACTCTAAACCACACTGTAATGACGATAAGTGGCAGTCTCTATCGTTATTATAGCTTTGACAACGGCAGTTAATGGCCGAGAAAATGAATAATGTTCATCTGTTCCTTGGATTGGCTATTGTCACCCTTATGGAGCTGTGCAATAAGGCGGTGTGATATCAGAACTAAGTATCAATGCAAGAATTTTAATAATAGATACTTTTGGAACTAATAACATATTTCGTATCTAAGATACTTATAAACATATTTCGTATCTGTGATACTTTAAAACACATTTCGTATCTGTGATACTGTAAAACATATTTCGTATCTGTGATACTGTAATAACAATACAGGGTATCATGGTTACTAATAAAGTGAATCTATATAAATCTTTATTGTATTTTAAGTTATGATGAGGCCTTTTCTAACGCGCGTTAGAAAACGTCTGTTTTAAGTGACTAGAAGTTCACGTTTCGTCTCAAACGCCAACCGATCGCGCGTTTCAGGATTTTTGTTGAAACACGAATTTGCCCTGTGTTAACATACATTGTATATCTAACGCGTGTTAGAAAACGCTCTGTCTGTAATAGGCCGCGCGATTTTTGAACGCGCGATTAAAAACTCCTCGTCTTATAGTACATTGCCATAAAGATCAAACTGTCTCACCTCATCAAACTCCAGCCAGTGACTGTGTCCTTCGTTACTAAGGCTGTCCCCCATCTTGAGGCGGGGGGAATGCTCCAGGAGGGTGTCATCTTTCACCCACTGCACCTTCATTGGAGGAGATCCTGGAGGGAGTTGGGGAGGAGTTAGGTAAAATAGCTTGAAAAGAGTGTTTTAAATTATTGAATCAAAGACCCCTACCTTTCACAGAGACCCCCATGCGGAGAGGATCTCCATCCAGTATGGTTTGGTGGTGGAGAGGCCGGGAGAAGTGGGGTGGTCCCTCATTGGGGGAGAGGGGGGACTCTACTACCACCTGGATGAGAGAAATCAGAGCACAAGCTAATGTTATTGCTCACGTCAAAAGGAGAGTAAATACAAATAGAGGAAAACCTTAATAAAAAGAAAATAATGATAATGAATATTATTTTAGTTTATGAGAGTCTCCGCTCTATCTTGATTTTATAGAAAACTACAAAGATTGATCAAAGGGGATACCACGTAAAATATTAAGAAACGTAAAAGATGAATTAAAAACGTTTGGCAATATATTTTGATGGATAAATTTAACCGCTTTCAATTTTCCATTCGGCAATGAAGTATTTCCCTCATTTATGAAGTGTTAAGGCTCCTTTAATACGGGCGTTTTTTTCATGCTGCATTACCCTGCTGCGGCAAGGAAAATGGTGCATAAAAAAAACGCTTTTGTTTAAAAACGAAAACGCCCCGTGTGAAATGAGCTTTAGTGTTACCTGACAAGAACTGAGAGTTTACCTGACAAGAACTAAGAGTTTACCTGATAAGAGCTAAGAGTTTACCTGATAAGAACTAAGAGTTTACCTGACAAGAACTAAGAGTTTACCTGACAAGAACTAAGAGTTTACCTGACAAGAACTGAGAGTTTACCTGACAAGAACTAAGAGTTTACCTGATAAGAGCTAAGAGTTTACCTGATAAGAACTAAGAGTTTACCTGACAAGAACTAAGAGTTTACCTGACAAGAACTAAGAGTTTACCTGATAAGAGCTAAGAGTTTACCTGACAAGAACTAAGAGTTTACCTGACAAGAACTAAGAGTTTACCTGATAAGAGCTAAGAGTTTACCTGACAAGAACTAAGAGTTTACCTGACAAGAGCTAAGAGTTTACCTGACAAGAACTGAGAGTTTACCTGACAAGAACTGAGAGTTTACCTGACAAGAGCTAAGAGTTTACCTGACAAGAACTGAGAGTTTACCTAACATGAACTAAGAGTTTACCTGACATGAACTAAGAGTTTACCTGACAAGAACTGAGAGTTTACCTGATAAGAGCTAAGAGTTTACCTGATAAGAACTAAGAGTTTACCTGATAAGAGCTAAGAGTTTACCTGACAAGAACTAAGAGTTTACCTGATAAGAGCTAAGAGTTTACCTGATAAGAACTAAGAGTTTACCTGATAAGAGCTAAGAGTTTACCTGACAAGAACTAAGAGTTTACCTGACAAGAACTAAGAGTTTACCTGATAAGAGCTAAGAGTTTACCTGACAAGAACTAAGAGTTTACCTGACAAGAGCTAAGAGTTTACCTGACAAGAACTGAGAGTTTACCTAACATGAACTAAGAGTTTACCTGACATGAACTAAGAGTTTACCTGACAAGAACTGAGAGTTTACCTGACAAGAACTAAGAGTTTACCTGACATGAACTAAGAGTTTACCTGACAAGAACTGAGAGTTTACCTGACAAGAACTAAGAGTTTACCTGACAAGAACTGAGAGTTTACCTGACAAGAACTAAGAGTTTACCTGACAAGAACTAAGAGTTTACCTGATAAGAACTAAGAGTTTACCTGATAAGAGCTAAGAGTTTACCTGATAAGAACTAAGAGTTTACCTGATAAGAGCTAAGAGTTTACCTGACAAGAACTAAGAGTTTACCTGATAAGAGCTAAGAGTTTACCTGATAAGAACTAAGAGTTTACCTGATAAGAGCTAAGAGTTTACCTGACAAGAACTAAGAGTTTACCTGACAAGAACTAAGAGTTTACCTGATAAGAGCTAAGAGTTTACCTGACAAGAACTAAGAGTTTACCTGACAAGAGCTAAGAGTTTACCTGACAAGAACTGAGAGTTTACCTGACAAGAACTGAGAGTTTACCTGACAAGAGCTAAGAGTTTACCTGACAAGAACTGAGAGTTTACCTAACATGAACTAAGAGTTTACCTGACATGAACTAAGAGTTTACCTGACAAGAACTGAGAGTTTACCTGACAAGAACTAAGAGTTTACCTGACAAGAACTGAGAGTTTACCTGACAAGAACTAAGAGTTTACCTGACAAGAACTAAGAGTTTACCTGACAAGAACTGAGAGTTTACCTGACAAGAACTGAGAGTTTACCTGACAAGAGCTAAGAGTTTACCTGACAAGAACTGAGAGCTTACCTGACAAGAACTGAGAGTTTACCTGACAAGAGCTAAGAGTTTACCTGACAAAAGCTAAGAGTTTACCTGACAAGAGCTAAGAGTTTACCTGACAAGAGCTAAGAGTTTACCTGACAAGAGCTAAGAGTTTACCTGACAAGAGCTAAGAGTTTACCTGACAAGAACTAAGAGTTTACCTGACAAGAACTAAGAGTTTACCTGACAAGAGCTAAGAGTTTACCTGACAAGAACTAAGAGTTTACCTGACAAGAACTGAGAGTTTACCTGACAAGAACTGAGAGTTTACCTGACAAGAGCTAAGAGTTTACCTGACAAGAACTGAGAGTTTACCTGACAAGAACTGAGAGTTTACCTGACAAGAGCTAAGAGTTTACCTGACAAGAACTGAGAGTTTACCTGACATGAACTAAGAGTTTACCTGACAAGAACTGAGAGTTTACCTGACAAGAACTAAGAGTTTACCTGACAAGAACTGAGAGTTTACCTGACAAGAACTAAGAGTTTACCTGACAAGAACTAAGAGTTTACCTGACAAGAACTGAGAGTTTACCTGACAAGAGCTAAGAGTTTACCTGACAAGAACTGAGAGCTTACCTGACAAGAACTGAGAGTTTACCTGACAAGAGCTAAGAGTTTACCTGACAAGAGCTAAGAGTTTACCTGACAAGAGCTAAGAGTTTACCTGACAAGAGCTAAGAGTTTACCTGACAAGAGCTAAGAGTTTACCTGACAAGAGCTAAGAGTTTACCTGACAAGAACTAAGAGTTTACCTGACAAGAGCTGAGAGTTTACCTGACAAGAGCATTCTGCTGTTCCCATTTCATTGCTAATGACGCAGGAGTAGGTACCCGCTTCTGCAGCAGAGATGCCAGACACCGCCAGAGAGGCTGAGGTGTTGGTACAGGTCTGTTCAAACTCAGAGCAGTTTGGCAGCAGTTCGTTATTACTGAGGAGAGAAAAAAAAATGTAATAATAAATAAAAAAAATAACGATATTTTTTACATAAAAACTAAGTAGGGATTGGTAACTATGGTAATTACTGCATTAAATTATTAATTAATAAATGAATGACATAAGTAAATAAAGTTAAATTATTAACCTCATTTTATATAACTATACTTTATCATATAGAGTTAATTTTAATAGAAGCATTATTACAAAATGAGTTAATTTTAATAATAACATAATTACAAAATTAGTTAATTTAACTTACCGGTACCACTTGGGTTGGGGTGAAGGGGAGCCCCGGTAGCCGGTACCCAGTCTGAGTCTGTCCCCATCCCGGATAGAGGTGAAGGGGAGTGTCCGGGTGAAGCGGGGGGAGGTGAGAGGGGCGGTGTGCCAGTTACGAACATACCCGGAGTACTTGTTCTGGGACGCTTCTACGGGGCGAAATGGAAATTAGAAATTTGCTGAATAGTAGAAAATAATAATACATTTTTACCCGTTTTTTAAATAATTAAAAATAATTTACCAGTTTTGCAACATTTTACCAGTTTTTTTAAGTAATTAAAAGAAAACAAATAAAAATATATTCCTAATCTGATGGCTCACAAATGAATTATATACATCAATATAACTAGGGTTAGTTACGAGATATCGGACTGTTCCACATTTTCGATCATACATTAAAAAGTATATTTTTAGAACCGTCCGATAACTCGCCATTTACCCCATTACCAAATCTCCTCACTTATGACATCCAGACGGGCCGTTGCCTGTTCTCGTCCCAACTCGTTCTCAATGGTTACCCGGTAGAGGCCCGCGTCCTGCATGGTGACCTTTGGTATCTCTATGGTGCGCACCTCATTCCTCTCCTCCATCCGGTACCGTGAACCACTCTGTAACTTCACGGAGTCCTTGTCCCAACTGATGCGGGGGGTGGGATGTCCTGGGGGGAGTAATGTAATGGTATCAATGAAATAAATGAAAGGTTATGAATTTTTTGAACTTTTCATTTTTTCAAATTTTCATTGTTAAAAGAATTTCATTTTTTTTCTTGAAAAATAATGTTTTTCACCTTCATTCACCTTTCACGGCACACTGGAAGGTGACTGTTTCACCTATCACTCACCTTTCACGGCACACTGGCAGGTGACTGTTTCACCTTCATTCACCTTTCACGGCACACTGGAAGGTGACTGTTTCTCTTTGACTCACCTTTCACGGCACACTGGAAGGTGACTGTTTCTCTTTGACTCACCTTTCACGGCACACTGGAAGGTGACTGTTTCTCCTTTGACTCACCTTTCACGGCACACTGGAAGGTGACTTTTTCTCCTTTGACTCACCTTTCACGGCACACTGGAAGGTGACTGTTTCTCCTTTGACTCACCTTTCACGGCACACTGGAAGGTGACTGTTTCTCCTTTGACTCACCTTTCACGGCACACTGGAAGGTGACTGTTTCTCTTTGACTCACCTTTCACGGCACACTGGAAGGTGACTGTTTCTCCTTTGACTCACCTTTCACGGCACACTGGAAGGTGACTGTTTCTCCTTTGACTCACCTTTCACGGCACACTGGAAGGTGACTGTTTCACCTTCTTCCACTATTCTATCGTGAGGTATGTAGTAAAATTTGGGCCTGTGGGATCGGCGTCCCTTGGGGCGAGTTTGTGGTTCTGGTGTGGTGTACCTACGTCCTGAGCGAGGAAAAGGGACGTTAGTTTGATGTACAGAATTTATTCAAACCTTCATTTATTTTGTAAAAATGTTTGCTAAAAATAGAAAAGAAATTGAGTTTAACATTAAAATTTATATTGAAAAAAATATAGAATTAACAAAAAAATCTGAATTATTCGGCATGAAATAATAAAAAAAAAAACATCGTATTAAAGTGATTCTTAACTGAAAAGTGAATAAACACTTAATAAATGATAAAAAATAGCAAATATTTGCTCTAGGGGCCACAGAAGATAAGGAAGGCCCAACATAATCTCCTAAGGTCCCACCATTAGTTCTCACTCGGTACCCACCATTTGCCCCTCTATTTGCCCTAATTTTCTATTGTCGAAGTCAACACAAGAAAAAGATGAACACAAAGCTAGATAGAAAATTACGTACTATCCAGTAAAAAGCTACGGTGATGCTACAGTGTATAGTACATCTTTCAGCATTTTATTATATGTATCCATGATACAGGACTGTACGCATCATGGATACAAACATCCATGCTGTTAGAGTTAGTTAGGTATTTTGACCGATAGTACCGGGAGCAGGTTTTTACCTCTTATTGTAACCCTAATAGAGTTATATCAATCTGTTGGTACATGATAAGGGTTGAACATGTCAATTGCATGCTAATATGTTGCAGGATGCACCCTATGAGGTCCCTTATTGCCAGAGTTATAGGGTTACACGGTAAACTAGCATTTGAATATCTTAAGCCTTGTATGGCCCTAAACTGAATGGAATGTTAAAACTATCATATAAACGGTAATAACTACCGAACACTCGTTATTAGTCATGTCTCACGGTAATAACTACCGAACACTCGTTATTAGTCATGTCTCACGGTAATAACTACCGAACACTCGTTATTAGTCATGTCTCACGGTAATAACTACCGAACACTCGTTATTAGTCATGTCACACGGTAATAACTACCGAATACTCGTAAGTAGTCACATCACACGGTAATAACTACCGAACACTCGTTATTAGTCATTTCACACGGTAATAACTACCGAACACTCGTTATTAGTCATGTCTCACGGTAATAACTACCGAACACTCGTTATTAGTCATGTCTCACGGTAAAAACTACCGAACACTGGTTATTAGTCATTTCACACGGTAATAACTACCGAACACTCGTTATTAGTCATTTCACACGGTAATAACTACTGAACACTCGTTATTAGTCATGTCACACGGTAATAACTACTGAACACTCGTTATTAGTCATGTCTCACGGTAATAACTACCGAACACTCGTTATTAGTCATGTCTCACGGTAATAACTACCGAACACTCGTTATTAGTCATGTCTCACGGTAATAACTACCGAACACTCGTTATTAGTCATGTCTCACGGTAATAACTACCGAACACTCGTTATTAGTCATGTCACACGGTAATAACTACCGAACACTCGTTATTAGTCATTTCACACGGTAATAACTACCGAACACTCGTTATTAGTCATGTCTCACGGTAATAACTACCGAACACTCGTTATTAGTCATGTCTCACGGTAAAGACTACCGAACACTGGTTATTAGTCATTTCACACGGTAATAACTACCGAACACTCGTTATTAGTCATTTCACACGGTAATAACTACCGAACACTCGTTATTAGTCATGTCACACGGTAATAACTACCGAACATTCGTAAGTAGTCACATCACACGGTAATGACTACCGAACAATCGTAAGTAGTCACATCACACGGTAATAACTACCGAACACTCGTAAGTAGTCACATCACACGGTAATAACTACCGAACACTCGTTATTAGTCATGTCACACGGTAATAACTACCGAACAATCGTAAGTAGTCACATCACACGGTAATAACTACCGAACACTCGTAAGTAGTCACATCACACGGTAATAACTACCGAACACTCGTTATTAGTCACATCACACGGTAATAACTACCGAACACTCGTTATTAGTCATTTCACACGGTAATAACTACCGAACACTAGTTATTAGTCATTTCACACGGTAATAACTACCGAACACTAGGGGTGAGGACCCCCTTGACAATGGTCTCCACTGGGGCACTGTGACGGAGGGTTCTCTCCATCCAACCCCCGCCCAACTGTGAGAACTACCCTCCCCTGAAAACATTAACAATTAGGGTAACCATTAACCGTACTCGGAAAGTGGGAAACGTTACCAAATGTCTTGAGATGCAAATATGTATCGATGTCACAGTTAAAATGTGTAACTGATAGAAGATTGGTAATAAATCATGTGTTTCATGGCAGGTATATACTATTTTGAACAAAAAAATACAGGGTGGGGCGTAAGTTTGGAAGCAATTTTTCAAACATTAATATAATTCTTAAAAATAAGTTTCTAAGTAGGTGATAGAGTTTGAACTATAGTAGAGACACTACATTATGACGTGGCAGTGTTATTTCTTACAAAAATTTAGTCAATTCAAAAATGTCAGACAAAAGAGAAGCCATTATTGCTCTACACCGTGCCGGGAAGTCAGATTCCGTCATTTCAAAGACTCTCTCAATAGCGAGATCGACTGTTTGGAAGTGTGTGAAGCGTTTTAATGAGAGAGGAGACTTGACTGATCGTCCAAGAAGTGGTAGACCACGCTCACAACGCACCAAACAACTGATAAAATGTGCCCGAGAGAAGATCAAGAGGAACCCGAAAAGGTCAATACGATTGTTAGCCAAAACAGCTAATGTGAGTCCCAGAACATTGAGAAGAGTTGTCAAAGAAGACCTAAAGATGTCCTCTTTCACCCTCCAAAAGACACAGACTCTGTCAGAAGCTGTAAAGAAAAAGATATTGGAGAGAAGCAAAGCATTTCTGAGAGAATTGAAGTCTGGCACGGCTGGTGAAATTGTTTGGTCTGACGAAAAAATTTTCACAGTGGAAATGGCTCACAACCGGAGAAATGACAGAATAATTGGTAAAAGTGCAAAAGACATCCCATACAACCAAAAAACTGTCCACAGAACCATGAAACCTGCTTCAGTATTGGTCTGGGCCGCCGTTTCAGAAACTTGGAGATCTCCTTCAATTTTTGTGGAACAAGGCGCCAAAATCAATGCTAAATGTTATGTTGAGAATATTTTGACGCCAATGTTGGATTCAGCTAAGGATCACTTCGGTGATGACACTCTATGGACATTTCAGCAAGACGGCGCGACTTCACATACTGCAAATGTCACTCAAAACTGGTGCCATGACCATCTTCCACGGTTTTGGTCCAAAGAAATGTGGCCTCCCTGCTCCCCAGATGTTAATCCTATGGACTTTTCGGTATGGTCCATTCTTGAATCAAAGGCCTGTGGTAAATTCCATCGCAGTGTGGATGATTTAAAGCGTTCGCTCCAGAGATCTTTGAAGGAAATTTCACAAGAACAGTTGCGTGCCGCAGTAGGGGGAGTTCGGAGGAGATTTGAGGCTGTTATTAAAAACAAGGGGGGACATTTTGAATAAATTTATGATTTTTGAATTCTTAAAACCCTTATGTAATAATACATAACTGTAAATTATTAAATATATTTTTCGTTGGATTATAATATGCACTTTCATTTGCTTCCAAACTTACGCCCCACCCTATATAGTCAGCTGTTGTTCAACAGTGGTAGGAATTTTGTTATTTGATACTTTTCTTATGATGAAAATAGTATCTAATGTTACGGCTGATTAGACACGAAAAGTGATAACAATATTGAGTACTTGAATTAGGTTTAGACAGAAAGGAAAACAGTTTGAACAACTATGAAACGATTCTAGAAAGAAAGTTATGAAGATATTATTTAGATGAAGTGATATTTAGATTACTCACTTGAGAATCCTACAGATGGGCTCCTAGAGTAGCGAGAAGGAGTTGTTCTTCTGGATAGATCTGGTCTGTGCTCTAGCTGAACAGTTACGTCATTCTCCTTGTCATCGGCCACTGGAAAGAACATCAGGTTTGTAAATATATTGTTTCTATTAGAGACTTTAGGTTGTTTACATGAATAAAACCAATATTGAATTATAAAATATGTGTCAATATTCAACTTAGAAGTGATATCTTGTCAAGCAGTCAAAATTGATAAAAAGGAAACCTATCACAGTTGTTCTCCAGCTAACCAATCACTGTTGACCTCTTCTCAACCAATCACAGTTGTTCTCGAGCTAATCAATCACAGTTGTTCTCGAGCTAACCAATCACAGTTGTTCTCGAGCTAACCAATCACTGTTAACCTCTTCTCAACCTATCACAGTTGTTCTCGAGCTAACCAATCACAGTTGTTCTCGAGCTAACCAATCACAGTTGTTCTCGAGCTAACCAATCACAGTTGTTCTCGAGCTAACCAATCACAGTTGTTCTCGAGCTAACCAATCACAGTTGTTCTCGAGCTAACCAATCACAGTTGTTCTCGAGCTAACCAATCACAGTTGTTCTCGAGCTAACCAATCACAGTTGTTCTCGAGCTAACCAATCACAGTTGTTCTCGACCTAACCAATCACAGTTGTTCTCGAGCTAACCAATCACTGTTGTTCTCGAGCTAACCAATCACTGTTGACCTCTTCTCAATCAATCATAGATGTTCTCTAACTAACCAATCACTGTTGACCTCTTCTCAACCAATCATAGTTGACCTCTTCTCAACCAATTTAATTTGTTATTTCATGAACCAATCAGACAGTGGATTTAGGCGACAATTCTACTTCTTTAGATTGCTCACCTTTACCTCTATAAATAGAGCTCTATTTTTTTATAATAACCCTTACAAGGACGATATACTCACTCTCTACGACAAGAGCAGCAGAAGTGACGACCTTGCCCAGGTCATTGTACACGATGCAGGAGTACTCGCCCTCATCCTCGGGATACACGGATTTGATCTTCAGGCGGGCTTTCGAACCGTCCCACTCGGAGGAAATATCCCTTGATTCTTTGATTACCTAAATCACGAATAAGAAGAATTATTTGAACAGGGTGGGATTATTTTCTAGATTGTCTTAGCGAATTACTCACGCGTCCTCTCTTCTCCCAACGCAGAATAGAGCCAGAGGGGGCGTCAAAGAGTGTCTCTAGAGTCACGGCGTCTCCGTCACAACACCTTACGTCTTGCAGGGGTCTCACCACTCGGGGCACTGCGCTCATATCCCTGATAACGGGAACGGGGGGACATTTTCAACCACCTTATTTAATATTCTTATGTGATGGCTCCCTCAGTATTTATAAAATAGTTTCATAATTTAAGAAATTAGTTTATTAAATTGGGATCTTCTTCGACGACTCCATCATATATTTTTTTTTTCGGTTCAGAATAATACTAAAATTCACAGTATTTTAAAAGGGATAGGGTAAGTTCCAAGTTATTGAACGGTTCTACATCTTCGAGCATATAAATAAAACTATATAATTATCATAAAACGTTATTTTCATTGGTATCCATGATACTTGAATGTATCAAGGATACCAAATGAGATTTTATGCAGTTATCATGGATACCAATTAAAATTACGAGTTAAGTTTTAATGTTATTATGTATTTTTTATTTATATAGTCGAACTGTCCAATAACTGAGAACTTACCCTGGTTTACTTACCCCTTCCTGACAGCTCCTCCTTTCAGTTCTCCTTTCAATCCTTAAAATAAAGAAAAGAAGCATTTAGGACATGAAATGGAGAAAAACTATAATTATTTATTGTGTCCAACCAGGAACTAAAGTTTCAATAAAATCTTGGAATTTGAAAATAAATTCATAGAGGGTTAGTTATGAGTTATCGGACGGTTTCACATTTTCGATCATATAAATACTTATAATTTCACAATTATTTTAATTGGTATCCATGATACCTGCAGTTATCATGGATACCAATTAAATTAAAAAAAAAATTAATTTGATCGAAATTATGGAACCGTCCGAAGACTCGGAACTTACCCTAAATATTCTTCAAGGAAAAATCGCGTTCGTTTTTTACAATAAAACTTCCAATGTTAATATTAAATATTTCATAATTTATAATAATGTTAAATATTTCATCCAATATTTCTTCCAATGTTAATGTTAAATATTTCATAATTTATAATTAACTTCACCGTCTAATTCTTAAACCTCTAATTCTCTATTTTTTTTTTCATTTGAAGCTAATTACAAGGGATTAAGATTAGATGTTCAGATAGCAATTGTCAAACCAGTTCTAAATTGACTGAACATTTAAAATGGATTTATCAAGGGTGACTATTCTATTTGTAATATATCATTATTTCGAATAAGAGAGAAGTAAATAAGTGAAATAATAAAGAAAGAAAAATTAAAGAAGAAAAATTGAACGAAAATATGAATAAAATTGAAAAAACAAAAAATAAATTATTTCATGTTCAGGCCAGACTTCAAAATTATTGGTAAATAAATCGAATTTTACAATGACCTTAGCTACTTATAGTTAATATTCCTGTTGACTATAGTTTATTGTTTTCTTATGAGTCACTCAGATCAAATTTAAATAATCATTACATAAAAAACAATTTAAAATTTCATAATTTTTATCTATTAATAATTATTTTTATCTAAATAAAAAATAATTAAAATTAATAAGAAACATAGTTTGTACCTATAGTACTAATCATTTTTACCAAAATAAAAAAGAATTAAAATTATAAGAAACATAGTTTGTACCTATAGTACTAATTATTTTTATCTAAATAAAAAATAATTAAAATTAATAAGAAACATAGTTTGTACCTATAGTACTAATCATTTTTACCAAAATAAAAAAGAATTAAAATTATAAGAAACATAGTTTGTACCTATAGTACTAATCATTTTTACCAAAATAAAAAAGAATTTTGTATATACCATATTAATTTTTTACCCCAATAAAAGAGTTGAATATTGAATTTTAAAAAATCCTTATTTTGTATCCACAATATCAAACACCTTCACCGAGAAGGAAATAATTACTTTTATAATTGGTAAAAGAGTCTTAATATACAGAAAATCAATCGAATGTTATTGTACACACAGACACTACTTCTAGTTTAATAATTAATTCCGAAAAGGTCATAGTACAGCATAGAGAAGCTATCTATTCTCCTTCTTACCCATTATTTATTAGAGCTAATTAAGTCACTAATTGCTCCTTCTCTTATTAAATTATGTGAACATATCTAGCAATTATTATTGTTAGTCATTTTGATGACTGGGTGAATTCCTTTTAAGATTGCACTTTGACACTAATAATGGTAATTATATCAGCGCTCTATTGTATTGCGAAAATTTGCCCGATCTAAGTAAAAATAATAATATGACAATAATTCAATGTTATTTAAAAACTCTGGAAAATGATGGAATATTGACAAAATTGTCTTCAGCTAAATAAATCACTATCATATCCTATTAAAACTTAAATAAAGGAATTTCAGCTTATGTACCAAAATGAGTCTTTATTACGAAAAAAGGCAGTACTTTTCTTACGTGAACCTAGTAAGGTTCAATCCCTGACTGAGTAAAACCTATAGCGTCCATTGTTTTCTATAAAGGCACATATTTTTGTACATAGTCTGACCATTGTTTACCCGTAATAAGTAAGCATATCAGATTTAAAGAAATTATTCACCTTTAGTGTAGACCTGGAGAGAAATAACGGCACGGGTTTCACCGTGATCGTTTTTAGCGAGAATGCTGTACGCTCCGGTATCTTCAACCCGACACTCGGGGATGTCTAACCGGTACACGGGCCCTGTTCCGATCTCCTGGAACCGAGAGCCGTCTGAGTAGACACTAGGCTGTGGAAAAAGAGAGAAAATGATTAAAATATGACAAAAAAGAATAGTAATAAGTAGCTGATTGCAGGATGTGACCTTTTGGCCCTCTAATATAACTAAAACAATTGTGTAAAAGGGAATTAAATAATTAAGAGTTGCGTGCTGGCTGCAATCCTGAACATGCAACAAAGCGCTCTAGAGAAAGAAGCGGTAACTATCTTATTCAACAGAATAAAAAAACTCAAACATCAACAGAGTGCCCTATTTCGAAGAACAGGAGTAACTATATTATCTAAGACAATATAAAATTTAAAACATATCATCAGAAAGGTTGAAATATAACAGGACATATTATCAGAAAGTCATGAAAAAATATATTTTTATAAGCTTTGGACACATGAAATAAAGTTCTATGGAAGAAAAGAAGTAACAATCTTATATAACATGGTACAAGTCCTGTATAATATAGTAACAATTTATAAACATATACACTTTGGTATAATAGTTTTTTCGAGAACAGAGGGGTAACTATTTTGTTCAATGCAATTGCTGAACACATCAAACAGTTTGCTTTGGTAAGAACAGGGCTAACTAGCTTATTTAACGCTCCGCTTCACACACAGCGAAAACATCATATTTTCAAAGAATGCCTAGGGCTACTAGTAATTGAATGTAAAGTCTCACAATTGATGTACCTTCTCTTGAATTAGTGTGCAATGTTAGTTTAAGATTGAACAAAAAATGAGAGTTTAATTCAGATAATTTTGATGTACTGTCGAACACAGTCAATATTTTAAGTTAGTTTATGACATATCATGTTCAGGGATCATACAATACCATGATTTCGTAAAAAAAAAGATCTAATTCTAGAAGTTCATTCTCTTTTTCCTGTTGTATGTAAAAATATCTCAGTATTTAAAAGAAGAGAAAATAGGACAATTTTTCTTAAATAAGACAATTTCTCCAAAATAGGACAGTTTCCCCTGTAATAGGGCTAAAATAGGACAGTTTTCCCTGTAATAAGGCTAAAATAGGACAGTTTCCCTGCAATAAGTCTAAAATAGGACAGTTTCCCCTGTAATAAGGCTAAAATAGGACAGTTTCCCCTGTAATAAGACTAAAACAGGACAATTTCTCTATAATTCTCTAAATGAGAAAGTTTCCCCTGTAATAAGGCTAAAATAGGACAGTTTCCCCTATAATAGGGCTAAACAGGACAATTTCTCTATAATTCTATAAAATAAGACAGTTTCCCCTGTAATAGGGATAAACCAGGACAACTTCTCTAAAATATGAGTTTCTCTAAAAATTTTCTTGAAAAAGGAAAGTTTCTCCAAAATAGGACAATTTCTTTAAAATCCTTTAAATAGGACAGTTACCCCTGTACTGTGCGTCACGTGCTCAGTCTCTAGGACTAATAATGTTACTCATTATGCAAATGGAAGCCTACAATGCTACCAATTTTGTTCTGTAGTCATCATTACGAATGTAAATAGAGAGAACCTTGAGGGATAAACATGGAGATAGAAAGTAGAGGAGTGGGGGAAGCTATAAGTTACCGAACGGTTACACATATGCGACATGGGTAAGTTACGAATTATCGGTCAGTACTACATATTCGAACAGATAAGATAAAACAATATAAAAATTATCATTAATACACAGTGCTATCTAATAATAATAATTTCTATATTGTTTTTTCTTATATGACCGAAGATGTAGTAGTGACCGATAATTCGTGACTTACCCTATACAAATAAATTATTTTAAAGCACGTATTTTCTTTTATATAGTTACTATTCATCAATTCATATAAGAAAAGTAATATAGAATAAATTTAATTGGTATCCATGATACCTGCTGATATCATGGATACCAACTAAAATTAAGAGTTGCATTATTTTATATTATTTTCTTAGATGATCGAAAATGTGGAACCGTTCGATAACTCGTAACTCACCCTACTGCAACGGAAAGAACTTTCTAGTCAATGGTTTTACGATAAATAAGAAGGAAGTTCTCTTTAGGTAAATTATATCAATAAGAACTAAAGATATAATATAATGATAGAGGGAAAGTGTCGAGCTATTGGACGGTTCCACAGTTTCGATCATACAGTGTGACACAAAAAAAGAGGGATGAAAGTAAACGCTTTTAACTCAAAAAGTGGTACACTTAGAAAGATGAAATAAAAACCACATAAAGAGTATATCTCCAAGATTTATTTGATTTCATAGTTAATTTCATTTTGCATTTATACCGAGAATTTTATTTTATTTTTTTTTATTAGGTCCTCTGCCAGAAGAAGCAAACCGAGAATTGAAATATAGTTTATATAAACAGTAAACTGAAGAAAATATTGCCACAGTTAGTGCAAGGATTCAAGAATCGTCACAAAGTGAAAGAAAGATGGAAGCAGAACTGGAAATAAATAGAGAAAGCATTCGACAACTTTTAAAGAATGATCTCCATTTGAATGAAACCTACAGCTCTCAAATAATGGTAAAGAAGATTGCAATTTTGTCAAAGGACTAGGTAACAGTCTGGTGCGGCATTAGTTCTAACCTAGTTTATGGCTCATATTTTTTTTCAAGATCCTCACGGACATTCAAGCACAGTACACAGTAACACCTTCTACGTATATTGATATGTTAAACATCATGTTGACTGGCGACATTCACACTGACCGTTTTTTTCAACATGACGGAGCAGCAGATCACAACTCATTGAGAGCACAAAATTGGCTAACAAATTGTTTTGGAACCCACATCTTCCCTCAACGTATGGATTTCCCTTAGCCAGCCACTTAATATTTTGAGGGTATGTAAAGGTGAATGTTTACTGAACAAAGTCAGATACTATTGAGAACATGAAGAATATTGTCAAGTATCCAGAAGTTATTTCACCAAGGAATCATGATACCCTTTGTGCGACGATAGCGAATTTTAAGAAACATAAAAATTTGCGTATTGAGCAGCTGGGAGGGCCTTTTTAGCATTTGTTATAAACTAAATAAATCTTGAAGATATACTCTTTATGTGGTTTTCATTTCATCTTTCTAAGTGAACTACTTTTTGAGTTATTACCGTTTACTTTCATCCCTCTTTTTTCGTGTCACGCTGTATAAGAAAAAAAATATTACGAACTTTCTTTTTTACATGATTTAAAATGTAGAGCTGTCCGATAACTCGGAACTTACCCTATTAAAGGATTACTACACAGTTACCGTTGAAATCTCCTTATTTTTATCATCACTATATCTACTCACTAAACCAATTTTTAACCATTATGATATCAATATATAAATTACTTATTAAATATTAATATTTTACAATTCAGTTGCTATAACATATTAAATTCTTTTAAGATATTCTCCAGCCTGTTACCTGGATTGATAAAATCTATTTACAGTTTAAATAAAGTAGTTAGAAAATGCACGGAGAAAATATGTTCAGAAGTAAGCAATATCAATAATGAGATCAACAAGTCTGCTAAATAAATAAACAATGCAAAACTCTCTCTCTCTTTCCTTGCCAACCTTTGATAAATAAACCAATCATGGATGAATATATTGATATTATACGAATTTTTTTGTAAATATATACCTACTAAATTACTAATATACTGGTTCTATTAATATTTTGAATAGATATTATACCAATTATATATCGGATAAATATACAATTGCATTATATACCAATATACCAAATATATACCAAATATATACCATTATATTAGATACCAATATACCAAATATATACCATTATATTATATACCAATATACCAGCTAATTAAATACCATTATATTATATATGAAATATATACCATTATATTATATACCAATAATCCAAATATATACCATTATATTATATACCATTATATTATATACCAATAATCCAAATATATACCATTATATTATATACCAATATACCAAATATATACCATTATATTATATAACAATATACCAGCTAAATACCATTATATTATATATCAAATATATACCATTATATTATATACCAATAATCCAAATATATACCATTATATTATATACCATTATATTATATACCAATAATCCAAATATATACCATTATACTATATACCAATATACCAAATATATACCATTATATTATATACCATTATATTATATACCATTATATTATATACCATTATATTATATACCATTATATTATATACCAATAATCCAAATATATACCATTATACTATATACCAATATACCAAATATATACCATTATATTATATACCAATATACCAAATATATACCATTATACTATATACCAATATACCAAATATATACCATTATACTATATACCAATATACCAAATATATACCATTATATTAAATACCAATATATCATTATATTGGATACTAATATACCAGATAAATACCATTATAATATATACCAATATACCATAATATTATATACCAATATACCAGATAAATACCATTATAATATATACCAATATACCATAATATTATAGATCAATATACCAAATTTATACCATAATACAATATACCAGTATACCAAATATATACCATCTTATATACCATCATACCAGCTAAATACCATTTACTACATATCACTCGAACCAGTACAATATTTGTTTGTTTGCGGTATATTCATGCCTAATTTAGCAAGTTATTATTATAATTTAAAATACATTAGGCAACAGGTGTATAATTTGCAACTACTTCGTCACCTCATGTTTATATTATTACCTGGATTTTAGCAGAAAGGAAATGCTTTTTATTAAACAATATAAGAAAATTGAGAATTGATCAATGAATTTGCATCGACATAAAATGAAAGAAAAAAACTAATATTTCAAGAAATGTATGGGAAATTCGTATTAATTCTTTTTTTTTTATTATTATACAAATGTGGTTTGTTTGACACTCTAAGCACACAACAAAATTAATTATTTGAGTTACAGTAGAAAATAATATGGTTTTAAATAATTTTAAATAAATAATAATTTATGTAATTAAAATATATTGTGTGAATTTCTGCAATTAATTTAAAGCGCTTATTCCTTATTTATATAGTTATTATTTACTATACAAATAATTTTTCCTTTAAAAAAAATGTCAAAAACTACTAATGTTAATTTATCGATTAAAAGTTAGTAACAGGTTTAGAAATCAGTATTTGGTCACATCTAGCAAGGCCTAATTTACGGATGCCCTTAGGCCTAACCTAAATAGGGATGGGTAAACACAGGGTTAGAGGGTTGCATGGGCCTCCCTCCCCTTTGGGGGTAAAGGTGCATAGGGTTGACTCTCCTCACCACTGCATAGGGTTATCACCCTACAACCTACAAAACTGTTAACGTTCTACACCAGAAAATACGCGGTGAAAGTTACTTTGTTTGTTATTTTAAGTGACGCTAATGGGGGTAAAGGACGAATTATCGGACAGTTACACATTTACGATCATAAGAGAAAGAATAGATAGCATTTTAATGATTTTTTAGTTGGTATCCATGATGCCTGCAGGTATCATGGATACCAATTAAAATGTTTAAAAAAAATTCTTATATGACCGAAATGAGGAGCTGTCCAATAACTAAGAACTTACCTAGAGGAACATTTCAGTACTCGGAAAGTGGATCAATCTGGGTCAATCGGGTCAATCTGACCTTTAGAAATTTGACCTAAAGTTCCCCCTTATCATCTTCTTAACATTTGACTGACTATTGGATAAATTTCTCATATATTTATAATATTTATGTTTCAAATTATTATTTTCCAATATTCTCAAAATACAAAAAGAACATTTACTCCTTTTTTTCTGTACAAAATATAATTATTATTAACCATTCAAAAATATAAACAAGGAAGGGTTTCCGTGACCCTCATTAACAGCAATCGGGTCAAAAGGTGATCAATATTTTAGGGTTAGTCACTTTGACCCGTGACATCATAGGGATGACATGCAAACATCAGTCACAATGTACTGGCACTAACTTTAACATTAGTATGATATTTAGTAGTTTAATCAATAAACTTATGTTCTTCAACTGATGTGTACTCGTCATAAAATAATACAGGCTAAATTATTAAGTGTGGACTGTATCTTGGATACCATTGCAGAACAAAGGTGGCAGAGATACATCGTCATTTCGTATCTTGGATACCATTGCTGAACATGGGTGGCAGAGATACATCGTCCTTTCGTATCTTGGATACCATTGCTGAACATGGGTGGCAGAGATACATCGTCATTTCGTATCTTGGATACCATTGCTGAACATGGGTGGCAGAGATACATCGTCATTTCGTATCTTGGATACCATTGCTGAACATGGGTGGCAGAGATACATCGTCCTTTCGTATCTTGGATACCATTGCTGAACATGGGTGGCAGAGATACATCGTCATTTCGTATCTTGGATACCATTGCTGAACATAGGTGGCAGAGATGCATCGTCATTTCGTATCTTGGATACCATTGCTGAACATGGGTGGCAGAGATACATCGTCCTTTCGTATCTTGGATACCATTGCTGAACATGGGTGGCAGAGATACATCGTCATTTCGTATCTTGGATACCATTGCTGAACATAGGTGGCAGAGATGCATCGTCATTTCGTATCTTGGATACCATTGCTGAACATAGGTGGCAGAGATACATCGTCATTTCGTATCTTAGATACCATTGCTGAACATGGGTGGCAGAGATACATCGTCCTTTCGTATCTTGGATACCATTGCAGAACATAGGTGGCAGAGATACATCGTCATTTCGTATCTTGGATACCATTGCTGAACATAGGTGGCAGAGATACATCGTCATTTCGTATCTTAGATACCATTGCTGAACATGGGTGGCAGAGATACATCGTCCTTTCGTATCTTGGATACCATTGCAGAACATAGGTGGCAGAGATACATCGTCATTTCGTATCTTGGATACCATTGCAGAACATAGGTGGCAGAGATGCATCGTCATTCCGTATCTTGGATACCATTGCTGAACATAGGTGGCAGAGATACATCGTCATTTCGTATCTTGGATACCATTGTTGAACATAGGTGGCAGAGATACATCGTCATTTCGTATCTTGGATACCATTGCTGAACATAGGTGGCAGAGATGCATCGTCATTCCGTATCTTGGATACCATTGCTGAACATAGGTGGCAGAGATACATCGTCATTTCGTATCTTGGATACCATTGTTGAACATAGGTGGCAGAGATACATCGTCATTTCGTATCTTGGATACCATTGCTGAACATAGGTGGCAGAGATGCATCGTCATTCCGTATCTTGGATACCATTGCTGAACATAGGTGGCAGAGATACATCGTCATTTCGTATCTTGGATACCATTGTTGAACATAGGTGGCAGAGATACATCGTCATTTCGTATCTTGGATACCATTGCTGAACATGGGTGGCAGAGATGCATCGTCATTCCGTATCTTGGATACCATTGCTGAACATAGGTGGCAGAGATACATCGTCCTTTCGTATCTTGGATACCATTGGCTGCTTTTAGAAAGTTGTCAAGAATCATAGGAATAAACACGTTGTAGTAGCAGGTACTTTTTGCCACATGGTACTTAATTTGTTTGTCTGTCACTTTATTAGCTTTTAATGATGGTAGTAAAGCTGTGATGACATGAAGGACATGTTAGTGATGTGACTACATGTTAGAGTGACATGTTAGTGATGTGGCTACATGTTAGAGTGACATGTTAGTGATGTGGCTACATGTTAGAGTGACATGTTAGTGATGTGGCTACGTGTTAGAGTGACATGTTAGTGATGTGGCTACGTGTTAGAGTGACATGTTAGTGATGTGGCTACATGTTAGAGTGACATGTTAGTGATGTGGCTACATGTTAGAGTGACATGTTAGTGATGTGGCTACATGTTAGAGTGACATGTTAGTGATGTGGCTACATGTTAGAGTGACATGTTAGTGATGTGGCTACATGTTAGAGTGACATGTTAGTGATGTGGCTACATGTTAGAGTGACATGTTAGTGATGTGGCTACATGTTAGAGTGACATGTTAGTGATGTGGCTACGTGTTAGAGTGACATGTTAGTGATGTGGCTACATGTTAGAGTGACATGTTAGTGATGTGGCTACATGTTAGAGTGACATGTTAGTGATGTGGCTACATGTTAGAGTGACATGTTAGTGATGTGGCTACATGTTAGAGTGACATGTTAGTGATGTGGCTACGTGTTAGAGTGACATGTTAGTGATGTGGCTACATGTTAGAGTGACATGTTAGTGATGTGGCTACGTGTTGAGTGACATGTTTGTAATTTAAATCTATATCATAGAGACATGTTGGCAATGCAACTGCATGTTAGAGTGACATGTAGCCATACAGCGCATGTTATAATCATGTTTCACTCCCATAGACTCATGCCAATCATGTTTTACCAGCATGTTTGACATGTGAGTAGGATTGCACGGTGTTTATCACGTCTGGCTTATCAATTAGCTCTGTAAGTTGATAGTAGAGACTAAACTGTCGCCATAATTAATCCTAGCAAGGAGAGAGTGGGTGGAGAAGAGAAAATAAGTGATTGTCACTTAGAGTATGTCACTTAAATAGCGCTATGAGCACCTATAAAGGAAAGAGGGGGCTATGTGCATGTATCAACTATAACTTATGAATATAATGTTCACTAACTATGATATAACATTCGTTTCTCAACAGTGTTCAATTACCTATTTCCCTTTCAATCAATCTCTTCGAAATAACGGTAAATACCACCGTAAAACTACCTTTCTACATCAATAAGTTTATTATTCAATGTATAGGACTAGCTTTTAAATGTGAGGATAGTACTTTGTACAGGCCTATAATAACTATGTGTGAAAGAACACTTGTGTCCCATTCACACCTAGTGAACAGTGCTGTCCCCATTTTATAATTAATTAAGACTTATTTGATAAAGTGTATTTCTATATTTGTGCCAATAAAACTCAACCGGTTACTTACCCGCTTTCATTTCCTGTGTAATTTATAGACAATATTGAAGCAGTTACTGAATTATGGAAATAAAGAATGAACAATTAATTATAATGGGAAATATTCGCATAATCCCATTAAAATCTGAAAGTCTAGAGTCAGATGTTTGATTTTTTAATAGCTTATTGAGGGAATTAAACAGAATATTTAGTATCATGAATTTTTTTTTTGACAGACAACCGTACTCCTAAAAATAAAAATAGGGTACGCTTTCACTCAATAATCAAATTAGTTATAATAGTTATATATAGTATATATATATATCAATAAAATAACATCTTGGTAATATATTAAACTTCCCCTATTTCCTGATAAAAAGTAGCAGAATGAGTTGTTGAATGTAGTTCATAAGTGTCACACGAGAGGCAGATATAAGTTCCTACGCACATTCTCCCTTTAAATCGCTACGATAAAAGTCAAGTCATCGTAACTACGAGGTAAGATAAGGGTGACTGATAAGCCTTATCAGTTGGAAGGTAAATGGAGACTGATGCATCCTGGATACAATTAGCTACTTAAGAACACTCAAACTGTATCCTGGATATGATGATTTATGTACATTAGTTTACTGAGACTGTATCAAGGATACATTAAATTCACACTGTATCCATGATACAATAAATTCACACCATATCAAGGATACATTAAATTCACACCGTATCAAGAATACATTAAATTCACACCGTATCAAGGATACATTAAATAAAGTACACCATTCGAGTAAAATCCAATTAACACAGTACTCTATCTACTATGCACTTTATTCCCTACTGAATTAAAATCAATTTAACCACATAGGATTATTTATACTAATTCAAGCTCATGGATGCACATAAGCTACTCAGAGCACCTGTTCACACGAAGTCCTAATCTCTGCGATAAGAAATCTCGTAACAGGTTTGTGATCTTGCGAAACACACGCAGCGGCGACAGTGAACTTTATTGAGCTACGAGACTTACGACGCTATACTGTGAGAAAATATCGTCTCTGTTGTAACGAGGTTTCGAATGACTGTTAGTGTATCTGATCATGTTACAGCGTTACTAAACTTTAATATTTAGTTATTTAGCATTACTAACATTCTAATAATTTATTTAGCGTTACTAAATGTAAATGGTGTAGGTATCATGGAGTAACAGTATAGTCTATTACTATGGGCTGGTGTTCTCGGTGAGATGTAACGACTATGTCTTCTTAGGGAGAAATGAGCAGTTCTTGCAAATAAGAGAATTTTGGTGTGAAAGTATTTTGGAAAATGATATCCATTGAAAAATAATATGTCTTAATGGGGAAATAATGTGTTCTTGAACAAACAAGATATAGAAAATATATAGAGAATTATTAATTGTATCTACAAATCTTCATTCGAAGAGCAATAATTGTATCCATGATACGCAATGAAAATTATATTGAGAGTATCTAAAAAAAATACTGAAGGTAAGTTCCACCTTTTAGATTTTATAAAATAAAAATACACAATAATTAAAGTTACAAGTTAAAATGTTAAATTATATACTTTTTCATATGACCGAAAATGTGGAACTGACCGATAACTCAGAACTTACCCCTTCTGTACATAAATAAATACTAAACTTACGACTAATACATTAATTCTAACTCTCTTGGAATTATAGCAATTAACGAATATAAGAAAATAGTCATATAATTAAATAGGGTAAGTTCCGAGTTATTGAATTATTCCATATTATCGATCATGAAAATAGAAGAGTAAATAGTAATGAAAATAAGAGTTAACTACATGACGGGCACTCGTAGAGCGCATACCTTCGCCACTGCTTATAAATGACCTTGCTAATCCAATAATCCTTGGGTTATAAATGACCTTGACCTTTGACTCGATCGTTCCCAAAATCTAATCAGATGGTTCCTGGATAATGACAAATGGTCCCACTAAATTTCAGGCAATTTGGTTGAATACATTTTGAGATATGCGAATAACAATATAACGTATAAAAACATATGCCGACCAAAGCATAACCTTTCGAAATTTGCGAAGTTAATAATAATTGATATATGTTTATTCTTATATGATCAAAAATATGAAACTGTTCGGTAATTCGGAACTTTCCCTATACAGAGAACTTCTAGAGAGAATTAGAAATTGCATCTAATTGTACACTTTGATTGTAACAATGTAAATATATATTATTAATATACTGTCTATTTACTAGGTTAATGTATCCTAATTGAGCATAGGAAACTATGAGGTGAAAACGAAAGTATCCATGATGCAAAGGCATCCAGATGTTGAGCACACAATGGGCTATGTACAATACAACACTGAGCAAATATGTACTGAACAATAGAAACCATGTATTGTATGAACCATTTGCAGTCGATACAATAGCTTCACAGATGGTAGATACTTAAAGGGATACAAAAGGTATCCAGATGGTTAGATGATGCGCTTTACAGATACGATACATCCGTGTGTCAGAGTATGCCATGCCCCCCCCCCCCTCTCCCCCTCCCTGGCTCCCCGTCAAAGTATGCCATGCCCCCCATCATAATACCCCCTCCCCTACAATTAAGATGGTTGGCGTATTTGCTTCACTGTGCAACATTTCGATACGATTAACAAATGGTATCCATGATACGCATTCTGAGGATACTGTATAAAGTGGTAGATAGGATACAGTTAAAAGTAGCTAATGGTTGATTTAACCCTATAAGAAGGCAACCACAGATGGTTGTTCAGGCAACCATGTGGCACTGTGACTGCACTCACAGCTGTTAGTGATCATTTAGAGTGCTAAGTTATTGGAGGTGAGTCAAGGATAAGCTATCTCAGGGAGATAAGCTATAGTAAGCTATCTCAGGGAGATAAGCTATAGTAAGCTATTTCAGGGAGATAAGCTATAGTAAGCTATCTCAGGGAGATAAGCTATAGTAAGATATCGCAGAGAGATAAGCTATAGTAAGCTATCTCAGGGAGATAAGCTATAGTAAGCTATCTCAGGGAGATAAGCTATAGTAAGCTATCTCAGGGAGATAAGCTATAGTAAGCTATCTCAGGGAGATAAGCTAGAGTAAGCTATCTCAGGGAGATAAGCTATAGTAAGCTATCTCAGGGAGATAAGCTATAGTAAGCTATCTCAGGGAGATAAGCTACAGGGAGATAAGCTATAGTAAGCAATCTAAGGGAGATAAGCTAAAGAGGTAACTTTAGTAACAATCTGAGGGAGGTAAGCTACAGAGATAGCTTTTAATTGTTCTTTGTTGGTTGATAGTGAGGTAGAAATGGTTGAAATGCAGGGCTAAAAGTTAAATTTGAGTGCAGTAAATTGCATGTGTCTTACTTTAAACTACAGGCAGACCCCGCTTTAAGTAGACCCCGCTTTTATAACAGAACGACTTAAAACAGAGTTGAACCAGAGCTTATATACATACATCAGTTGTAAACGAGAAATTACTTTTAAACAATTTTATTTCCATTGAAGAAACCACACAAAATATAGTACATAGTACTAGTGTACCATACAAACGATCTTTGATTTTTGTAAATAGAAAACAAAAAATTAGAGTAAAAGTGCCAAACTGAAAGCAATAATTTCCAAGTTATTGGTAGGTACGACTTCTGACTTAAAGGGTCTGCCTGTACATACAGAATAAGATATCTAATAAGTCAATAAATAAAATCCGATCAAAACATAACTTTCCGCAATTTTGTGAAGATAATAAAATGTGATAAGACACAATTTGTATTACCATTTTTGTATGGTTTTATCAAATAATAATAGTAAATCAAAATAATAATAGTAAATCAAAATAATAATAGTAAATCAAAATAATAATAGTAAATCAAAATAATAATAGTAAATCAAAATAATAATAGTAAATCAAAATAATAATAGTAAATCAAAATAATAATAGTAAATCAAAATAATAATAGTAAATCAAAATAATAATAGTAAATCAAAATAATAATAGTAAATCAAAATAATAATAGTAAATCAAAATAATAATAGTAAATCAAAATAATAATAGTAAATCAAAATTATAATAGTAAATAAAATACAATGAACTTAAATAGAAGAAAAAAATGAGAAAAACTGTAATGTATATATTCATTAAAATCAATGAATAATTTTTATGAATACATTTTTTTTCAATATCGAGATAAATCAATGATGACTATTTTATTTTTTTTTATCTGCGTGACAACTTGCCCTTCTGGTCATTGGGGGGAGGGGAGATTTGACCCCAAGGAGCAAAGGTCACCCTGACCCCTGTGGTTCATAGTGACCCCTCAAGAGGGGGGGGGGGGGTGGATAAATGAATTCGTAATGCAATCTGATTAAGTAAATATGTATTCAACATAATTTAAAATACAACTACAAAATTCTCTATTCTGGAATAGTACAATATTGTATATAATAAAGGTAAGTTCCGAGTTATCGGACAGTTCCACATTTTCGATCATAATAAGAATTACTACATTTTGCATTAATATTAAATAATCTTCATGATATCGTTTTTTCTTATATGACCGAAGATGTGAAACGGACCGACAATTCATACAGTAGCCAGTTCCTGTGGATGGGAAAGTAGGTAGCAGGTGGTGCGGTATTTATTAAATAAAATATATTTGAATGTCATGCCCGGGTCAGTGAAATAACACTTGGAATATTCCTAAAGGTTAATTCCTATCTTGGAATCTAAGGAATAAATTGCTACTGGAGAATATATGATAATATTATATATATAAAAAAGTAACTATTGTATAAAATTAAAAATTAGATGTATATGTTTGATATATTTTTAAAAGTTAATAGTTTATTTTTAGATGAAAATTAATTTTAATATGAAATTTAATTACTTTTTTTCTGTAAATCTGCAAAGATTTTACCATTAAATTAACTTTATTTTAGGAAGTAATTTATCGAAGTAAAAAAGTTGCTTTATTTTGAAGTGGAGGTTAAGAGCTCAATGTAACGCAATAGCTTTTATTCTTTCCACTGTACAGTTCGTGATGAGAAGAAATTGAATGTAACAATGACTGGCAATGTTTAGACAGACACCCACCGTGTGAGTACACTTATAACATATCTGGATGGTGGTAAAATAAAAGGTAGGGCTAGTTCCATGTTATCGGACAGTTCACAAATTTTCGATCAAAAAAAAAATCATTAAAGAAAAATTTAATAATTATCATTTAATTTTTTATTTTGTATCCATGATACCTGCAGGTATCATGGATACGAAATAAAAGTCATAGAATAATTATTTTCTATTTTACGTGATCGATAATGTGGCATAGTTCAATAACTCGAATCTAACCCTACTATTAAATAATTTAAAACTCTTATGATATAATTTCTCGAGAGAATGTCTCGTTATAATTTAAATACAGACCATAACAACAAAAAAACAACAATGAAAGTTTATGCATCGTGACGATGTGAATGCACGCAATAACAACAAATAACAATAATAACAAAAATAACAACCCAATAATTACGTTAGAAAATCTTTCCACTGTTAAAGTATGCATATTTGCAATGCATTTGAAGTCTGGTTTAACAAGCAAGTGTACCGTCAAAGAAAGTGTACCCGAGATGATTTTTTAATTTCCAATTAACTTCACTAATTGCAATGCTCGTAGATATTTTTAAAATGGGTCTGGGTACACGATGACAAATTTGTAATATTTGAAAATGATAGAAAATTAGAAAAGTGTGTGAAATTGGCATAGACTCTTTTCCCTGATAGTACCCATTATGTTAATGCACTTAAAGGAAATGCATGTAAGTACATAGAGAGAGAGGTAATGGCTAGGAATTAGGTGCATAGTGTGTGTTTTGACTGCATTGACTTGAGTACATGCACTTGGCTATTAAAAACAGATAAGAAAGAAGGTAAAATGGGGTGAAATCTGAGATATCGAACTGTTCCACATATTCCATTATTAAAAAAGGAATATATATGTAACATTTTAATTAGCTATATCCATTCGTATTCGTGATACGTGCTGGTATCTTTATTTTGTATCCATGATACCTGCAGGTATCATGGATGCAAAATAATGTGGATCTTGCAAAAAAAATCATTTTGTTATTTCCAAATTTACAGTCAATACAAATAATATTCCACTATGGATGAACTCTTACGGTGAAGAACATTCATACAATATCTATTTACAGTCAATAAAAATAATATTCCACTAGGGATGAACTCTTACGGTGAAGAACATTCATACAATATCTATTTTCAGTCAATACAAATAATATTCCACTAGGGATGAACTCTTACGGTGAAGAACATTCATACAATATCTATTTACAGTCAATACAAATAATATTCCACTAGGGATGAACTCTTACGGTGAAGAACATTCATACAATATCTATTTACAGTCAATACAAATAATATTCCACTAGGGATGAACTCTTACGGTGAAGAACATTCATACAATATCTATTTTCAGTCAATACAAATAATATTCCACTAGGGATGAACTCTTACGGTGAAGAACATTCATACAATATCTATTTACAGTCAATACAAATAATATTCCACTAGGGATGAACTCTTACGGTGAAGAACATTCATACAATATCTATTTACAGTCAATACAAATAATATTCCACTAGGGATGAACTCTTACGGTGAAGAACATTCATACAATATCTATTTACAGTCAATACAAATAATATTCCACTAGGGATGAACTCTTACGGTGAAGAACATTCATACAATATCTATTTACAGTCAATACAAATAATATTCCACTAGGGATGAACTCTTACGGTGAAGAACATTCATACAATATCTATTTACAATCAATACAAATTATTAAAATGCGTAAATAATATCGAAATGAGGCAGCGAATTCTTCCAACTCGTACGTTTAGGTTTAATGATTAATAAACATTAATAAACGCCACGTGTGAACGCGTGTATGATTTAGCCAGCTGTGCATGCAAGAGAGAAAGTTATGGTGGGGCCAGAGAAGATTATGTCCCCTCTTAATCTTCTATGGCCCCACCATAACTCCCCCCTTTAACTCTTCTATGGTCCCACCATAATTCTCCCCTCTTAATCTTCTATGGCCCCACCATAACTTTCCCCTCTCAATCTTCTGTGGCCCAACCATAACTTTCCCCCCTCAATCTTCTATGGCCCCACCATAACTCTTCTACTCTTCTACTGTACAAACCTTTGCAGCATTCTGTCGTACAACTGTGAAAAGTGCGAGTTAATTGTCGGTGGCCATATATGGGTGGCAGAGATTATGTATGGCAATTGCCACGGCATAACATGGCACTAAGGGACTCTGGGTACAACTTTTAAATGAACTACAAAGAGTGACGAAAACTTGACACTCTTTATACGATATTTAAGAATGACCTTCGTTATTTAATTATATTGAAACATAATAAAAAATAAACTATTTAGGTGAAAATGATTACCAATTCTAATCAATCATATTTAATTTTTAACACAAAGAATTTGTATCTAAGATACGGTTTGTTATATAATAATTTAACCTATCGATATAATTTGTATATATGATACAGTTTGCTAAATAATAACAATGGTTAACCAACCAATCGACAAGAAATGTAGATAAAAAATACGACAATTTTACTACATAAGATTTTACTAATCAATAACATGTCACATAGAATACTTTATCACCTGTAACAGTCAGTACACCCTTAATTTCTTCAGAATACCAATCAGGTGTGACTAACAGACTGTAACGAAAGCAAGGTAACGGATTTAGTTACGCCAGGTGACGAAATCTTGTAACTCAGTTACGACAAAAAACTGAACTTGCGATGACCTGATAATTTTAACAATGAAATATTAAATAGAAAATGTAGCTACAGACACCAGCAGTAAAAATTTGATAAAAATAAAATAATCATATGATGAAAAAATAATATGTTTATAAAAATGAGAAAAATAATTGTGAAAAAAGTAAGTGAACGTGGGTATAAATTGTTTAAATTTATATATATTTATATAGAATTACATAAAAAATGATCATATAAACAACAGTTTCAAATTCGAGTTCATTTACATACATAAATAAAAAGTGAAGTATCTAAAAGTACACACGTTGCAGATGTTCTAATTCAAATATAATAATCATGTTCAAACTATGCTATAAATAAGATGGTCAAGTAGACATAAATAAATGTACTACTTATAAATCGTTAGATTTGAATATCAATGGAGAGAGTGGTTAATAAATTAGCATTTGCAATATATTATTAGTAAGCTGTGACACAATTCACATCTCCCTACCAATGATAATAAAAGACAGGAATTAGATCAACAAACGATGGCTGATTGGTATCATAGGTACTGAATGACTTACTGGATTGGTATCATAGATACTGGATAACTTACTGGATTGGTATCATAGATACTGAATGACTTACTGGATTGGTATCATAGATACTGGATGACTTACTGGATTGGTATCATAGATACTGGATGACTGACTGGATTGGTATCATAGATACTGGATGACTTACTGGATTGGTATCATAGGTACTGGATAACTTACTGGATTGGTATCATAGATACTGGATGACTGACTGGATTGGTATCATAGATACTGGATGACTTACTGGATTGGTATCATAGGTACTGAATGACTTACTGAATTGGTATCATAGATACTGGATGACTTACTGGATTGGTATCATAGATACTGGATGACTGACTGGATTGGTATCATAGATACTGGATTGGTATCATAGGTACTGGATGACTTACTGGATTGGTATCATAGATACTGGATGACTTACTGGATTGGTATCATAGGTACTGAATGACTTACTGGATTGGTATCATAGATACTGGATGACTTACTGGATTGGTATCATAGATACTGGATTGGTATCGTAGATACTGGATGACTTACTGGATTGGTATCATAGATACTGGATAACTTCCTGGATTGGTATCATAGGTACTGAATGACTTACTGGATTGGTATCATAGATACTGGATGAATTACTGGATTGGTATCATAGGTACTGAATGACTTACTGGATTGGTATCATAGATACTGGATGACTTACTGGATTGGTATCATAGATACTGGATGAATTACTGGATTGGTATCATAGATACTGGATAACTTACTGGATTGGTATCATAGGTACTGGATAACTTACTGGATTGGTATCGTAGATACTGGATGACTTACTGGATTGGTATCATAGATACTGGATAACTTACTGGATTGGTATCATAGGTACTGAATGACTTACTGGATTGGTATCATAGATACTGGATGACTGACTGGATTGGTATCATAGATACTGGATGACTTACTGGATTGGTATCATAGGTACTGAATGACTTACTGGATTGGTATCATAGATACTGGATGACTTACTGGATTGGTATCATAGATACTGGATGACTTACTGGATTGGTATCATAGATACTGGATAACTTACTGGATTGGTATCATAGATACTGGATAACTTACTGGATTGGTATCATAGATACTGGATGACTTACTGGATTGGTATCATAGATACTGGATGAATTACTGGATTGGTATCATAGATACTGAATAACTTACTGGATTGGTATCATAGATACTGGATAACTTACTGGATTGGTATCATAGATACTGGATAATTACTGGATTGGTATCATAGATACTGGATGAATTACTGGATTGGTATCATAGATACTGGATGAATTACTGGATTGGTATCATAGATACTGGATGAATTACTGGATTGGTATCATAGATACTGGATGAATTACTGGATTGGTATCATAGATACTGGATGAATTACTGGATTGGTATCATAGATACTGGATAACTTACTGGATTGGTATCATAGGTACTGGATAACTTACTGGATTGGTATCATAGGTACTGAATGACTTACTGGATTGGTATTATACATAGATACTGGATAATTATAAGAATAAATGCATAATTATTACTATTAAACTATTACTATTAATAATAATTATATAAACTTTTAACATGATCGAAGATGTGTAACCGTACGATAACTCGTAACTCACCCCACACTATGAATAATACATGCAAACATTATAGAAATATAGAAAATATTCATAATAAACCTAAGGTGTGAAAGCATTATAATTTAAACCGTAACAAAAACAAACAAAAGAAAACATTACGAACAAAGCAACGAAACGTGTCGCAAACAAAGGATCGAACACACTAGTTTGTTCGCAAACAAACAAATATCCGCTACAAGTAAACTAAAATTCTTTACGATATTTGATGATTTTAAATATAATTTATTATTTATGGTATTTATTTATTTAATATAATTTATTAAATAAATGGACCCCATTTGTTTACCAACAAAAAAAGTTAATTTGGGAAGTTATTTTATGGAGTATAAAACTGTCATTTCAGTACTTAATTAGGGTAAGTTCTTAATTACCGGTCAGTTCCACATCTTCGGTCATATAAGAAAAAACAATATAAAAATAATTATTTCACTAAGATAGGTTGAGTAAATAATTATCATTATATATTGTTTTTTCATATATGACCGAAAATGTGGAATTGACCGATAATTAAAAACTCACCCTAATTGATTTATTATAATTAAAGCATTTCGTTGAAACAATAAAATGAAATGCTATTAATTTCATTAGAATTTATTCTTTCAAAACCATAACATTTTATTATTTTAAAAGTACAATTAAATTAACAAAAAAAGTAATTTCCTATATGTGACATACAACATAAAAACATACCAGAAGTAAGTGCGATTATTAAAAAAAAGTAGTGATCTATGAACAAAAAAGAAAAGGCAGTACATATAGAGTTTACAGTCATCACTATGGGTTGTGACAATACGCTTTTAAAATCATAGATCTTAAAAATTCACAGACGAAATGAAATGGTATCGAATGCTATCGTGGCCGGTAAATTCCACCGCGGAAAGTTCCACCAGGAAGAGTCCACCGCGGAAAATTCCACCAGCGTTAAATGCCAGATGTAGAAAATTCCACGTGGAAGATTCCACCATTTTGAAAAAAATATATAAATGAACAGTATAAATAAACAGTTTATTTTAAAATGTATTTCTAAGTCTAGGTAATTGATAATTATAAAATTATATGTGAACAAATCTTCCTTTTAAATATAAACAATTAATAATCTGGCCATCATATAGGCATTAAATATTTAACTGGTTAATGGTGACAGAATATGACTCTGGTATTGGAACACCAACCTGTGGCAACACTGATAAATTTAGATTGTTGATTCTATCAACAGAAACACCAAGTTCAGATTTTGATGTTCGATACAAAATATATTTTTTTAGGTTTCATTATTGAAAAGGTTAATATTAAGCAGCAATATGACCAGCATGTTTTTAGTGTCTATTTATTTAGAGTCAATTTAAATCAGAGACTTGCTGAACTGAAATTAAATTAAGATTTTGCATATCAAAAGAAAATCTATATAATATCTTATGTGAGTTTTGAAGTTAGGATTTTTATTCGTGTGTCTGTGGCTTCAGATCGAAGCTAATTAATGTACCGCAATTTTCCTGCCTAACCTATGTTTAAAATTTAGTTGAAACGCATTATATTTAAACTTTATTTAGTAATAGTTTCAATAGGAGATTATTATACAGTTTCAGAAAGTTTCATTTTGGTAATTTTTCTTTTTCATATTAAAGTAAATCGATACCAATTAAACATTTTATTTCAGTACGTGTCAAATTTATTTCTTAATTCCACCTTCTATCGTCGCTGATTTAAATTGAAATATATATTGGTACATTTAAAAACTAGGGTGATAGATAATATATATAAAATAAAATTTATATTACAAACAAAATATAATCCTTAATTTCAGTTACATCATATATATGTTTAAAGGATAATCAAACGGAATCTTCATTGTTGGTCACTGGGGCAGTGGAACTTTATTGTTGAATTTACATTATTCAATTTTTTTATAAATTGAATTGATTCGTATCTAAAAGATAGATTGATCTGTCTATTCTTTCGTATGTTTTCCTTAGCTTATCTTTTAGGCCATTACTTAACATAACATATTCTTATAATTTCTTCCCTTTTTAACTAATGAAATGTTGTTCGGTTACCACCTTAAAAAATATTTTTCTTTGAATCAATTTTATTGAATGTTATACCTTCTGTAAATGAAATCCAATATTATGCGGTGGATTCTTCCGCGGTGGAATTTTCCGGCAGTGGAATATTCCGTGATGGAACTTTCCTGGTGGAACTTTCCGTGGTGGAATTTTCCGCGGGAGAATTACCTAGAACCGAATATTACATACAGCTGGTGTAGAACCATTCAATACTCATTAATTCTCTCCGTCTATAACATTTTCAGCATCTTTGATTTTAAAAGCATATTGTCACAACCCTATATTTTATTCTTCATGTTTTTAATGGTGAAATTTTGTCTTTAAAAG
This sequence comes from Caprella mutica, assembly GCA_947561585.1. Classification (NCBI taxonomy): domain Eukaryota; kingdom Metazoa; phylum Arthropoda; class Malacostraca; order Amphipoda; family Caprellidae; genus Caprella; species Caprella mutica. The sequence continues at coordinate 93,474 of CANNZV010000178.1, forward strand.
ACATATATATACTGACTGTACGAAGTGTGCTATCTGACTCTACCAGTGTATGTTAGAAGAAGAAATAAACGCTTAGAGTGATAGTTAAAGCCATACTGAGAAAATTATGGAGATAAATTATTGTTTGTGCTTCCTAGAGTATACAGTGTAGTTACAGTGCAGTACGTACAGGGACCAATACTTACTGTACAGTTACTTACAGTACAGTTACTTACTGTAGAGTTACTCACAGTACAGTACTGCAAAGGTACAACAAAACAACCTGCTATTTTCAACATGTTGCAATAATTTATAAGTGTGTATCACTGATATGAAATTATAGGTAGCGTAGATACCCCTATACATACAGTGCATTGGTTTGGTATCACAGTAACAGTGTAGGTATGGTAGATACACCTAAATGAAATAAATAAATAATTTTAAGAAAATCATTAGAATTTGATTTCATGAAAGAAAAATTATATTGAAGATATCAAAAATAAAAAAAGTGTTTTTAACTTGTGAAACAATTCAGATGTTCTTAATATGAAATTTAAGAATATATCTAATCACTGCAACCAGCTTCTGCAAGCAACCAAAGTTAAAGATGTGGGCACTAGATTGACAAATAATTGGTACTGTGTTTTTTTTTTCAAAATGGGCCAACATGGTGACAGCATGGGCTGCTAATGTTGAAACCATCTTGGCCCAAGAGTTTAATAAAATATAGTTTAATAAAAATCAATGGGTTAATGTTAATTTGAAGACATTCTATTAAATGCGAATTATTAAATCCTCATTATTACAGGATATAATCTTTCCAATATGTTAATCAAGTTTCAGCCATATAATGTAGATACGCTGCATATTAATTAGGTTGAGCCAATATGACAATTCAATGGGATGGATTCGCCACATTGTACCAACCTTCTCCCAAGGTAACATTCCATGAGAATGGAAAACCACATTATCCCCATGTCATTTCTAGGCTACTTTTCAGTTTGCCATCTTTCGCCCATCTAACCATCTAGTGCCCATGTTGGCACAAAGTGTCATGGTTGTTTGGAAGTGCCTGTAGCAAATCACTGTATACAGTAACTGTATCAAATCACTGTATACAGTGCCTGTATCGTCTAACTGCATACACTGACTGTATCATCTAAATGCATACAGTGCCTGTATCAAATCACTGTATACAATGACTGTATCGTATAACTACATATAGTGCCTGTATCGAATAACTGTATACAGATGGTTATTTACTCAATTAGTGCCCCAAGGTGTACTCACCACCTCACCAGCTGTAAAAAGTTAATTCTACCATAGCAATGAGAAGGGTTAATTTCACGCTGTATTCAAAGAGTATAATTACCAATTACACTTTCTCCTACAAAACATGTCACAATGAGGGGATTTGGCTACCATTTCACTAGCTAAATATTATATTGCTTACTATAGTGCTCACTATATTGCTCACTATGTTGCTATTATATTGCTTACTATAGTGGTCACTATATTGCTCACTATAAAGCTCACTATAAAGCTCACTATGTTGCTATTATATTGCTTACTATAGTGGTCACTATATTGCTCACTATATTGCTATTATATTGCTCACTATAGTGCTCACTATATTGCTATTATATTGTTCACTATATTGCTATTACATTGCTCACTATAGTGTTCACTATACAAGGTGTCTCAAGAAAGGCAACCGACTAATTAAATCATGTAACATATTCCACATAATAACAGTGTAGTAAATAACTTGTTGCTAGAATAGCTTCATAGCTGCAGTATGTAGACTGGATAAAGGCATGCATTTCAACATATCTTTAGTCCATAGACACCGTGGACAAAAGTCCATTCATCAACAAGTGGGGCAAGAATCACTAGAGCGCATTCTATCTAGCGGTTAAAACTTCGCGTTTTAACCGTCCAGTTCACACTTCTTCAATTAATTACGGTTAAATTAATGGGAGGCGGTAGAAACGCTAGCATAGTATGCAAATTTGTTTTCAATTCATTTAACCGTGATTAATTGAAGAGGCGTAAAGTGGGCGGTGAAAACGCGGCGTTTTATCTGGTGAAATAGAATTGGCTATAATTTCTTTGGTTGTCTTTTTCTTGAGGCACCCTGTACTTATATACCAAATAAAAGCTAGATATTTTATAAAAGAAATATTTTAGGGACAATTAGTAAAAAAAAATTTAAAAAATTATGGAAAATTATTTTTGAAAAGGTAGACTGTTACAGAATATATAGGTAGATAATATTAATACATATATTTTTAATAGAAAAAAGGTAAGAGAGAGAAAAAAAAAATTACCTATACAAATAATATAGATATTTGTTAAATAGAAAATTTTTATAGAAAATATTGTAATATAATATATTTTTCATTAATATTAATAATATTTTATTAATATCAAAATTAATATAGAATTGCATGCAAAATAGCAGAGAGGAATTAATACATATATAATATTATTCAGTTCTTCCAATTATATTCAATATAGTGTAAGTTACGAGTTATTGGACAGTTTCACGTTTTCGATCAAATAAGAAAATAATAATTAAAATAATAGTTAAATAATAAATATGTTACTTTTTCCTGTCTGATCGAAAATGTGGAAATGACCGATAATTAGGAATTTACCCTATATATATTAATGTAATTATTGTGCGGATTAAAATGAAGTATCATTTCAGCAGTCAATAATTAAATGAGTTGCAATTTTTATGAATGAAAATTAAGAAGTTACTGTTTTGTGTCAACTATTTAGTAAATCGAATTACATTGACTATTAGAGAAAAATTTATTTAAATTATTTAAATTTAAAAAAAAATGTAACGAATGAAATGGCCGGTTTTAGAAAAACAATAAAAAATCAGAGATTTATATTTAAATACCTACGTTTTTTTCATACTTTTTTCCTAAGTAAGTTACCTTTATTTTATTTAATTTGAATTGATTTATTAATGTTGATGTGAATACCAAACGATAGAATTTCATGGAAAAAAAAATAGAAAATAGACAATTTTTTGAAGCAAGTTAAACATTAAACGTTAAATAAATGAGCACATTATAGCTAAATAAACGTTGACTAAATGAACCCATTATAACTAAATAAACGTTGACTAAATGAACTCATTATAGCTAAATAAACGTAAGTTAAATGAGCCCATTATTGCTAAATAAACGTTCAATAAATTATTCCTTTATAGCTAAATAAACGTTAAATAAATGGGCACATTATAGCTAAATAAACGTTAAATAAATTATCTCATTATAGCTAAATAAACGTTAAATAAATGGGCACATTATAGCTAAATAAACGTAAGTTAAATGAGCCCATTATTGCTAAATAAACGTTCAATAAATTATTCCTTTATAGCTAAATAAACGTTAAATAAATGGGCACATTATAGCTAAATAAACGTTAAATAAATTATCTCATTATAGCTAAATAAACGTTAAATAAATTAACACATTATAGCTAAATAAACGTTCAATAAATTATTCATTTATAGCTAAATAAACGTTAGATAAATGGGCACATTATAGCTAAATAAACGTTAAATAAATTATTGATTTATAGCTAAATAAACGTTAAATAAATGGGCACATTATAGCTAAATAAACGTTAAATAAATGGGCACATTATAGCTAAATAAACGTTAAATAAACGGGCACATTATAGCTAAATGAACGTTAAATAAATTAGTACATTATAGCTAAATAAACGTTAAATAATTGAGCCTATTAATTAGAGCTAAATAAACGTTCTATATAGTATCTAACCTGTTTAGTTGGTTGTGTTGATTAGCACTGCACCTGGTCACTATTAACAGTCAATATTTCAAAAACAAAACACTGAATAACACCAAAACGTTTAAAACACAAAACAAAACTGAAAAAAATGAACAGATAAAATGGAAATTAATGAAAACTCTATATCACAATGTTAAAACATTTAAATAATCTTGTCGGTTCTATGATCCTCGCTATATCACGGATACACTCCATGTCTCCACCGTATCACGGATACACTCCATGTCTCCACCGTATCACGGATACACTCCATGTCTTCACCGTATCACGGATACACTCCATGTCTCCACTGTATCACGGATACACTCCATGTCTCCTCTGCATAATGGTTACACTCCAGTACCTTGGCTGCATTTCTTTCCAGGTCATTTCACTTTTTTCAGACTACATCTCGCTATAAATCTCGTCACTGTTCAACCTTACGACTGCTTTGAGAACGGAGAAAAGAAAGCCAGCACCTTCTGAAGGAGATCAGCACCTTCTGACAAAGGGCATCATCACCTTCTTCTTCCACTACTGACGAAGGGTATCACCTTCTTCCACTACTGACGAAGGGTATCACCTTCTTCCACTACTGACGAAGGGTATCACCTTCTTCTACTACTGACGAAGGGTATCACCTTCTTCCACTACTGACGAAGGGTATCACCTTCTTCTACTACTGACGAAGGGTATCACCTTCTTCTACTACTGACGAAGGGTATCAACTTCTTCCACTACTGACGAAGGGCAGCCAGCACCTTCTCCCACTACTGACGAAGGGTATCACCTTCTTCATTCACTACTGACGAAGGGTATCACCTTCTTCTTCCACTACTGACGAAGGGTATCACCTTCTTCCACTACTGACGAAGGGTATCACCTTCTTCTACTACTGACGAAGGGTATCACCTTCTTCTACTACTGACGAAGGGTATCACTTCTTCTACTACTGACGAAGGGCAGCCAGCACCTTCTCCCACTACTGACGAAGGGTATCACCTTCTTCTACTACTGACGAAGGATATCACTTCTTCAAGTACTGACGAAGGGCATTACCTTCTTCCACTACTGACGAAGGATATCACCTTCTTCATTCACTACTGACGAAGGGTATCACCTGTTTCCACTACTGACAAAGGCCAGCACCTTCTTCCACTACTGACGATGGGTAATCCTTTCCTTCTTCCACTACTGACGAAGGCCAGCACCTTCTTCCACTACTGACGATGGTCAGCACCTTCCTGACGAATGGTATCACCTTCTTCCACTACTGACGAAGGGTATCACCTTCTTCCACTACTGACGAAGGGTATCACCTTCTTCAACTACTTACGAAGGGCATCACCTTCTTCAACTACTGACGAAGGGCATCACCTTCTTCAACTACTGACGAAGCGCATCACCTTCTTCCACTACTGACGAAGGGTATCACCTTCTTCCACTACTGACGAAGGGCATCACCTTCTTCAACTACTGACGAAGGGCACCACCTTCTTCCACTACTGACGAAGGGCATCACCTTCTTCCACTACTGACGAAGGGCATCACCTTCTTCCACTACTGACGAAGGGCATCACTACTTTTTAGGCCTAGTACCAGTGGATGCCAAAGCGTTGCTATCGGCTGCTGATCTGCGCTGTCTTATTTTTTATTGGCATTGCTTGCTCACACCTGTTAAGGTCACTGAGGCACTACCCCACACACACACCACCTCCCTCCGACACACCTGCACCTGCAATGACTGGGGCAGGGAAAGAAATTGAGGAGACTGTAGCCACGATACGAGAAAATAATGTAGCCACGATACGAGAAACTAATGTAGCAAGAATACGAGAAACTAATGTAGCCAGGATACGAGAACTTAATGTAGCCACGATACGAGAAAATAATGTAGCCAGGATACGATAAATTATAATGTAACCACGATACGAGAAACTAATGTAGCCCGAATACGAAAAACTAATGTAGCCACGATACGATAAACTAGAGAGCACTTTGTAACCAGGATACGTTAAACTAGAAAATACTTTGTAGCCAGGATACGATAAACTAGAAAATACTTTGTAGCCAGGATACGATAAATTAGAGAATACTTTGTAGCCAGTATACGAGAAATTAGAAAAACTTTGTATCAAGGATACGAGAAACTAGATAATATTTATCTCATGTAGCCTGGATACGATAAATATGGTAATTTCTATACCCGTATCATTTTTCCTATTTTATATTTCTATAATCTAACCTATGCGCATTATACTGGTATAAACTTATAAGGCAATAGTTTCGAAACATACTTGCACTACTTACTCTTTTCCTGCGTTTGTTGCTTTATTGTAAGGGAGCGTTTTGAAATAACTAAATAAATGATAGACCTTTACGAAATAGTTCTAATAGTTAATTCAAATTGGCAGAGCTACAATAACTGACAGAAAAAATGTGATGAGGTAGAGTAGATACCAATTGCAAGTTACTGATATACTGGGTCGTGGCTGGACATTTAGACATTTAATCAAATGAATAATTCGTCCAACGGACAATTAGACCAACGGACATTTCGTTCAACGGACATTTCGTTCAAAGGACAATTCGTCCACGAAATGCTTTATTTTGTATTACATATAAAGTGAATATACTATATATTTTACATTATTTATATATTTCTTTTATTATAAAAGTGAAAACACTTTTTGTTGATGGTAATTAGAAAATTGATGGTCTTTAAATATATATAAGCTGCATGTGTTCTTCCCCATTGGCTTCGATAGTGACAAAATGAATACTCTAACTTATTTCCCCTTATATTTATCCTTTAATGTAACTAGGAAGTAGGAGTGAAGTAAATTCAGACTAATAATTTCGGGGACGAATTGTCCTAGATCCATGTGAATAGTTATACTTGTTACCAGTATACTGGATAGTTATTCTTGTTACCAGTATACTGGATAGTTATAATTGTTACTAGTATACTGAATAGTTATACTTGTTACCAGTATACTGGATAGTTATACTTGTTACCAGTATACTGGATAGTTATTCTTGTTACCAGTATACTGGATAGTTATAATTGTTACTAGTATACTGAATAGTTATACTTGTTACCAGTATACTGGATAGTTATACTTGTTACCAGTATACTGAATAGTTATACTTGTTACCAGTATACTGAATAGTTATACTTGTTACCAGTATACTGGATAGTTATACTTGTTACCAGTATACTGGATAGTTATACTTGTTACCAGTATACTGGATAGTTATACTTGTTACCAGTATACTGGATAGTTATACTTGTTACCAGTATACTGGATAGTTATACTTGTTACCAGTATACTGGATAGTTATACTTGTTACCAGTATACTGGATAGTTATACTTGTTACCAGTATACTGGATAGTTATACTTGTTACCAGTATACTGGATAGTTATACTTGTTACCAGTATACTGAATAGTTATACTTGTTTATACTTGTTACCAGTATACTGGATAGTTATACTTGTTACCAGTATACTGGATAGTTATACTTGTTACCAGTATACTGGATAGTTATACTTGTTACCAGTATACTGGATAGTTATACTTGTTACCAGTATACTGAATAGTTATACTTGTTACCAGTATACTGGATAGTTATACTTGTTACCAGTATACTGAATAGTTATACTTGTTACCATTATACTGGATAGTTAAAGTTACCAGTATACTGAATAGTTAAAGTTACCAGTATACTGAATAGTTAAAGTTACCAGTATACTGAATAGTTAAAGTTATCAGTATACTGAATAGTTAAAAATACCAGTATACTGGATAGTTATACTTGTTACCATTATACTGGATAGTTAAAGTTACCAGTATACTGAATAGTTAAAGTTACCAGTATACTGAATAGTTAAAGTTATCCGTATACTGAATAGTTAAAGTTACCAGTATACTGAATAGTTATACTTGTTACCAGTATACAGGATAGTTATACTTTTTACCAGTAAACTGGATAGTTATACTTGTTACCAGTATACTGGATAGTTATACTTATTACCAGTATACTGGATAGTTATACTTGTTACCAGTATACTGAATAGTTATACTTGTTACCAGTATACTGGATAGTTATACTTGTTACCAGTATACTGAATAGTCATACTTGTTACCAGTATACTGGATAGTTATACTTGTTACCAGTATACTGAATAGTTATACCTGTTACAGTATACTGGATAGTTATACTTGTTACCAGTATACTGGATAGTTATACTTGTTACCAGTATACTGGATAGTTATACTTGTTACCAGTATACTGGATAGTTATGCTTGTTACCAGTATACTGAATAGTTATACTTGTTACCATTATACTGGATAGTTAAATTACCAGTATACTGGATAGTTATACTTGTTACCAGTATACTGAATAGTCATACTTGTTACCAGTATACTGGATAGTTATACTTGTTACCAGTATACTGAATAGTTATACCTGTTACAGTATACTGGATAGTTATACTTGTTACCAGTATACTGGATAGTTATACTTGTTACCAGTATACTGGATAGTTATACTTGTTACCAGTATACTGGATAGTTATGCTTGTTACCAGTATACTGAATAGTTATACTTGTTACCATTATACTGGATAGTTAAATTACCAGTATACTGAATAGTTAAAGTTACCAGTATACTGAATAGTTAAAGTTACCAGTATACTGAATAGTTAAAGTTACCAGTATACTGAATAGTTAAAGTTACCAGTATACTGAATAGTTAAAGTTACCAGTATACTGAATAGTTAAAGTTACCAGTATACTGAATAGTTAAAGTTACCAGTATACTGAATAGTTAAAGTTACCAGTATACTGGATAGTTAAAGTTACCAGTATACTGAATAGTTAAAGTTACCAGTATACTGAATAGTTAAAGTTACCAGTATACTGAATAGTTAAAGTTACCAGTATACTGAATAGTTAAAGTTACCAGTATACTGAATAGTTAAAGTTACCAGTATACTGGATAGTTAAAGTTACCAGTATACTGAATAGTTAAAGTTACCAGTATACTGAATAGTTAAAGTTACCAGTATACTGAATAGTTAAAGTTACCAGTATACTGAATAGTTAAAGTTACCAGTATACTGGATACTATGGATAGTTAAAAGTTTATGGTAACAAGATGGTTACTGGTAACTAGATGGTTACTGGTAACTAGATGGTTACTGGTAACAAGATGGTTACTGGTAACAAGATGGTTACTGGTAACTATATGGTTACTGGTAACTATATAGTTACTAGTTACTCGTAAGTAACCATAGAGAAATATAATTTCATTTCACTCTTCACCTCCTCAAATTTAATTAATATCAATGAGGATAATAAATTAACATGTCTAACGCTTAAAAGTAATAAACATTACCCAGTGTTTAAAAGATTAGATTTATCATTTCGTAACTCTCATTGTTATCAGTGTAATCACTATCGTTATCAGTGTAATCGCTATCGTTATCAGCATCGGTAATGAAATGAAATACCAAAGGGGCATATATTAACTAGGGTAGAAAGTTCTTAATTATCGGTCAGTACCACATCTTCGGTCATATAAGAAAAAACAATGTAAAAATTGTTATTATTACACAGCGCTATCTAATACTTCTGCAAACCCGGTAAGAAAAATCGATGTAGCGATTAATATTTATTCATTTTTATTGGTATCCATGATACCTGATGGTATCATGGATACAAAAGTATTAGATAGCACTGTGTAATAATAACAATTTTTATATTGTTTTTTCTTATATGACCGAAGATGTAGTACTGACCGATAATTCGTAACTTACCCTAGTGCAGAAAGTTCACAGGTATCTCAAAATAGCTCTGTGTTTACGAACAAATAAATAATTACAACAATTTGAATAGTTAGAAATAATTCAAATAATGATGGGAAATTAACTACACATGAATTATCTGAATAAATAAAAACGTAATTAAAATAGATAGGAAGAATATTTTAATATTTAAAAGTTATAGAATATTTGCATGCAATTAAATAATTGCAAGCAATTAAATATTTACAAATTACAAAATATTTACAAATTACAAAATATTTATAAATTACAAAATATTTATAAATTACAAAATATTTACAAATTACAAAATATTATAAATTACAAAATATTTATAAATTATAAAATATTTACAAATTACAAAATATTTACAAATTACAAAATATTATAAATTACAAAATATTTATAAATTATAAAATATTTATAAATTACAAAATATTTATAAATTATAAAATATTTACAAATTACAAAATATTTACAAATTACAAAATATTTACAAATTACAAAATTTACCAATTAAAAATATTTAAATATTATAAAATATTTGCCGGCAATAAAATATTCACAAATAATATAATATTCAAGAAAGTAATATAATAGGAGAAAATCAGCCAGATGCAAAATATTTATAAGCAATATAACATTTACAAAGTAATAACAGTATATTTTGAAATGGTAAACTGTTTCACACCATCCAAGTTCTTTGTGGTAAAACACATCAGTGAATCTAATTTCCTTTTCTCGTGTTTTGTTTCCAGTGACCCAATAACAGGTAGGTACAGAGTGTTGCAAAGTACAGTCACTCACAAACATGTACATGTACAGTTGTCTAATTGGTGTCATTATGACTCAGAGAGCTAAATCAGCTAACCTTCCTAAGGCCGTCTGTGCGAATAGTAAGGGCTACGCTACATAGGGGCCAAAACAACTGTCTATTTCACTGTAAGTAGTCCTATTTCACCTTCATTAGTTATATTTGTTAGTCCCTTTTCACATCTATTGGTTACATAACAATTTATTAGTCGTATTTGACTCACTTAGTTGTATTTAATCTTTAATGGAACTACCGAAAGTTATGGTAATTGTTTGTATCTTTATCGTATGATAAACTTTCTTTCAAGCCTGCGGCTTTTCTCAAGAAAAGCCAATACAAAGTCCAGTACCTAGCCAATACAAAGTCCAGTACCGAAGCCAATACACCCTGCCGTACCTAGCCAATACAAAGTCCAGTACCTAAGCCAATACAAAGTCCAGTACCTAGTCAATACACAGTCTAGTACCTAGCCAATACACCCTCCCGTACCTAGCCAATACAAAGTCCAGTACCTAAGCCAATACAAAGTCCAGTACCTAGCCAATACACAGTCCAGTACCTAGCCAATACATACTCCAGTACAGTCTAGTACCTAGTCAATACACAGTTCATTACAGTCCAGTACCTAGCTAGAACATCACACTATGACTCATTCCAGTACCTAGCTAGAACATCACACTATGACTCATTCCAGTACCTAACTAGTACATCACACTATGACTCATTCCAGTACCTAGCTAGTACATCACACTATGACTCATTCCAGCTGTCTAAGATTCACTCACACGTCTCTTCAATGATTATTTCTTTTTGCCGTATGCCGTCGCAGGAGAAAAAAATGCGCACACTATGGTTGAGCTACTATGTACTATATATGCCCATGACACGAATAGGCAACTTCATAAACTATGTGCACTATGTTAACTAGCTACAGTAAAGATTCACAAGCAGCCGAAATTTGCATATGAATTCACACTATCTACGTAATCTCACGCCATTACTGGGGTCTAACAAATGCTCCACGTTAGCGAGTATGTAAAGCCTTTACATCGGCGATAACATGATTAATGCAGTGGGGCCCGTAAAGACGCTTTTCCTGTACATAGCTCTGTAGGTCAAATGAAACCATATGGTCACTGTGTGATGGGGGGTGCACGGTAGTGTGTGCGGTAATTAGTACCATGGTAAGGGTGTGAACGCGGTAATTGCCATGAGAAATGGGGTAAAAACCAGAAGGAAACCAGTTCCAGTAATTAGGTGGGAAAGATTGAAGCTAAGTGTGACTTTCGTGTTTTATATTGTAACATGGATACTCTTTGGAACGAATTTTAGAGGCGTATCCAGGATGCCCTCTTGAACTAAATCAAGTACCGTTTTCTGGATGCTCATTTGCAAGAGGGTTAAAATTGGATACAAATTAGATCCTATTCCAAAATTTCACGTTAATAATTTTTGAAATATATCCTGGATACCAATTGATATGAATTTAATGGGGGTAAACGTGGATACATTTTAAAACGAATTTCAGATGTGTATCCTTGATACAATTAGAATTAATAGAAAATCCTCGATACCAATTAGAACGAATTACACGAATACATTTCACCGTATAAAAAACGGCCAGCGTGTCCTATATAAAAATATTAATTAATTTCAAAAGCGTATCCTGGATACCAATTTTAGCTATTTAGAGAAGTGAAATCATTGATGGGTAAACAGATTAAAAATACAGACCTCCTGAATAGAGAAATGAAATAGGTTTCTAATTTTAGGCTCACTACAAAAATACGATGGAAAAAACTACGAGGTACTCCCTATTATGTAACGAATAACCATTATTTACAAATACATTTGGTGGTTACAGTGTCTTTCTTTCATCTTCGATAATATCTATTATCTATTTTTTATATTAATAAGAAGTAAGTTATAGTGCTAAAAGAGCATAGTAAGTTAATTAGGGTGTAATTTATTATGTGATGTGTAGGAGCTTGCTATCATAACAAGCTGATACAATTAACGAACATAGATGCTTAAAGAACACAACTATGTGCTTAACGAAAAGGTACTTAACGAAGAGATACTTAACGAAGAGGTACTTGACGTTGATGTACTTAACGACGAGGCACTTGACGAAGAGGTACTTAACGACGAGGTACTTAAAAAAAGGTACTCAACGACGAGGTACTGTACTTAACGACAAGGTACTTGAGGTTGATGTACTTAACGACGTGTGTGAGTCAGGCCGTGCCTCTTCCTATATCTGTAGCGGGTAGTACTGCGTCAGTGTTGCCAAAAAGCCTGACCTTGCCAGCATAGGAACACCTGGCTGAAACAAAACCCCCAAACAGTCTAAACGTACCCCCAGGGGTGCACCAAGGGACCATCCATTGCCCCACTAGTGGTATTAGGGCCAAATGAATACAATGGTGGTACCTCCACCCCCCAGGGGATGTTTTAGAGCAGGGTAGCGTGGTGATGTCAGTGATGGTTACTTTCTCCTCACCAACCTATGGCGACTACTCGTACAGTGAAGTGAAGCAGTAAAGGGCCACAGCATGTGCAGGCCCTTAAGGCTCAAAATAAAGGAAAAAAAGAGACTAATTTGAACCTTAAGGACTTGCTTATGTTTTTAAAGGCTAATCACAGGGAAATATTGTTATTGATTGTCATTTTTGAGGAATATTGTAATGTTAAAGAGTTTGTGATTCACTGTAATTAGAGTACGTGCTGCGGGAAATTTTTAAAGAAATAATTAGAAATTAGCTGTGGAAATATTTTAATCACAGGAAAAATATTTCCAAAATTCTGTTTAGAAATTTTTGAGTGTGGATATAATTTTTTTAATGAAATTTAAATATTAACAATGTGTTTACGATATCTCTGTAATTAATGAGTATAGATTATAATAGTAAAAAAATTTTTAAAAATAAATAACTAAATAATTTCGGGTAATTGAGGTAAGTTTCAAGTTATCAGACGGTTCCACATGTTCGATCACAAGAAAAAGCTCAGAGTATAAATAAAAGTTTAATAAAAAGGCCCTCCAATGAGAAATCAGAAAAGATTTAAGCACAGCCTTTATATGCTGAATAATTGCCATGAAATCCATTGAACTTTAAAATTATTAACTTCCAGTCTTACCGAGAAAATATTAGCACAAATGTTTGGAAAGTGTTAGCCATTGACTGTGTGGTGGGCCATATATGGCACATATCATTTTCAGTAGAACAAAAAGTTATTATCTTATAAGCATGCACTGCAGATTAATTTATAAAATAAAAAATAAATTCCGGTACGCTTAATAATATTGGAGGTAAAATAATAATTATTTTTTATTCAAAACTAAAATTAACTATTCAATTTTGCTATTTTAAATGAATAGATAGAAAACCCTTCTTGTAAAACAACCAAAAATAATTGTAGATAAAGTGCACAGTGAAGGGGTAAAACAACCACCAATAGTTGTAAATAAAGTGCACAGTGAAGGGTTAAAACAACCACCAATAGTTGTAAATAAAGTGCACAGTGAAGGGTTAAAGCAACCACCAATAATTGTAAATAAAGTGCACAGTGAATGGTTAAAACAACCACCATTTGTTGCAAATAAAGTACACAGTGAAGGGTTAAAACAACCACCAATAGTTGTGAATAAAGTGCACAGTGAAGGGGTAAAACAACCACCAATAGTTGTAAATAAAGTGCACAGTGAAGGGGTAAAACAACCACCAATAGTTGTAAATAAAGTGCACAGTGAAGAGTTAAAACAACCACCAATAGTTGTAAATAAAGTGCACAGTGAAGAGTTAAAACAACCACCAATAGTTGTAAATAAAGTGCACAGTGAAGAGTTAAAACAACCACCAATAGTTGTAAATAAAGTGCACAGTGAAGAGTTAAAACAACCACCAATAGTTGTAAATAAAGTGCACAGTGAAGGGGTAAAACAACCACCAATAGTTGTAAATAAAGTGCACAGTGAAGAGTTAAAACAACCACCAATAGTTGTAAATAAAGTGCACAGTGAAGAGTTAAAACAACCACCAATAGTTGTAAATAAAGTGCACAGTGAAGAGTTAAAACAACCACCAATAGTTGTAAATAAAGTGCACAGTGAAGAGTTAAAACAACCACCAATAGTTGTAAATAAAGTGCACAGTGAAGAGTTAAAACAACCACCAATAGTTGTAAATAAAGTGCACACTGAAGAGTTAAAACAACCACCAATAGTTGTAAATAAAGTGCACAGTGAAGAGTTAAAACAACCACCAATAGTTGTAAATAAAGTGCACAGTGAAGAGTTAAAACAACCACCAATAGTTGTAAATAAAGTGCACAGTGAAGAGTTAAAACAACCACCAATAGTTGTAAATAAAGTGCACAGTGAAGAGTTAAAACAACCACCAATAGTTGTAAATAAAGTGCACAGTGAAGAGTTAAAACAACCACCAATAGTTGTAAATAAAGTGCACAGTGAAGAGTTAAAACAACCACCAATAGTTGTAAATAAAGTGCACAGTGAAGAGTTAAAACAACCACCAATAGTTGTAAATAAAGTGCACAGTGAAGAGTTAAAACAACCACCAATAGTTGTAAATAAAGTGCACAGTGAAGAGTTAAAACAACCACCAATAGTTGTAAATAAAGTGCACAGTGAAGAGTTAAAACAACCACCAATAGTTTTAACTAAAGTGCACAGTGAAGAGTTAAAACAACCACCAATAGTTGTAAATAAAGTGCACAGTGAAGAGTTAAAACAACCACCAATAGTTGTAAATAAAGTGCACAGTGAAGAGTTAAAACAACCACCAATAGTTGTAAATAAAGTGCACAGTGAAGAGTTAAAACAACCACCAATAGTTGTAAATAAAGTGCACAGTGAAGAGTTAAAACAACCACCAATAGTTGTAAATAAAGTGCACAGTGAAGAGTTAAAACAACCACCAATAGTTGTAAATAAAGTGCACACTGAAGAGTTAAAACAACCACCAATAGTTGTAAATAAAGTGCACAGTGAAGAGTTAAAACAACCACCAATAGTTGTAAATAAAGTGCACAGTGAAGAGTTAAAACAACCACCAATAGTTTTAAATAAAGTGCACAGTGAAGAGTTAAAACAACCACCAATAGTTTTAAATAAAGTGCACAGTGAAGAGTTAAAACAACCACCAATAGTTGTAAATAAAGTGCACAGTGAAGAGTTAAAACAACCACCAATAGTTGTAAATAAAGTGCACAGTGAAGAGTTAAAACAACCACCAATAGTTGTAAATAAAGTGCACAGTGAAGAGTTAAAACAACCACCAATAGTTGTAAATAAAGTGCACACTGAAGAGTTAAAACAACCACCAATAGTTGTAAATAAAGTGCACAGTGAAGATTTAAAACAACCACCAATAGTTGTAAATAAAGTGCACAGTGAAGAGTTAAAACAACCACCAATAGTTGTAAATAAAGTGCACAGTGAAGAGTTAAAACAACCACCAATAGTTGTAAATAAAGTGCACACTGAAGAGTTAAAACAACCACCAATAGTTGTAAATAAAGTGTACAGTGAAGAGTTAAAACAACCACCAATAGTTGTAAATAAAGTGCACACTGAAGAGTTTAAACAACCACCAATAGTTGTAAATAAAGTGCACAGTGAAGAGTTAAAACAACCACCAATAGTTGTAAATAAAGTGCACAGTGAAGGGGTAAAACAACCACCAATAGTTGTAAATAAAGTGCACACTGAAGAGTTAAAACAACCACCAATAGTTGTCAATAAAGTGCACAGTGAAGGGGTAAAACAACCACCAATAGTTGTAAATAAAGTGCACAGTGAAGAGTTAAAACAACCACCAATAGTTGTAAATAAAGTACACAGTGAAGAGTTAAAACAACCACCAATAGTTGTAAATAAAGTGCACAGTGAAGGGGTAAAACAACCACCAATAGTTGTAAATAAAGTGCACAGTGAAGAGTTAAAACAACCACCAATAGTTGTAAATAAAGTGCACAGTGAAGAGTTAAAACAACCACCAATAGTTGTAAATAAAGTGCACACTGAAGAGTTAAAACAACCACCAATAGTTGTAAATAAAGTGCACACTGAAGAGTTAAAACAACCACCAATAGTTGTAAATAAAGTGCACAGTGAAGAGTTAAAACAACCACCAATAGTTGTAAATAAAGTGCACAGTGAAGAGTTAAAACAACCACCAATAGTTGTAAATAAAGTACACAGTGAAGGGTGCCACTTCTACCTCAATATATTTCCTCACTTCCCACAGTCGAGATAAGAGAAAAAACTTTATTAACAACATTAAAAGATAATAAGGAAGTGGGGTGATTAATTGGGAGGGGGGGGGGGGTTGTGAGTACTTTGAAGGTAGATTGAAAATAAGGTAGATTGTGGTTGAAAAAAGGTAGATTGAAAAAAGGTAGATTGTGGTTGAAAAAGGTAGATAAAGGTTGATAGAAGATATTGATGTTAAATCTATGGGGATACACTATGTAAAATCTTTAGTTGAATTAAAAAAAACATTTCGTTAAAATAATTATAATAAATTATACCACAATGAACTTGGATAAATAAACACCGCCATATATGTTCATGAGGAAAAACGCGGCAACTTAAAACAGTATAAAATATTCATGATTTTAATTCCCAGAACAGAAATCTCATCAAACTATGGACACTTGAATCACCATTTGCAAGATTATAATAGAAAGTAACCTATTCATATTCATGAGTACAAATAATAACGGATGAATAATTTCCTTTTAACTGGTTAACGCCCAGAGAGCCATTTACGGCCATCATTATAATAGTAAATCACAGTGTAGAAAATCACTGACTTATCACTAGGTACAACATTTAACTTAAATAATATATAAGTAAGACAAAGTGTAAGAATGTAAAAGGTTTAAAATAAACGCAGACTTCAAATTGATTTATAATGGCTTAACCATATGTAAATTTAATTTATTTGTCTGATAGTGCAGTGTAAATATATTTATTTGTTTACATTTAAACAAGACGATAAATATCCCTGAAATTGTCCCATGCGCCATATGTGACCCATACCGTATTTAGGTATGACAATAAGACTGGCAGAGAATGTCAATGAGTTTAAAAAGAGAAAACAATTGTGGTTACTATTGTAACATTCAATATTAGTAGTAGGCAAGATAAATAAATCCGAAGTAGCCAAGATAAATAAATCCGCAGTAGCCAAGATAAATAAATCCGCAGTAGCCAAGATAAATAAATCCGCAGTATCCAAGATAAATAAATCCGCAGTAGCCAAGATAAATAAATCCGCTGTATCCAAGATAAATAAATCCGCAGTAGCCAAGATAAATAAATCCGCAGTAGCCAAG
The DNA here is from genome assembly GCA_947561585.1 of Caprella mutica. NCBI lineage: Eukaryota > Metazoa > Arthropoda > Malacostraca > Amphipoda > Caprellidae > Caprella > Caprella mutica. The sequence goes on from CANNZV010000178.1 coordinate 111,277, forward strand.
ATAAATAAATCCGCAGTATCCAAGATAAATAAATCCTCAGTAGGCAAGATAAATAAATCCGCAGTAGCCAAGATAAATAAATCCGCAGTAGCCAAGATAAATAAATCCGCAGTAGCCAAGATAAATAAATCCGCAGTATCCAAGATAAATAAATCCTCAGTAGGCAAGATAAATAAATCCGCAGTATCCAAGATAAATAAATCCGCAGTAGCCAAGATAAATAAATCCTCAGTAGGCAAGATAAATAAATCCGCAGTATCCAAGATAAATAAATCCGCAGTAGCCAAGATAAATAAATCCGCAGTAGCCAAGATAAATAAATCCGCAGTAGCCAAGATAAATAAATCCGCAGTAGCCAAGATAAATAAATCCGCAGTAGCCAAGATAAATAAATCCGTAGTGGCCAAGATACAACCATATACTATTCTCTAGGGAAATTGTGTTGCATTTTACTGGAATTTACATAAAATGACCTATTATTTTCGTAACAATAGATTTCAATGGCTTTAAATCAATTTAGAGCTAGGCAAGTTACTGCACTATCACACAAAACATACGGTGAGGTACGTAGTTTTTTGACGCTAATGACATGTTCTTTTAGATGGCAGTTGTACGGAGCTGTCAGAGTGACGCGTTAAGAACGTCATCTTACGACTAAGCCAATCAAAACTGTCAAAACAAGCTCTGTGGGTGACACCTAGCGCCACAGGCGAGTAGCGGCGCACGCAAGCATTACTGCATCAAACTTAGCCGCCAGAGTGCATAGTCCATTAGGTATGTGAGTCCAAAATAGTATGCACATAGGGCCTTAGATTTGTAGCACAGGTAATTAAGTCTGCGCTGTACTTACAGCATTGAATTTGATGTCTTCTGACTGCCGTGTAAAGGGATTAATGACTTACATTCGCTACTAAAGGTATTATGATCATAAGAGATATTCAAAATGTACACAATAACATTATAGCTACTGAAAATGAAATAGAAAACAGAATATAGTAAATAAGAGAGTATTTTCGGAATAGACCAATCAATATTATGATCCAAAATATTTCTATTTGTTAAAAAGATTCTAAATTGTTAGTAAAACACCCTACTGGTTTATAAAATTTTCCATTGGGTTGACCAAAATATTTCTAGGTTTGAGTTAAATACCCTATGGTTTTATTTAAATACGCTATGGTTGAGTACTCACTTTGAGCCAGTCCCGTAGCCAGGTGACAGAAGGTTTGGGTTGCCCGGTGACCTCCACTTCTATGCTCACCATATTACCCTCCTCGGCATCAATGGTCCGTGGCTTGCGGAGGAACATTGGGGCAGAAGATGGGCTGTGGGGGTAGGGTAAAGGTAGCCAAGGGGTTGTGATTAGGGAGCAGCTATTATCAGAGCTGGGAATATTTAGAAAACATAGTACCAGTCTCAATTTTGACGAGAATCTTAAATTTTTAAGAAACGTTTTAAATTCAATAATTCTTTACGCAGTAAAATAGAATTCTATACTTTTGATCAAAAACTGTATGTTTTTAATGCTGAACATTAATATTTAATTATAGATATTAGAAATGGGACGCTAGCACAATAAAATGTAATGATCATGATTCACAAAGTGGTCTGTTGCCCAGTTATGGTAGGGTAAGGTAACCTATTAGCGAACACTTAGACGATCTGTATGCTGAACATGTGTCGGTGATACGTCATCTCAACAGTGATATTTTGATCTGCTAGACTCCTTCTTTTACATGTTCGCATGCACTGATACAATCTAGACAACCAGAGTTACCTCTATGACAGCACGATAGCTATCAGTGCCAGATCAGTAAGTAGATTGGCTTTCAATATGTTTACTTTCTAAACCTACTATCGGTGTTCAATTAAGGAAAAAAATATGCAAACGTAAGAACATTCCATCTACCAAAATTGCAACAGTGCTTGCATGTCCATATCTAGATTGCATGCGTCATCACTATGGGTAAATGTGCATTAGGTATCCAGCCTAGTTTGATGGCTGATGTGATTGATCACTTAAATCTAGGAAGCAGCGCATTGCTCTGTGTGACCACCTACCGTGTTCACTAGCTTCTTCACAGGCTGCTGAAAACACATTTAAGTTCATTTCTTATATTTTGATTCATGTAGCCTTTAACATATTTAAGTTCATATAACCTCTACTTTTAATAGTATATACCTGCTAATTCTTCTTAAATAGTTTCAAGTCACAATGGTGCAAAAAGAACCTTAGAATTTAACGAGTTGTATCTTTAAATAGACTTTTCCTATCAAGTCATCATATTAGGATCAACTTTATGCGTATCATATTACTACTGAAGATAGAAACATTTGTCTTCAAACTATGTCATTAACTTGAAGAAAAAATGTTACAAAAGCAAATCGTATAGAAGAAATTAGAAATTTTTCGCCCTGTGCTAAGACTGCAGAAACTAGTAAAGTGTTTTCCAAGAAATCCTATAAATATTCATATCAAATTATCAGCTACAGTGGACCCTCGGGATAGAGCGCTCCCAAATTACGTTTATTTCGCGTAAAGAAGTGGAAGATGAAGTTTTTTGGTCATCTTGTTACGGTATTTTCCCCGCTTTGCTGTCTGCGTGCGAGTCATTTGCCTCACACTACAGTCATAAGTCACTAGATGCGTCAAATTATCGTTCCTTTTCACTTACCTAGGCCGGTGGTCGAAACTCGTGTCTGCGCACTGAACCGACACCCTGCAGACCGATTCAATGGTTCCCATCTCATTGGTAGCAGTGCATGTGTACATGCCTCCGTCAGAGTAGTCAGCCTCCTCTATCTCCAAGGTGGCGAGACCTTCTTCGTTGAGATCGAAGGTGTGTTTACGTGAGGGGCGAATGCGTTGACCATCTCTGTGCCTGTTAGATGTTCAATAGGATATTAGAACCATAATTACGACTAATTCTATCATACTACATGTGGAAAATAAGCAAACAAAGTTTTGAATGTAGCTAAGGTAGATTAATAAACATATTTTCAATGATTTTTTGTTCGTCTTTCAAACTATAAAGGGCCGTACACACGTTGGGTTTTCTTAGTCTTTCCACCAGATTTGCTAGAGCTCCTCCTACTTTTTCCACAAGAATATAAAAAAATAATAATCATATCGTTTTTTTTTATATTCTCGTGGGAAAAGTAGGAGGAGCTTAGCAAAAAGTCTGGTGGAAAGATTAAGAAAACCCTACGTGTGTACGGCCCTTAATATTACAGATTATTATTATCTATCCTTAATTTCTCAATAGCATTTCTTTTATTAAATTTTTCAATATTATTTTCTTTGACTAACCAAACGACCCCGATGGTGGGGTATGCCTCAATCACCGTCTGCAAGGTGATGGTGTCTCCTTCAGAAACACTAGTATCATCCAACTCCTTCAGGAACATTGGTGAAATGTAGGACCTGTACGGAAATGGGATGAAAAAGTTCGGTAAATTTCGATTCGTAGGTCTAATACGCAAAAACTACATCGAAATTAAATTTAGTTTCTTTTTTTATTCTAAAGCTTACAATATATAATTTCAGTATCTTCTAATAGTACTATATGTATTTTTTTCTATTAAAGATATTTGTAAGTGTTCAAATAAATTCAATGGCTATTAAATATATAACTGATTATGAAAGATCCCAAGCAACCATGACACATTGTTCCAACATAGGCACTAGATGGTTAGATGGGCCAGAGATGGCAGACTGAAAAGTAGCCTAGAAATGACATGGGGATAATGTGGTTTTCCATTCTCATGGAATGTTACATTGGGAGAAGGTTGGTTCAATGTTGTGAACCCATCCCATTTAATTGTCATATTGGCCCAACCTGAATAATATATAGCCTATCAACATTATATGGCTGAAACTTGATTAACATATCGGCAACATCTTGGTAAAAAATGGTTTCAACATAACAACCCATGCTGTCACCATGTTGGCGCAATTTGCAAAAAGCACACAGTACCAATACGATTTGTCATCCTAGTGCCCACATGGGCCGCCCCATTAACTCTGGTTGTTTGGGATACATATTGAATAAATCACTATCATGAATAATGCCACAGTAAAACAGATCTTATAAGTTGTAACCAGACTAAATTTTTTTTTCGATTTATCTTGAATAAACAGTTACCTTAGTCCAGAGTCGACTACTAGTCTGCATTTGCAAGCCACACAACCATAGGGGTTGGTTGCAGTTACAGAATAAATTGCAGCGTCAGCATGATCTGGATCAGTGAGCTCCAGAGAATAGAAATGTCCATCTTCTTGCCACACGCAGTGGCTGTCTGCGGTTGCAATGGAGATAAAAATAGGTAAAATAGACACAACTAGGTGAAATGGCTTGGCATAATAAAAGCTTGGTATTTGGTACCTACCTTGGTAGATGGTACTTAACTAGGTTAGAAGGTACCTAACTTGGTAGATGGTACCTAACTTGGTAGATGGTACCTAACTAGGTTAGAAGGTACCTAACTTGGTAGATGGTACCTAACTTGGTAGATGGTACCTAACTAGGTTAGAAGGTACCTAACTTGGTAGATGGTACCTAACTTGGTAGATGGTACCTAACTAGGTTAGAAGGTACGTACTGGGTAGTTAGTACCCAACTAGGTTAGAATAAACCAAACTTAGTAGATGGTATCTAACTTGGTAGATGGTACCTAACTTGGTAGATGGTACCTAACTAAGTTAGAAGGAACCAAACTTGGTAGCTAATACGTAACTAGGTAGAAGATACTAGGTAGGTAGATGGTACCTAACTTGATAGTCACTACCCAACTTGATAGTCGCTACCTAACTTGATAGTCGCTACCTAACTTGATAGTCGCTACCTAACTTGTTAGTCGCTACCTAACTTGATAGTCGCTACCTAACTTGTTAGTCGCTACCTAACTTGATAGTCGCTACCTAACTTGATAGTCGCTACCTAACTTGTTAGTCGCTACCTAACTTGATAGTCGGTATCTAACTTGATAGTCGCTACCTAACTTGATAGTCGCTACCTAACTTGTTAGTCGCTACCTAACTTGTTAGTCGCTACCTAACTTGATAGTCGCTACCTAACTTGTTAGTCGCTACCTAACTTGTTAGTCGCTACCTAACTTGTAATCGGTACCTAATTTGGTAATTGAAACCTTCTAGGCTGATGGTATTTAACTAGACCGAAATAACTATATATATTCTTGGATTACTGTAACCTAATCTTAAGTGATCGAGAGCCAAAATATTTTGTAATTTATGAATTGCAAGAAAAAAATTCTCCCAAATATAGCTACTACCGATAAAATCTATGATATTTTTTTGACTAACCATCAGAACGAAGTGGATTTCCATCTTTGAACCACAGGATATCTGGTTTAGGGACTCCAATAACCTGGCAAGTTATTCTGACGGGGAAACCACACTGGACTCTCCTGTCCCGAAGTCTCATGGTGAATTGGGGTGCCATACTGGAGACCGACCCCATGTGGGACAGCGAAGACAGGTAACTAAGAACAATTTTTAAAGAATAATACAATTTTTTAGAAAGAAGAATACAATAAATTTAGTATAAACATATTTTGTTGGACAATCGTAAGCAAGTTCTTAAATCCTAATCCCAAACCTGTTGATTCTTTCGTGGGCTTCAAGCACCGAGCAATCGTCAGTAGTCTTCAATCGACTGTACGAACTGATTCGTCCACCAGGATTCGTAGCCTCCACTTCGTACTTGCCTTCGTCACCTGCTTGTAGATCGTCAATACGAAGAGTCACCTGCACGTAGAAAAAAAGTCAAAGGCATTAAAACATTTTGTATCCAACTTGAATCGATATTCCCGTAAGATTTTACCATTAAAAAATTCGTTTAATTCACAAAATAAAGGGATATCATAAAAAGAAGAATCGAATCCAGTTTCATTACCTTGTGTACCATTCCGAAGACGTTGTGCATCTGAATAAATGAAAAAGGTGGTTAGTTATCATTGATAAACATAAGAAATTATAGGATCAAAATGTTTCATAATTTTTCAAAGTATTAATCAATTCAGAAGTGGGTACTCTTTGGTACATTGGTTCTCACCGTTCCTTCGGTGTAGCGCGTCTTGAACCGTGGGTACCGACTGGTGTCGATAACGGAACCATCTTTGTACCATCGCACCTCAGGTAGTGGTTCACCCGTAACCTGCGCATCCATCGATATGGAACTACCGGGCATTGCCCGCACCTGTCGGGGTAAAGTGCATGGCAGGATGGGTTGCTCAACGGTTCGTCCGATTCTTGTAGGTCTTGACGTCATCTCCATATCGCCCCAACCGTATTTGTTTCTAGGTGTCACTCTGAAGAGGTACTCCCGGTCTGTTTTAAGATGGTATGCGTCGAAAGAGCATATGGGAGAAACTGCCAACTGAAAGTAGCAGGTTGAAGGGGAATAATAAATTTTGATTTTATTCGATAAGTCGACGGCAAAATGAAATGAAAGCAGGCAAATTTTTCGTTCATTTATATTTAAGAGGATTTCTAGATAACATAAATTAATTAATGGTACTGCAATTATTTAAAATCAGAAGAATCAAATTGGAATCTTTACCTCTTGCCAACGGGCTTCCTCCCCAAGAATCCAAGATTCCACCTTATAGGCCGTCACGGGACAGCTTCCCACATGGTCTGGTTTGTTCCAGCGCAGTGACACCCAAGTCCTACCCACATCAGTGGCTCGTATGTTCCTGACTTTGCTAGGTACATCCCTGATGAATCTGCCGCTCATCCTGCGCTGCTCCTCTTCGTGAGACAGACTTGGGAAACGTTCGGTTCCTCGTGGTGAGAAAGAACGCGAGCGAGAACTGTCTTTGACCTGCGGAGTGATTTCAGAGACTTCTTAGACACCTTTTATAAGAGTTTATTTTCCAACAAAAAATAGTGCAGACTGGCTTCAAATGCTTTAGTTATGTACATCAAAAGATACAACAGAAACAATGACGAAATAAATCATGAATGACTTGCTGAAATTCAAATTAATTGGAAATAAGAATCAATCATAAATTTCAAGCTAAATATAAACATTTAGTATATTCGAACCTTTGAATGCCTCGCACTGAAAGATAAAAAGAGACACGAAAAAAGTTTGTTCAGTTAAGGGCCGTGCACACGTAGGTTTTAATTTTAAGTCTTTCCACCAGACTTTTTGCTAAGCTCCTCCTACTTTTTCCACAAGAATATAAGAAAAAACGATATAATTGTTATTTATTTTAGTTGGTATCCATGATACCAACTAAAATAAATAATAATTATATCGTTTTTTCTTATATTCTTGTGGAAAAAGTAGGAGGAGCTTATCAAAAAGTCTGGTGGAAAGACTTTAAAAACCCTACGTGTGCACGGCCCTTTAAAGAAATAACGTACCTTGACACTGCAGTAGGCTCTGGCTGTGCCCTGAGTGTTCTTAGCTTCAACTGTGTAGGTACCAGAGTCTGAATACTGAACACCTCGTAAAGTCCAGGTGTGGATGTTACCTATGGCAAGAAAAAATGGAACATATTTACTCATCAACTTATAGTAGCATATTTACTAAAAAAATCAAAATATTAAGAAAATATAATATATACTTTTTGCATTAATTATTCCTTGTTCCACACTTAGCTTACACACTAATGTTACATACCAAGTCATACTTTACACATTAATGTTACATACCAAGTCATACTTTAGACATTGAGGTTACATATCCACACTTTGTTTAAATATCAAGTTTAAATTTTCACAATTAGTTTAGTTACACATAAATGTTCTGAGTTTATTTCAGGTTTCAAGCTTTCGAAATAAAAAGATTTCTATTCATCATCAGGACAAGGCTGGAAAACCTGAACCTAACAATGAATTTTAAGACCAATAGTTGTATGTAGGATACCATCTTTCTATTTAAGCTCTCTACCTAACAGTTTGTTGTTATTAATTGATTAAGGTTGCAAGTACACATCCCCATTTAGTTTGCCAAGCGTAGTTACAATAGTTTACCTTGCACTGTTTTTGAAGCCAGGCCACTGTTAGACAAGTCATATTTCCCCTTCATGATGGACACTGAGTGAAGAAGACACGGAGGGTAAGTGATGAATTATTGGACAGTTACACATCTTCGATCATATAAGAAAAAAATACTGACATTTGAACTCGTTATTTTAATTGGTATCCATGATACCTGAAAGTGTCATGGATTTTTTTCATTTGATCGAAAATGTGGAGTCGTTCGATAATTCAGAACTTACACTAACGAACAACAATTACATATTTAGAACAAACATGGTAGTATTTCGATATCACATGTAGGTTATAACAGTCATATTAATTTATCAATATAGCTAACATGGAATTAATACGACATTGAAATTTGTATGTAACGACTGAATACACGTATGTGTTTTGTATGTACACTTAGATTCGGCGCTTTTTCATCCTTCGTTTTGTTGAAAAAAAAACGCCCCGTGTGAAACAGGCCTCAATGTTCTCACCACGAGGGGTAGGTTCCCCGATGACTCCACAGGAGATGATAAGTTCCTCATCTTTGAAGGCGCTAACTAAACTCTCAGGCCTTTCGGTGAAGGTAGGAGCTCTGGCCTCTTTGTCTTCATCGGAGGAGCTCTTGAAGGAGCCACCTCCTCCTCCTCGTCTGGCTTTAGCTTCTCCAAAGGAGACGGTGCTAAGGGTGTACGCATGGCCGTAACTGAAACAAAGATCGTGTTACCTTCGTAATTTCTCTTTTGAATTATTAAACCTATTTTCTAAAACAGTAGAGCTCCTCTATAATGAACTATATAGAGCTTTAGCTTACTTCTTTATATAGGAGTCAAGAGGATCATAGAAAACTGAGGCCATTTTAGGACAGACTACACAAAATATATTATTTTTTTTATTAATTATATAGGGTATACCTCATTACACAGGACTTCACTAATCAAGATGGTTCACTATACAGGACTTCAATATAGAGGAGTTATACTGTACAGGGCATACATTTGAACCTATTTCATATTAACAACAGTTTACTTTCATTTAATTGAAATACAGCATATAAACTCACGGGTTCTGAATTCTACAGGAGTAGGTACCAAGGTCCCGTTGGGTCACCTTGAACACCGTTAGGGTGTGGGTCTCTCCTGCTGATGAAACCCTGGATTTACCCGTGGGGGGAAGGGACCGCCCATTGAACAGCCACAGCACCTCGGGAGCGGGGGTTCCTTGTGTTTGTAAAATAATTTATTTTATTATCTAGTGATGTAAATTTGAAATAGATTGAATTTAAAATTAAAATATTAAAAAATTTAAAATTGATAGAATTAATAAATTGATAAAATTTAAAAATTTAAAAAATTTAAAAATTTAAAAAAATTTAAAATTTAAAAATTTTAAAAATTTAAAAAATTTAAAAATTGATAAAATTTAAATATTGAAATACCTTATTAAAATGATAAAATTAAAATTATGAATGCTCTATTTTTAAATTGATTTACAATAATTAAAATTTGTAATATCTCGATTAAGAATACCGTATCATGGATACAATAATACTGAAATGGTTTCCTAGGTACACATAGAAAGATAATAAGAAGAACCTATTTCAATAACTTAACAAATTCATTTCGGAGAAAGTCCTAACACTTCAAAGGGCCGTACACACGTAGGGATTTTTCAGTCTTTCCACCAGACTTTTTGCTAAGCTCCTCCTACTTTTTCCACGAGAATATAAGAAAAAATAATAACTAGCTATATCGTTTTTTCTTATATTCTCGTGGAAAAAGTAGGAGGAGCTTAGCAAAAAGTCTGGTGGAAAGACTTAAAAATCCCAACGTGTGTACGGCCCTTTACTCTCGCAGTACTCGGGTAGTGGGTGTTAGATTGGGTTAAAGGTTAGGTTGGTTCATGGCCTATTTTAGCAACAACTTCCCGACTACTGCGAGTGTTCGAGTAGGTACTCCAAGTGCCCCTACTCTTTAATTATGAGGGAAGAGATCTATTTACTAATTTATTGATTCACACTAACCTGCTGCCTGTACTTGCAGTGTGAGAGTACCACTTTCTTCAACGAACTGGTCACACAGCTCTGAGATGAAGCGGGGAGAGGAAGTGTCGTCTCTACGCACTTCCCGGGACACTGTGGGGGAGAGGGGGGGGGGGGTTGTGATAGAGTATAGCTAAAGCCTATTCTATCTAGCAGGCGAAACGCAACGTTTTCACCGCACAGTTTACGCCTCTTCAGTTAGTCACAGATAAATGAATGGAAGGCGGTAGAAACGCTAATGTAGACTGTAAATTTGCTTTCCATTCATTTAACCGTGATTAATTGAAACTTGGGCGGTGAAAACGTAGCGTTATATCTGCTAGCATAGATTTGGCGTGAGGTAGGTAAGTTCCATTTGAATATCAATGTCTATAATAATTACCTCCACCTGATGTACTTGATGCTATTAGAGCTAAGGTAAAGAAAAGAGAAAAAAAAAAATTAAAATGAAGAAAAAATAAGTTATAAGAAATGAAAATTAACAAAAAAGAAGTTTAATTTAAATAATAAATAACAAAAAAGAAGTTAAAAATTAATTAAAATTAACAAAATGGAGTTTAAATTGAATTATAAATAACAAAAAAGAAGTTGAACAATTAATTAAAATTTAAAAAATTAAAATAAAACGTGAAATATATAATTAAATAAAACAAAATAAATAAATATTTACTAACTTGAAATATAAAAATTTATCATTTAATAGGTATATACTATATTTTTCAATAGAATAAATAGTAATTAATCTATATATTTTTACTAAGGGGTAACCCATGAAAATGGTGAAGTTTTCTATGAAACCATATTAGAAAAAGTACTAATGACTAAGAGTAACTGTGATAAATTTAATAACTGTATATTACATTCAGTATAAATTCATGACTAGGAAATAGATACAAAGTTAAATGGGAGTAACAATATCATTTGAATAAAATATAATTAATACAAAATAGAGCAAGAAAATAAACAAATTCCTATTTCAAATAAACAAATTTCTATTTATATTGAAGAAAAATATAAGATTATAGCCATAATGAATTGTCCACACTTTAATTATTTCACATTTCCAACAAGTAACTTTACTAATTGTAATGCTTTAGATATTTTAAAATTGGTATGGGTACGTACACACGATGATACATTTGTATGATTTGAAAATAATAGAAAATTAGAAAACTGTGATTTGCAAAATTAGCAACATGCGGAGACTCTTATCTGTACTTCTTATGTCATATTAACTATAATTAACTATTGCTAGTGTAATATCTTCAAATTTACATTGGTAATTGTTACTTAGCCCTATTTATAATGTTTTCTCACCAGGTATCTGTACGTTAGAGGATATCTCATCTCTGTAGACTCTGTTCTCAGCGTGGCAGGTGAAGACACCTGAGTCACCTGCCTTAGGGCCTTTGATGATCAGGGAACCTATACAGGGGGGGGGGTTAAGAAAGGTTAGAGAAGAAGGAGGGAAAGAGAGAAAAAGAAATAAAGAGGGGAGATAGAGAAATAGAACAACTTTATCATCTAAAAAAATGTTTAAAAAAAAGTGTTCAGTGTTTCTATACTATTTTACAATAATTTTACCATAATTTTTACCATAATTTTACCATAATTTTTACCATAAGACTACAAACTGTAACATGGAACATAAGGAATAATTGTGATATAAATATATGGACTTAATTTCCCTAATGTTGACTCACAAACTCCCTCCTCTGACATGGTGGTTTGGTAGCGGGGTGATGAGGGTAGCTTATCTGCATCCCTGAGCCAAGATGTCTTAGGGTGAGGGTGACCAGTCACGTGACACGAGAGAATGAGCTCATCATCCTCTGCTACGTAACGCTCTGAGAGAATGAGAATGCTTTCAAAGATTGAGAGAATGATGAGGTAATATATTGAATGATTTAAACAATTGAATTTGATAGTGAAAATTAAGAAAATGGAGAAAAGGTAGGGTAAGTTACAAGTTATAGAACGGTTCCACGTTTTTAACATAATTTAACTTTTATTTTAATACTTACAAGTGTTAGGTAGATCTTTATAGTAAAGATAGATCTTTATAGTAAAGATAGATCTTTATAGTAAAGATAGATCTTTATAGTAAAGATAAATCTTTATAGTAAAGATAGATCTTTATAGTAAAGATAGATCTTTATAGTAAAGATAGATCTTTATAGTAAAGATAGATCTTTATAGTAAAGATAGATCTTTATAGTAAAGATAGATCTTTATAGTAAAGATAGATTTTATAGTATAGCTATACTAATAAAGATCTTTATAGTATCAATTACCGGATGAGATTCAAATAATGGATACAAATAACAATAGGTTATCATTATGAAATCACATCAAAATATTCATTTATTGATTTTTATATTTACATATTAAAATATTCATCCATTATTCAATTCACATCTAGTAACTGACCCTTTACCGTATATTCTGAACTGCTCAGTACTCACCCCGTATGGAGGTGGTGAAGGTGGGGGGAGTGGGTTTGTGCTCCTCCTCCCCCTTGACCCTCAAGTCACAGGAGGTGGTGGTTCTACCGTGTCTGTTCCTGACTGTGCAGGAGTACTCTGCTGAGTCTGCTCTGGTGACGTCACTTATCTCCAGTGAGGCCACGCCTTCTTTGAACTCGCACTGGGGAACAGGTAAAACAGGTAAATAGATAAAAAGGGAAAAAAATAAACAGGAAAAGAGAGAATTAGATAAACAGATCAACAAATAGGTAAATAGACAGAACAGGTAAATAGATAACTAGGAAGTAACAAGCTAGGAATAATTTTTAAACAACTTGGTAACAAGTAGGTAATAATTTGGTAACAAAATGCCTGCAAGAAAATAAAACATATATTTATAGTCAACTTAACATCAAAAATAACGGAATTATTGGACTATAGTTAGGTTAAGTTTCGAGTTATCGGACAGTTCCACATTTTCGATCATATAATAAAAAAGTTTATGAATTAACATTATAACTTGTATTTCTATTGGCATCCATAATACCTTTGACCTGCAGGTATCATGAATTACAATTAAAATAATGAGTTAAAATATTAATTTATAAACTTTTTTCCTGTATGACCAAAAAAGTGGAATAGTTCGATAATTCACGACTAACCGCGCATATAGCATATTAAAACACTCACCCTGAACCTCTTGTCCCCCTCCTTTAGGGGATACCCCCCCTTGAACCACTCCACCTCAGGCCCCTCCTCCCCAGGACTCTGTAGAATGTTGCAGGTGAGGCGTACTCGCGTACCTTTCACAGTCTGACGGTCCGTTAGCTTGGTGCTGAAACGGGGCTTCTTCCGGGGGTCCCTCTTCACCCCCTCTTCATTCTGTTAAAACATTTTACCTTAAAAAATTTTTGATAAATAGTTACTGGTTTAACTCTTTTTCGTTCTAGTGATCGTATTTAGGATCATGGGTTAAAAACTTAAAAACCAGAAAAGTATTTATACTGTATAAAAATTTAAATTATCAATTAAAGCCAATTTTTTTTCTTTAGTCTAACTTTTCTCCCGCACTGTCTCTCCAACAAGTCTCACCTCCTTCCTCTTGCCTCCCCTTCCCTCCACATCTGCCTCCACTATCAGTTCCCTGTCAGTGTACTCGATGAGACTCTCCTCGTCATCGTCAAGACGCCACTTGCTCAACTCTTCTCGTCGTCGTGCACGACGATCTTCCTCCTACGAAACGGGACAAATTATCGGTAAGTGTTAGGGTAGGTTCTTAATTATCGGTCAGTTCCACATTTTCGGACACGTAAGAAAAAACGATATAATGATAATTATTTAATTTTAATTTTAGTTGGTATCCATGATACCTGCAGGTATCATGGATACAAACTAAAATAAAAATTAAATAATTATCATTATATCGTTTTTTCTTACGTGTCCAAAAATGTGGAACTGACCGATAATTAAGAATTTACCCTAGCGGAAATTGAAAATAAATTTAATTTTTTTTAAATTTTTAAAATAATTTCTAATGTGAAACTGAAATTTAAGTTAATAAATATTTACATTAAAATTAGAGAACATCCTTCAAAGCCTGTTTTACTTTATGCTAATTTATTATTTAAAAAAAAAAACGTTAATTTGAATACAGTTGAGTTTTAACTCATAAGGAAGTGGTACCGTTACCTCTTAGAAAGAAAATAAAGAGCACATAATACTCACCTTACTCTTCAGCTCCTCTTTAAGCTTCTGCTGAAGCTCCTCCTGCTCTCTCCTCTTACTCTCTTCCCTCTTCATTAGCTCCTCTCCAATTCTCCTCTTATCCTCTTCAACTCTTCTCCTCTCCATCTCCTCTAACATCTCCGCCTCAGCTCCTCTCATCTTCTCTGCCTCTTCCCTCTTTATCTTCTCCTCCCTTCTCTTCTTCTCCGCCTCTTCGAACACTCTTTCTTCTTCTTTCCACTTCTCCTCTTTCGCTCTCTTTTCCTCTCTTCTTCTCATCTCACTCTCCTTACTCTTCTTTTCCTCTTCTTCTCGTCTCCTCTTTTCCTCAACTTCTTCCTCTTCCTTTTGCTTCCTCTTCTTCTCTTGCTTCTTCTCCAATTCCCTCTTCATTTTCTCTTCCTCTTCCTTTTGACTTTTTTCTTCTTCCAATCTTTTTTGTTTCCTTCTTTCTCTCCTTTCCTCTTCTTCTTCCATCATTTTCCTCTCTTCCTCTTTGCGTCTGTCATCCAATTCCTTCCTTCGCTTCTCTAGTTGCAATATTCTTTGCTCTTCCTTCTCTCTTTCTCTAGCTTCTTCTTCTCTCTTCTCCGCCTCTTCTTCCATTCGCTTCTTTTTTCTTCTCTCTTCCTTTTCCTCTTGCATTCTCCTTATTCTCTCCTCCTCCTCTTTGAGTTCTCTCTCTTTCTCCTCCCTCCTCTTTATCCTCTGTTGCTGCCTCTCTTCTTCTTCTCTCAGCATTTGCTCTTCCCTTTCTTTAAGCTCTTTTATCTTCTTCTCTTCCTTTGCTTTCCTCTTCTCATTCTCTTCCATCTCCTCCCTTTCTCTCTTTTTATCTTCTTCTATTTTCTTCTGCTTCTTTGCCTTCTGTTCTTTCATTCTTTCTTTTTCTTCTTCTTCTTCACGCTTCTTCTTATTCTTCTCCATTTCCTCTTCCTCTTCTTTCTTTCTTCTACGTTTCTCTTCACGCTCATCTTCCATCTTTTTCATTTTTTCTTCATCTTCTTTTTCCTTCTTTTCTCTTTCTTCTTTCAATTTATTCCTTCTTTCAATTCTCTCTCTTTCTTCCTTTTCTAATTCCTCTTCTCGTCTTTTGATTTCCTTTTCCTTCTCTTCCCTCTTTCTCTTTCTTTCCTCTTCCTCCTTTCTTGTTTCCTCCTCTTCCCTCTTTCTTTTCTCCTCTCTTTCTTTCTTCTTCTTTTCTCCTCTTTCCGTTTCCTCCATTTTCTCTTTCTCTTCAGTTAGTCTTATCTTTTCTTCCTCTTCTTTCCTCTTCTTGTCTT
Source organism: Caprella mutica (assembly GCA_947561585.1). Lineage (NCBI taxonomy): Eukaryota > Metazoa > Arthropoda > Malacostraca > Amphipoda > Caprellidae > Caprella > Caprella mutica. The sequence continues at coordinate 126,793 of CANNZV010000178.1, forward strand.
CGTCTTCTTTCTTCTTCTTCTCCATTTCTTCTCTAATTCTATCTGCATCACTTTTCTTCTCTTTCTTTTTCATTTCTTCTTCTCTTTCATTTCTCTTATTCACTGCTTCACTTTCTTCGGTTTTCCCTTCAGTCTTCTTCGCTTCCCTCTTCTTCTTATCTTCTTTTTCTTTCTTCATTTTCTTCTCTTCCTCCTCTCTTTCTTTCTCCTCTTCTTCCATCTCCTTCTTTCGTTTTTGTTGTCTCTCTTCTTCTATTTTCTTTATTCTTTCCTTATCTTCCTCTTCCATCTTCTCTCTTTCTTCTTTTAACTTATTCCTTCTTTCCTTTCTTTCCTTTTCTTCTCTCTCCATTTCTTCTTCCCTCTCCTTCAATTCTTTATCTTGTTTTTCTTTATTCTCTTTTCTCCTGTTTTCTTCTTTCTCTCTCTCCTCTTCTTCCTTCCGTTTATTCTCATTTTCTTCCTTAATTTTCTTATTCTTCTTTTCTTCTTCGTCTTTCTTCTTCTTCCTTTCTTCGTCCTCATTCTTCTTCTTCCTTTCTTCTTCGTCCTTCTTCTTTTCTATCTCCTTTTTTCTATTGTCACTCTTATCTTTTCGTGCTTTATCTAACTCTTCCTTATCATCAATTTCTTCTTTGATTCCATCTTTATTTGCTCTATCCATAATTTTATCGTCTTTTTTAGTTTTCAAGTTTTCCTTTTGTTCATCTTTAATTTTCTCATTCTTCTCTTTTGTACGATTTTCCTCTTCGTTCTTTTCTTCCTCTTCTTTCTTTTTTGTTCTTTTTTCTTTCATTTCCTCTTCCTTCTTTTGAATCCTATCTTTATCTTCTTTTTCCTCTCTATCTCCTTCTTCTTTCATCTTATTTCTTCTGTCCTTTCTTTTACTTTCTTCTTCTTCCAATTCTTCGTTTCTTCTCTTCAATTCTTCATCATTCTCTTCCTTCTTCATCTTCATACGTTTTTCTTCTTTCTGTTTCTCCTCTTCTTCTTCAATCAGTTTCTTGTCTTCATTTTCCTTCTTCTTCTTCTTCTGCTCTTCTATTTTCTCATCTTTATCAAGTTTGGATTTATCTTTTTGTTCTTTTTCTTTGTTTTCATCATCAATATTTTTACCATCTTCTTCAATTTTATCTACTTCTTTTGTTTTAGCATCTTTCTTCTGTTTCTCTTCATCTTTCTTCTGTTTCTCTCCATCTTTCTTCTGTTTCTCTTCATCTTTCTTCTGTTTCTCTCCATCTTTCTTCTGTTTCTCTCCATCTTTCTTCTGTTTCTCTCCATCTTCCTTCTGTTTCTCTTCATCTTTCTTCAGTTTGTCTCCATCTTTCTTCTGTTTCTCTTCATCTTTCTTCTGTTTCTCTCCATCTTCCTTCTGTTTCTCTTTATCTTTCTTCAGTTTCTCTCCATCTTTCTTCTGTTTCTCTTCATCTTTCTTCTGTTTCTCTCCATCTTCCTTCTGTTTCTCTTCATCTCTCTTCAGTTTCTCTCCATCTTTTTTCAGTTTCTCTCCATCTACCTTTTGTTTCTCTTCATCTTTCTTCTGTTTCTCTTCATCTTTCTTCTGTTTCTCTTCATCTTTCTTCTGTTTCTCTCCATCTTTCTTCAGTTTCTCTCCATCTTTCTTCTGTTTCTCTTTCTGCTCTTCTTCTTTCATTTCACTTTTCGTCCTTTTTTGTTCGTTCTCCGATTTCATATTTTCATCATCTTTAATCATCGACTCATTTTCTTCTTTCCTTATCTGCTCTTTCTCCCTATTTTTATTTGCATTTTTCTCATCCTTCTCGGTCTCTTTCTCATCCCCATATTTATTAAACTGTTCTTCTTTTTTCAGGTTATTTACTAGTTTTTCATTTGTAGAGTCATCTTCATTAATATCTTTACCTATCTTTTTATCGTCATTTCTCTTTTTCAATTCTTCTGATGGTTTTTCCTTCTCTGTTTCTCCATCTTTATTAGAAGTTCCATCATCATTTCCTAATTTATCATTATATTTTTCCATTTTCTTATCTTTTTGCTTTACATCCTTCTCATGTTCACTCTCTTTCACTTCATCTTTATCTTTCTTCTGTTTCTTATTCTCCTTCATATCTTTCACTCCATCTGATTTATTTTGTGAATCTTCTAGCTCTAGTGGTTCATCTCCAGATTTCTTTGATTCCTTCTTTTTCTTCTCTGCTTTCTCATCGACGCTTTTTCTATTTTCATCTTCGGCATCAGCTACTTTAGTCATCTTTTCTTCAATAGTTTCTGTACCCGCAGTTGGTTTGGACTTTTGAGCATCTGATTTCAATTCTTCTTTAGTCTCATCTAGCTTTGATTTTCCCTTAACACTAGTGTCATCAACCAGATCGATATTTTTCTCACTAGCCTTAGCCCTACTCTCTGAATCGGCGGTGACCGTTGATTTCACCTCGAGGTCACTTTTCAGTGTTGATGTTTTCATATCATCTTCAGGAGACAAATCAGCAGAATCCAAATTCTTGGAAGATGGAACACCCGAAACCTGAGAATTTTCTTTGCCTTCAGCGACTTTAACGCTTTCAGGTTTCCCACTTTTCATGTCAACAGCATCAGTCTTCAATTCTGATCCAATAGCATCATTTTTTCTAGAAGGCTCATCCTTCTTAGAGGAAGGCTTATCTTCACGTGATTGACTATCTGGTTGAACATCATACGTTTCACTTTCATCACTGTCGTAATCAGGAATACTTTCATCAAAGCGAACTTTCTTCTTAGGAGAGGATGAATCTGCCTCAACATCGTCACTTTCACCATCTAACTTTGACAAAATTGGTTTCACAGGTTTTCCCTCTGAATCTTTACCTATATTCATTTCAGATGGCTTTGAAGCTTTACCAACTATATTTTCTGTTGAAACTTGCACAGGATCTTTACTTACTGATGTTTCATCATCTCTTTCGGCTTCCGTAAACTGATCTTTTCTGGTTTGACTTTTCTCAGTTTGTTTATCAGTTGATTTATTACCAATAGAGGTGTCATTATCAGATTTAAGAGATTTTCCTTCTTCGCTTCTGGATTCATTTGACAAGTTTATACTAACCGAATCGCTCTCTTCACTTGTGGTTTCACCAGGTTTTTTCTTAACTCTGAATGAAGCGTCAAGTTCTATTTCCTCTTTCGAATAATTATTTTGATCATCGATAGAGCTACCTAACTTTTCATTGTTGTCATTTGGTGATTTGCCAAGCTCAGATTTCTTATCTTTTGATTCGACATCCTCAGATTTCTTGTCTTTCGTTGATTCGTCAACCTTAGATTTCTTGTCTTTTGGTGATTCGACAACCTCAGATTTCTTGTCTTTCGTTGATTCGTCAACCTTATATTTCTTGTCTTTTGGTGATTCGTCAACCTTAGATTTCTTGTCTTTTGGTGATTCGACAACCTCAGATTTCTTGTCTTTCGTTGATTCGTCAACCTTAAATTTCTTGTCTTTTGGTGATTCGTCAACCTTAGATTTCTTGTCTTTTGGTGATTCGACAACCTCAGATTTCTTGTCTTTCGTTGATTCGTCAACCTTAGATTTCTTGTCTTTTGGTGATTCGTCAACCTCAGATTTCTTGTCTTTTGGTGATTCGTCAACATTAGATTTCTTGTCTTTTGGTGATTCGTCAACCTCAGATTTCTTGTCTTTTGATGATTCGTCAACCTCAGATTTCTTGTCTTTTGGTGATTCGTCAACCTCAGATTTCTTATCATTTTTGGATTCGTCAACCTTAGATTTCTTGTCTTTCGTTGATTCGTCAACCTCAGATTTCTTGTTTTTTGTTGATTCATCAACCTTAGATTTTTTGTCTTTTGGTGATTCGTCAACCTCAGATTTCTTATCTTTTGGTGATTCGTCAACCTCAGATTTCATCTCTTTTGTTGATTCGTCAACCTCAGATTTCTTCTCTTTTGTTGATTCGTCAACCTCAGATTTCTTATCATTTGTTGATTCGTCAACCTTAGATTTCTTGTCTTTTGGTGAATCGTCAATCTCAGATTTCTTGTCTTTTGGTGAATCGTCAACCTCAGATTTCTTGTGTTTTGGTGATTCGTCAACCTCAGATTTCTTATCATTTGTTGATTCGTCAACCTTAGATTTTTTATCTTTTGGTGAATCGTCAACCTCAGATTTCTTGTCTTTTGGTGAATCGTCAACCTCAGATTTCTTCTCTTTTGTTGTTTCGTCAACCTTAGATTTCTTGTCGTTTGGTGATTCGTCAACCTCAGATTTCTTATCTTTTGGTGTTTCGTCAACCTTAGATTTCATTTCTTTTGTTGATTCGTCAACCTTAGATTTTTTGTCTTTTGGTGAATCGTCAACCTCAGATTTCTTGTCTTTTGGTGAATCGTCAACCTCAGATTTCTTCTCTTTTGTTGTTTCGTCAACCTTAGATTTCTTCTCTTTTGTTGTTTCGTCAACCTTAGATTTCTTGTCTTTTGGTGATTTGTCAACCTCAGATTTCTTATCATTTGTTGATTCGTCAACCTTAGATTTTTTGTCTTTTGGTGAATCGTCAACCTCAGATTTCTTGTCTTTTGGTGAATCGTCAACCTCAGATTTCTTCTCTTTTGTTGATTCGTCAACCTTAGATTTCTTGTCGTTTGGTGATTCGTCAACCTCAGATTTCTTATCTTTTGGTGTTTCGTCAACCTTAGATTTCTTTTCTTTTGTTGATTCGTCAACCTCAGATTTCTTGTCTCTTGGTGATTCGTCAACCTTAGATTTCTTTTCTTTAGCTGATTCGTTTACCTCAGTTTTCTTATCTTTTGTTGATTCGTCAACATCAGATTTCTTGTCTTTTGGTGATTCGTCAACCTTAGATTTCTTGTCTTTTGGTGATTCGTCAACATCAGATTTCTTGTCTTTTGTTAGTTTGTCAGCATCAGATTTCTTATCTTTTGGTTTGTCAACCTTAGATTTCTTGTCTTTTGGTGATTCGTCAACTTCATATTTCTTGTCTTTTGGTGATTCGTCAACCTTAGACTCAGATATCTTGTCTTTTGTTAGTTCGTCAACCTCAGATTTCTTGTCTTTTGTTAGTTCGTCAACCTCAGATTTCTTATCTTTTGTTAGTTTGTCAGCATCAGATTTATTATCTTTTGGTTGGTCAACCTTAGATTTCTTGTCTTTTGGTAATTCGTCAACCTCAGATTTCTTATCTTTTGGTTGGTCAACCTTAGATTTCTTGTCTTTTGGTGATTCGTCAACCTTAGATTTCTTGTCTTTTGGTAATTCGTCATCCTCAGATTTCTTATCTTTTGGTTCGTCAACCTCAGATTTCTGTTTTTTTGTTGATTTGGCAATCTCAGATTTCTTTTCAGACTCATTTTCTGTTGATCTACCATTTTCAGTTTCATTAATATCTAATGATTTCTGCTTTGGTTTTACTTCGCCACCTTCAACCCCATCATTTTTATCAGTCATTGATGATTGTTTGAGCGGTATAGATTCGGAAATGTTCTCCATCAGTTGTCCATCATCCATTTTGTGATCATTAGATAGTGATATAGAAGCGAATCCGTCAGCCGAGTCTTCAACAGACTCTTCCGTCTTCTTTTTGATAGCAACTGTGGCATCTACATCCAACATATCCTTCGGCAAAGATTCATCCTGCATGTTGATATTGAATGTTTCACTTGATTCCTCAGGAGACGTTCCTGTTGCTTTCAAGTTCTTTGATTTACCTTTGCCATGTTCATCATTTAGTTTATCATTATCGTCTATTACTTCAGAACCTATTTCATCTTTTGGTAAGCAGATTGTTCCAGACACTTCAGAATTTTCCGTGGTAGATTTCGAAGATTTTGATTTAATGGTGACATTTGCATCAACATTTTGATTGGTGGATTGGTTATCATCTTCAATTTTCAAATTGAAACTATCAGTTGATTCATCGACAAATTCACCAGATGCTTTCAACTTTTTTACTTTATTTGAACTTTTATCATCAATTTTTTGTTGGTCAGTTGAATCTCCATCAAAAGCAGTCGCTTTATTTTGTGATGCTTTAGCTTTCTCCCCAGTGTCAACAGAAGTTTTATTAGCTTTTTCAGTTAATGGCACATCTTCCTGTGAGGACATTGACATGCTTCTTTCAAGAGCTTTCAAAATGGCTTCAGCCTGAAGACCAGTTTCCGATAGTTTCATTTGAAGAGTATCAGCAAGATCAGGTGGATTAACCTTAGATTTTTCTTGCTGACCGTCTGTCTTCGAAGAAGTATCTAGTTTCTGAGATCCATCTACTTTATCAGCATCAGAAATATTTTCAACTTCCGATGACTCATCCATAGAACTAATCTCAGAGGATGCTGCTTGAGCACTCATCTGAATTTCCTGTTTTTTCTTTATCAGTTCTTTTTTCTTTTGTAGAAGTAGTTTCTTCTTCTGAATCAATTCTTCTTTAGATTTCTTTGCAGCAGCAGCACCTTCGTCCTCTTCAGAAGGATCAGTGTCTTGAGTTAGAATGTCATTGGCTTTATCAGAGACAGAGATGTATTTCTCCATGTCAGCAGTATCAATAATCCCACCTTGTGCATCTAAAATTTCTTCACATGCCCTCACTACTTCTTCAGAAGGCTTCATTGTAGATTTAACTTTCTCTTTTTTATTATCCACTAATTTAACTTGTTTAATTTCCGCTTCTAATTCTTTAATTGATTGCTCTAATATTTCAGCTTCTTTCAACTGTTTCTCATCTAACAACTGCTTTTCTTTCCTTTTCAAAGATTTTTTCTTTTCAGATTTTTCTTTGACAGGATCTGATGTAGAACCCTCTACAGCACCAACTGGTGTAGAATTCTCTACAGTACCAGCTGAAATAGAGCTGTCTACAGCAGTAGTAGCAGCTGGTTTAGAACTCTTTACATCACCCTCAGGAGTAGAACCCTCTACAGCAGCAGCAGCATCTGGTTTAGAACTCTTCACATCACCCTCAGGAGTAGAACCCTCTACAGCAGCAGCAACAGCTGGTTTAGAACTCTTCACATCACCCTCAGGAGTAGAACCCTCTACAGCAGCAGCAGCTGCAGCAGCTGGTTTAGAACTCTTCACATCACCCTCAGGAGTAGAACCCTCTACAGCAGCAGCAGCTGCAGCAGCTGGTTTAGAACTCTTCACATCACCCTCACGAGTAGAACCCTCTACAGCAGCAGCAGCTGCAGCAGCTGGTTTAGAACTCTTCACATCACCCTCAGGAGTAGAACCCTCTACAGCAGCAGAAGAAGCTGGTTTAGAACTCTTCACATCACCCTCAGGAGTAGAACCCTCTACAGCAACAGCAGCAGCATCAGAAGTAGAAGACTTAGGTGAAGTTTGACTAAGCTTCTGATCTATCTGAGCATCCTGTATCCTTTCTTTGATTTCGTCTGCAATGGTATCAGTCAAAGTAGCTGTACACGCTTCTACAATAGAAAGGTCATCTACAGACTCTATTTTATCGTCAATTACTTTAACTGCAGCTTTGCTGATACTAACTTTCCTCTTTCTTACTTTCCCGTCGTCAATAACTTCAGTTATTTCAACTATTGGTACATTTCCATCATCATCGACACCTGAACTCAACATTTCTCCTTTCAAGCACATGATTTTTTCGGTAACGGTGGTTCCCTCTACGATTTCTTTGGTTGTCTCCAAGACTACTTCTAACTGCTCCAATGGATTTTGAATGCATTTCAATTGTTCAAACTGTGTGTCATTGAGAATTTTTGAGTCAACAGTTTGAACGGATTCTTTATTTCCACTGATATCGAAAGTCTCAACGATATCAACTGGTTTTTCAGATGCGATAAATTGAAGCACTGCAGCAGTTAAGATTTCGGTATCTAAAGATGAAAGCTCAGGATTAGTTTGACTTATAGCCTTTAGAATATCCTCTTTCATGTCACTTGTTGTCACACCCATCACTCGGCGAATTAATTCTTCTTTTTCAAGTTTCTGCACTGCCACAGCTTTAGTTGGCTCTTCCACTATAATTTTGGAGACAGTTGCTTCTTTAGGTTTATCTGCGATGATGTTCAATCCAGAAGCATCTTCGAGTACAAGAGGTTTTGCAGCAGCGGTACAACACAATTGCTCCTCCACCACCTTGCAAACAGCTGCACAACATTTCTTTACCAAATCACCATCGTCAAGAGTCTGGGTTGCTCCTTCTACCGTAACTTCGATATTTGCGACACCAACCTTCCGCTTCACGGTTTTTCCATCCTCTATCAATTCAATAATCTCGAAGACAGGAATGGTCTCAACTCCTTCAGAATCTTTAATGATCAGCTTCTGCTTGAGACTTGCAGTTTTGACACTATATATCTTATGCTTGATTTTCTTTCCTTCAGCCAATTCTTCTACAACCTCTAAAGCTACTTCCAACTGCTTTCCGGGTTCTTTTATTGATTGCAGTTGTTCTAGTTGTTGATCTGTGACACTTATTTGAGCCTTGTTAACCACCTTCTTTTCACCAGGAATGTTGGTAATCTCAACTACTTGTCCCTCAGCTGACATTTCATCAACAAATGATTGAATAACCACAACATCTCTTTTGGAGAGTTTCAATTTCTTTTTATTACTAACTGCTTCTGCTACATGACTTTTGACTTCTTCAGTCTGAACATCATTCAATTTCGAAACTTCAAGAGCCTTTAATGGAGTTTGTACAGTAGAAGATTCAATTCCCTTCAATTCTTCAACTTTTGGTGTTTCACATTCACTTGATTTCTCAAGCTTGAGTTTCTTGGATTCAGATTTGCTTTCCTTATCATCAGATTCAGCCGTCCTCTTACTATCATTATCACCAGTTACTGCTTCTGAAATCACTTCCGGTTGACTCTGAATTGCGACAGAAGAAAACTTTTCAGGACTAACCGATTCAGTTGCCTGAGCAGATTCCATTTCAACATCTGGGATATTCTTCGACTCTAGGATTTCGGTTTCAGCCAAGCTTTCAATCTTTGGACCACTTTGTTCAATTGTACCCAAGTTCCGTACATTTTCTTCTGCTTGCATCATTGACTGTTCGAAAACAGTCGCTTGATCCAAAACAATGGAATCCTGAGTGTCCATAACATCACCCACGGAAGCGTACAACTGATTTTCATAGGCCATCACAGGCTCACATAAAGCCTCTTGGTTTTGACTTGCAACTTCTGTAGCTACATCTTGCAAAGGCTGTGGTTCTTGATAAGAATAACCATCAGTGACTTGAAGAGGTTCTTCTACCGTTTGGTATTCATTAAACTCAGCAATCATTTTCTCAGGATTCAATTCTTGAAGCTCTGTTTCAGACTGATAATAACCTTGCTCCATCTGCTGAGCGACAACCATAGATGCCAATTGAGTCATCACAGCTTCATGGAGAACCGGACTTTCTAGATTGAAGATATTAGTTTCACCAGAGAGGAGTGTTACTTGATCCTGAATTATAGCTTCGATTTGTGCAGCACCCAACATATTAGCAACGTCACTCTGGACAATAAGCTCTTTCAGTGTTGGAGCAGATTCCAATATTTCAATATTATCAATTGAGTAAGCAACGTTAGTAACCATTGATTCATCAGCTTGCTGCGGCATCATCGGTGTGACAACTTCTTGATTGATTTCCGATACTTGTTCAGTTTTGAGTTTTTCCTTTATTTTCTTATTGGATTTCTTAACCTTCTTGATTGTTTTCTCCTTGGGTGCATCCTTTTCATCAACAGAGTCAATTGTTCTTTTACTGTTCTTATCTTCACCAATCTCTTCGACAATCGTTACATTTTGGTCAGAGGTTGGAGTTTCAAGCTCCTGACTAGTACTTCCATCTTTATTCTGGACAACATTCTTCTGTGCCATAATTTCCTGAATTTCTACATCTTCCTCATCCTCTAGAATGGAAATGCCTTTCTCACTCAGTGTTCTAAGTTCCTGCTCCATGATGTTCGCTTCTGATACATGTGCTATGCCTTGTGTCTCATCAGACACTGTGTGGGCAGACGCCATTTCTTCTTCTAGAACCAAGACGTCGGGTAGGTCTGCAATATCCGACCGCAATACTTCTTGTTCGTCAACCACGATAGGCTCTATAACTGAGAGCTCTTCTATGTCAGCCTCAGTTCGTAAATCATCATAAATGATGTCAGACATGCTCATGTACTCGTCAAACGCTTCGTTCTCGATGTCTATCACCATGGCTTCCATAACCAGAGGCCCTTTCCTCGAGGTTTCTCTTACTATACGTAGAGGAGGCAAGGCTGCCTGTGCTGCTTCATTTTCCTGACCTTTTGAGAAAAACAAACAATACCAGTTACAGATTCCTGTTTGTACTAAATTTAAACAAAAAGACTGTGGAAAAGAATTACACAAATCGTCAATTATTCAAAATTTAGTATCTGGGCATACCTGATAGGTGGTCAGATATTTCCTCAGCATACATGTCAGCAATTTGTTTGGCATCTTTTTCAGAGATATCAGGTGTTTCGTAAAGAGATAGCGAGACCTCCTTGCCATCTATGCTCACTGACACCTCTGCTTTGTCCTCATCCTCTTCGACCAAAGAGACTTCTGCTGCAGATTCGTAGATTGATATCTGAGAAGACCTTTCTTCATTGATGGTGGAGAGACTTGGATTTCTCATCAGTGTTCGGGGGTCATGTTGTTGAGGAGTCTGGCTATTTTTATCCTTTCCAATGAGTTGATCTGAGGTAAAAAGGAGAACTTTAGTACATGTTAGAGAGAAAATAAACACATTTATCCTAGAACATCAGTACCTTCAAAACCTAGCAAAGCGGCAGAAGACGAAGCAGTTCCCATACAGTTGGTGGCTTCACAAGTGTATGTCCCCAGACAACAGGTGCCATCCTCTCCACTGATGATGCGGTGAATGTCACCTGGTTGAAGTTCAACCCCATCTTTGAACCACTTCAATACGGGTTGAGGAACTCCTATAACCTATATACGCGAATGTCATGAAAGGGTTATTCAAATCAGATTCAGGTAATACGGTCGGAACGCTAAATAAAATTGCTGATACTAAGAAAAAACGATCACAGAAATAAAATTCAATTTTCTAAATAATTTTTTAAATTTTAAAATGTAAATTTTTTAAAATTTTAAAATTTTAGAATGTAATTTTTTTTAATTTTGCCAATTTTAGAATGTAATTTTTTTTAATTTTGCCATTTTTAGAAATTGAATTTTGTCAATTTTGACTAATTCAGAATGTAATTAAAAAAAAATTCCATATTTTTTAAAATTTTGTTGGGACCTACCTTGCACTCCAGATTAACTGTTCCCTCTTTGGATAGAAGTGCCCTGAGGGGCTCTAAGAAGACAGGCACCTTGTAGTGCCTCGGTATCACCAGTTTGATGGAGGAAGAGGTGACACTCTGACCGAAATCATTCACCGCCACACACTTCCACTCGCCCTGATCATTAACATCAAGGAGGGAAATGGAGAGGTAGAACCTACCACTCTCATCGGAATAGACTTTGTACTTTGCGCTGTCACTGATGATCTCATCATCATGATACCACGTGACTGAAGATGGTCCTGTGGTCGAGGTGACTGAAAGAGAAATATTTGGATTTTTTTTTAAATTTGGACAATATAGATAATTTTATTGTGACGCTGAAATATTTTCAAAATTCAACTGTATTTCAATAAGTTTAGGCAGATTTAACTTCCACTATCTTTTCCCTTTATGAAAGCACTTTTTAAACGTCAAATCGAATAAAGGGAGATAAATTCGAAATTAGCGATGAAAATTATGAGATGAAGTTGAAAAAGTAGTAATGGACAAATTGAAAAAATAAATCAAAGAAATCTGGAGATAAAATCCGGTGCGATATTTATTTTTTCATTCTCTTACTTTGTACAGAGAGCTTGTATGGGTCTCCAATCTTGAGATCACGACTCTCCAGTCCCTTGATGAAGCGCGGGGGGACATTCACCGCCAAGAGGTGCTCTTTCTCCTCTTCATTGAGGTGAGACTTGATGTCATCAAGAGTCAGCTCTGCCGTTGATGTGGCCTCTCCCATACAGTTACGAGCGATGCACGAGTACTTGCCTGATGTGAGGGAGATTAGCAAGTGAACGTGATAAGGAATTGAAAATAGGACTATTTGATGTGATTCTAGATTGAAAAACGACTGTAGGAATAGGATTCAAGATGGAGAGTTTGATTAAATGGATATGATTCTTGAATAGGAATATGAGTATAGGGATTCTAGAAAAATAATTATTCTAGATGAAAAATATGATTTTAGATAAAAAATATGATTCTAGATTAAGAATTTGATTCTAGATTAAGAATATGATTCTAGATTAAGAATTTGATTCTAGATTAAGAATATGATTCTAGATTAAGAATTTGATTCTAGATTAAGAATTTGATTCTAGATTAAGAATATGATTCTAGATTAAGAATTTGATTCTAGATTAAGAATTTGATTCTAGATTAAGAATATGATTCTAGATTAAGAATTTGATTCTAGATTAAGAATATGATTCTAGATTAAAAATATGATTCTAGATTAAGAATATGATTCTAGATTAAGAATATGATTCTAGATTAAAAATATGATTCTAGATTAAGAATATGATTCTAGATTAAGAATTTGATTCTAGATTAAGAATATGACTACATAAATGATGCTTGATTATGAACATGATTGTAAGAATATGATTCTAGATTAATAATATAATTATATGAAGATGACTCTGGATTACAAATACTATTCCCTCACCCAAAGAGTTAGTTCCGGAGAGTTGGTACACATCCCCAGGCTTCAGTTCCTGTCCATCTTTGAACCACTTGAGTACAGGAGTGGGAAAACCTACCACTTTACACTCGAACGATACTAGTCCTGTTAGTTAGGGAAAGAAGCTTAGTTAATTCATGCAATGTCTTAGACCCATTCTATACTAGCAGTTAAAACGCTGCGTTTTAACTGCCCAGTTTACGCCTCTTCAATTAATCACGGTTAAATGGATGGAAAGCAAATTTACAGTCTATAGCTACTAGTGTTTCTACCGCCTTCCATTCATTTAACCGTGATTAATTGAAGAGGCGTAATCTGGGCGGTTAAAACGCAGCGCTTTAACTGCTAGTATACATAGAATGGGCCTAAGAAATATGCTAGATTGAACGTTTTACAATTGGCTATTATTAATACTCTATTACGGATATGACAAAAGCTGTTTATTTTTAATTTTCTGTAAATTCACAGTTCACGTCCCTAAATCATTCAGGGACGTGAACTAGGAAGGGAGTATTTGGATCGGTTCCTAGTTCACGTCCCTAACAGAAATAGGGACGTGAACTAGGAATTTACCCAATTTTCTATTTAATAAGCAATGAATTCAATGATGATTATTACCTCATTATTGTGAGCAATTTCGTCATAACCAAAATAAAAAATACTATTGAGGAAACATTGTCCCAATGTTGTTACCACATTAGGACAATTTCATTACAACATAGTAACGATATTGGGGCAATGTTTTGCTACCTATTTAAGGACAATTTTTGTATCAAAGCTACATCCTTTCATCTGTGCTACTCAAGTGTATCCAGGATACGTACCCTCTGCAGTAAGGAGAGCTTTGAGTGTCTCCAGGAAACGAGGGGGTCTGTAGTTACGGGGAACTGCAAAATAACAAAGGGATGACATGAATGAATATATATAATATTGATGAAATGAATATTGGGTATACATAATATTTATGAAATAGATAAATATATTATTGATTAAATCAATTAGTAACTATCTACTGCTGACAAAATAAAAAAATGTCCATGTTGTCACACAAATATTACACACACTCTAAGACACTCTGGTGCTTCACGTTCATCCTATAAGTTTAGTTATAAAAACTGACACTAAGAGCAACAACTGTATTTTTGATGAACTTTAGTATCACTTTTTTGTGATAAAACTTATAGAGTGAACTTTACTTTTCTCAGTGTAAGCCATTCAATTTCTTGATCTATTCTTACCAATAATTGTGTGACAAGCTGGCTGTTAGATAAATAATGTATTAATTAGCTGTTAGAGACGTACCTGAGAGGGTGACTTTGCAGGTGGTGGTGGAGTAGCCACCCTCATTCTTAACCACCGCCTTCCACTCTCCATCATCCCCCACCTCCAGTGGATCAATGTGGAGGAGAATGTTACCCTGGCTATCCTGCTCCACCTTGTACTTGCTCTCCTCCCCCACTTCCACCGGGTTCCCATTCTTGTACCAGGATATCTCCTCCACTTCCACCCCCCGCGATACTATTCAAAGAATGGGGGAAGTTATTAACCCCTTCCCCCCTCCTCCACATACAGTATAGGCAAGTAACAACATCTCATACGTAAAAAATAAATAAAAAAATTAAATATTTTATTCAAAGAAATTTACGTGAAAGTTGTTACTTCACTATTCTATATATGGTAAGTTTTGGGTTATCGGACGGTTCCACATTTACGATCACAAGAGTAAACAACAATAATAATAATTTCAATTTTAATTTGTATCTATAATATCTTCAGCTATCATGGATACAAATTAAAATAGAAGCTAGATAATATATATTATATAGTTTTAGTTATATCATCGAGCAAGTGGAACTGTCAAATAACTGGTTAAATCAAGTAATTATATCACAGCCAAATAATACTAGTATTGCAAATAATAAATGGCGTTAGGAGTTACGCTAAAAGCAACAGAATAATTACACTATTAGTGACCACTATTTATTGGTAGTGAAAAGTAACTGAAATATTTGACGCAAAAACCGTAGATTTTGTTCCGATTTTTAACTTGCATTTCAGGAATCAAATTTTAGGTTAATTAGGTGAAGTTCTGTTATCGGACGGCTCCACATTTTCGAGCATGTAAGTAAAAAGAGTTCAATAATTGTTATTTAACTTTTATTTGAATCGGTATCCATGATACCTACATGGGATACCAATTAAAATAAAAGTTTAAATAATAATTCTTACATGATCGTACATGCAGAACCGTCCGATAACTCGGAACTTACCCTAATAAATTATTTCAGCATTAATTATCACTTTTATAAAAGAAGTCACTGGGATGTAGAGGTAATCAATTGCTTGCCTTTGAAACCGAGGTGCGCAGTGTCGCCTATTTTCAGTTTCTTGTCCGAGAGATTCTGGTGAATGGATGGAGGGGGCCCGAATGGGGAGGGGGACGGGACCGTGTCCGATCTGGAGTAGAGATTAGGAAGAATTAAAAAGGAAATTTAATCCTTACTTAAAAGGATTGGAATAAAGTTGATTAAGGTCTGTTTTAATATTCAAATTGTTTTTGAATTTTTGTACTATGGTAAATTACGAATTATCGGTCAGTTTTTTATCGGTTTTCCTTATATGACCGAAGATATGAAACTGACCGATAATTCGTAATATACCTTTATGCAGATTATGAATAAAGATTATTTATTTATTATTATTAAGTAACTTCATTTTTATTGAGAACCATTAAGAAAATATTGTTAATATTACTATAAAATAACTCTAAGATATAACGAAAAACCATCTAAATAATAATACTATTACGGTAAGTTCCGAGTTATCGGACAGTTTCATAATTTCGATTATATGGAAAAACTATAAAATTAAAATAATTCGAGTTAAATTTAAATAATTATATAAGTTCGATAATTATGATCATACCCCATATAAAATAATTGAACTCAAAATAATCATTAAATTCATACTCAGTGATAATTTTAACAAATTTAATAATTCCCAGGCAAGAAGTATTTATCCCTGGGACATTCCTTTAATATCCTAGGAACAAATACTTCTTGCCAAGGTTAATATTATAGCTAGCGACCACGTACCCCTGGGGGGTGTTCACGGACCCCTCTCGTGACGCTACCCTCACACGGGATGATGACACCACTCTGCCCATGCAATTAACAGCTTCACAGGTGTACGTACCTGTGAATGTACATAAAACAACAAAATGTTAAGGTAAGCTACGAATTATTGGTCAGTACTACCTCTTCGATCATATGAGAAAAAACAATATAAAAATTATTATTATTTTTATATCGTTAATTCTTATATGACCGAAGATGTAGAACTGACCGATAATTCGTAACTTACCCTAAGTAGCTATTAATTTATGTATAATATTTATACTATTTTATTATTGCTTATAGAAAATAAGCACAAATCTAAATCTTAAATATCAATAACCCTTTTTAATTAATTGTATTTAGTTATTTTAAATCAACTTCTAACGCATGAATTATTTTTCTATCACACCTACATAATTATTGCATTTGATTTTTTAGTATCCTGGATACTCTATTCATTAGTTTATACACCACATTTACGATTTACCCTTATAATGTATCATGGATACATATTGTTCAACTTAGTACTTAATGCTCTACTTATAATGTATCATGGATACATATTGTTCAACTTAGTACTTAATGCTCTACTTATAATGTATCATGGATACATGTTGTTCAACTTAGTACTTAATGCTCTACTTATAATGTATCATGGATACATATTGTTCAACTTAGTACTTAATGCTCTACTTATAATGTATCATGGATACATATTGTTCAACTTAGTACTTAATGCTCTACTTATAATGTATCATGGATACATATTGTTCATACATAATATAATTTTCCTAATATTCAAACTCAGTTAAATAGAATATACGGAAATATTGGATCGGTAATGACGTCACTCACCCAAAGAATTGGGGTCTGAAGCATCTGCAGTCAGTCCGAACACATCACCTGTAGAGCAGGTAGATAATTATAGGTAGTATGGGTATATAGCATAACTATTTAACAAAACAACAATTTGCCGGCAAAGCATAACAATTTGCTGAAAATATAATAAAACAAAATCATAACTATTTAACAAAAAATAACTATTTGCAAACACAATTCAACAAATTGTAACAATCTAACAAAATATAACAATTTCATATAATGTAACGATTTCACAAAACATAACAATATAACAAAAAATAACAGTTTAACAAGATATAACAATTTCACAAAAAAAAAACAATTTAACAGAACAATAAAAGAAAAACATATACTAAGTTCTATTCATAGAATATCACTCATTGCCCCAGTGACTCAGTTACTCACCAGCTCTAATCTCCTCCCCGTCTTTGAACCACTTGAGTACAGGGGTGGGCACCCCCACCACCTTACACTCGAGACTCACTGTCCCCTCAGTCGTGAGAATGGCCTCTAACTGCTCTAGGAACACGGGGGGCTTGTACCCCCGCGGTACTGGGGATGTAAACAAATTATCAGTATACAAAAATATATTGTAAAGAAGTATCGGATCATAAATCAGTATATTAATTTTATTTCAATTCTACCCAGGCAGTATTGAATAAGATATAATATTATGGTGGGTACGTACCAACGACCCTGAGGGCCCCACAGCAAGAGGTCTGTCCGTGGTTGTTCTCCACCACACACCGCCATGTCCCCTCGTCAGTTGGGGTGAGGGGGGACACGTCCAAGCAGAAGAAGTTACCCTCGTGAAGAAGCTTGTAGCGGGGGGAGGGGGATATTTCGCACTCTTTGTGGTACCAGTACAGCTGAAATAGTGTAGAGGGTAAGTTGTGAGTTAACGGACAGTTACACATTCTCGATCATATTAGAAAACAAACTGCTGTAAACTCCTCTATAGTGAATGTACAGTCCTGAGTAAGAGAACTAGTCCGTATAGTGAACAAATTTTCTTTAGTCTGCCATAAAATGGCAAATTAGTTTTCTAAAATAGAGGCCATTCATGGCAGACTAAAGAAAATTTGTTCACTATGCGGGGTGGTTCTCTTTCCCAGGACTATACATTCACTATGCAGGAGTCCAATATAGTGAAGTTCTACAGTATATGTTTTAAATATAATTCAAGTAGATAGAGATCCATATGGTTGATCCATAGTTTTTAGGGTGAATTTGCAGTTTTCGAGCAGTTTTCAATTTGCCATTAAAAATATAGGCACTTATATTCTAGCTATTTGAAATCATGATACCCATCCTAACAAATCTTTTTGAGAGCTCATGTCCTATAGAATGAACTCTGCTACCACGACAGCTTTCGAAAGCTAATGAAAGAAATTAATTCTTGTCGAGTTTGTTCGTCCTAACGCTACAAATTATAATTCAAATTGGTATATTCGATTGGAATAGTAAAAATACCTTTCTGCTATATAGTACCTAATTAATAATAATTCCAACTAACTAGATTGCTATAATATTTTAATGCGATTTAAACTAAATATCTCTGTAATAACAAAATAGTTCTAAAACTGTGTATCCATGAAAAATATTACAGTATCCTGAGTATAGTGTCATAGAGTAATAATTTTTATCACAATTTTTTTTTTATAAATAATTACCTCAACAAATCAGAAAAACATTAATGAAATGTATTTCACAGATATTTATCTAAACTTTTATAAAAAAAGAGCTATCTGTCCACTATAAGTCAATTCTTCCCATTCAAATTAAATTTATATTTTCAGTAATTTTTATAACCTACCTTGACGTCTCTCGAATGTCGTAACTCGACTAGGAACCTCACGCGGGTACCGACTTTAGCGGAGAGTTCCGTGAGGGTCCGCACGAAGGTGGGGGCTTCTTGTGACACATCAGCCTGTGAACCTACCCCCACGCGGAGTGTGACACTGGCCTTGGCCTGGATAGAGGATAGGGTTATAGCAAAGGGGATCTTTGAAAAGACTATAACAAGTTATATAAAGTAGACGATTGTTATAACTATGGTTGTGACAATATGCTTTTAAAATAGTAGATCCTGAAAATATTATAGACGGAGAGAATTAAAGAGTATTGGTTCATTCTACACCAGCGGTATGAAGTGTTCGATACGATTTCATTTCGTTTTCTTGTGATATTCTTAACATCTATGATTTTAAGTGCATATTGTCACAACCCTAGTTATAACAGTAAAATAGAATCTAAATTTAATTCTTTAAAAGATTGATTTAAGCATAACTTTAATTAATTTAATCACAAAATTTTATAATTGTAAAATCATAAAATTTGAATAAAAATTTTCAAATTGAATAGTATCTAATTAATAAGATAAATTAAATAATATAGACAAATACTTTATGCAAATTAATATTTATGTAAATTAATTTATGTAAATAACTCTTTTATGTAAATAATATTTTATGCAGATAAATTTTTTATGTAGCTAAATGAATTTTTTATATAGCTAAATAAATTCTTTATGTAGCTAAATAAATTTTTTATGTAGCTAAATTAATTTTTTATGTAGCTAAATGAATTTTTTATATAGCTAAATAAATTCTTTATGTAGCTAAATAAATTTTTTATGTAGCTAAATTAATTTTTTATGTAGCTAAATAAAATTTTTATGTAGCTAAATAAAATTTTTATGTAGCTAAATAAATTTTTTATATAGCTAAATAAATTTTTTAAGTAGCTAAACAAATTTTTTATGTAGCTAAATAATTTTTTTATGTAATATAATTTTTAGCCTCACCTGTGCCCCATCCTGTGCAGTGACAAGTGCCGTGTAAGTGCCTGAGTCTGATGAATTAGCACTGTGTACTATCAGTCTGGCACAGTCTGGGGACAGACTGGAACTGAAGTGACTGTCTGAAGGTAGACTTCGCCCTCCTTTCGACCTGAGCAAAAAACAGTAAAATTTTCTTTATCTCATATAATTTCCCTTTGATTTTTTTTCCAAAAATTTAATTATTCTTAAAATTTAATTTTTTGAAAAGTAATTTTTCTAAAATGTAATTTCTCGGATCTTTTTTGGAATTAGGGCACATTGAATAAATAAGAATAAACAGATACAGGTATCATATATACAACAATAAGTTAAGGATTAGTACGAATACAATAAAAAAAAAACATAAAAATTAATTATTTATTGGATAAAAGTCTGCAATAACTTTATACAGCTGCATAACCAAATCTTTATTTTCCAACCAAGTACCGTTTCTTAAGCCCCTTTTCAGTCTGTCGCCCTCTTTGTTACAACGCCAATAGGGTGGAAAAGAAGATAGGCACAATCATAGTAAATAAATAGAGAAGTATGCTAAGTTTCGAATTTATTGACGGTGAACTTGGTCCATTCTTCAGAAACGATGTAAACAAATGGCGTCGCACAGACAACTCTCAACTATTATAAGTATTATAAGGTGAATATTATAAGTGAATAGAGTGTAAAACGTGATAAAAATAATTTTATGTTAGTTAATTTCGATGAAAATGAACGTATAACTGAATAGTAGAACATTTTTTCATTTAAAAACAAAAGGAAAATACTTTGTGTGACGTCACTCAGAGTATTTTCTGATGTTCCAATATTGTACTTGGTATACTTCTCTATTTATTTACTATGGTAACAATCTCATAGAATGTCCATTTTTGTAGAATCGTTCTTAATGTAGAACACCTCTTTCTTGTAAATATTTCACTGCTTCTTCTTTTGTATGCACTTTTCTTGTTAGTTCAAATATTGTTTGCATGTTGATGGTTTAAACAGACGGATAATTTATTTAGTATTCTCAATCAATATGTTGTAGCCTTGTATATATAATTCCTGTATCTGTTTATTCTTTGCAAATTAATCGGCAAATACAATGTGCCCTAATTCCAAAAAAGATCCTAATTTCTCAAATAATTATTCTCCCCAAAATCTAAATTCTCTTATATTTTTTTCAAAATTTATTACTAAAATGCATTGTTTTAATTATATATTCAATATTTATTTTCATATAGAAAAATGGCAATTCATATTTAAAAAAATTATTTAAATTTGAAATAGTGGTTCTTATTCTATTTACAGTTTTATATGAAATAACATTAAGTATATTTCTTTTTAAAACCTCCATATAATTACTTCATATTCAACTATAAAATAAATTTAAAATAAATTTCTGTTCAAACACAAATAGGGTAAGTTCTGAGATATCGTACAGTTCCACATTTTCGATCAACTAAGAAAAAAAAATTAACTTTAATTTTAATTGGTATCCATATTACCTATAAGTATCATGGATACCAATTAGAATAACGATTAAATAATAATTACCACATCTCTTATTTGATCGATAATATGTAACTGTCCGATAACTCAGCAATTACCCAATATCGACTGAGTAGAAATGCCTGCACTCATTCACGCGTAAAAATCTCTTGGCGAAAAAGAAGAAGATTAACGTTAGTAATTAGTCACTGAAATAACAGAGAACAAGCACAACCTTCATCGGACACATTGCCACCTAGAGAGAACATAGGCCTGAACATAAACCCTTTACTGTGTGCTTTATTTACAACTTTTTTTTTTAAGAAGAAGCTTTATCAATTCATAAAGAAATAAATCAGAAGTTTGAATTACACTTTACAATTCAAATATCAATCAGTGCGAACGTACAGGTAAATCCTTCCTACTTACAAATATTCTCTTTATTGTTACCGAATTTTCCAGATTATTTGTATCACATTCATGCCACCCCAGGCATGGTAGGGTTAAACTCTTAGTGCCATTACCCAATGATTGAAAAATGAATGCCTGGCATCGGGCCAGTAATGCCGCGGACATTGTGTGTGTGTGTGTGTGTGTGTGTCGGTGTGTGTGTACGGCACCTAATATACAATATGTAGTCAAAACATGAGTGATTCATAGAGTCACTATAATTATATGAATGATAGTACTGGGGTAGAGTAAGTTATGAATTATCGGTCAGTTTTACATCTTCGGTCATATAAGAAAAAAGTATATAAGAATAATTGTTTAATTATTAGTTTTATTTGTATCCATGATACCTGCAGGTATAATGGATACCAACTAATAAAATAATACGGAGATGTGATACCGACCGTTAATTCGTAACTAACCCTATTCATGAGTATGACAGTACTGTAATACTTATGAGTATGACAGTACTGTAATACTTATGAGTATGACAGTACTGGTCAGATAAAGGCATGAGTCATGCTATGTAAGAGATGCACCAAAAGAAATTAAAAAAAAAACGATATTAGAAATAATCTAATATGTTCATCTGATGATTCGGGAGTGTTTTTGTTTTTGTGGAAATTTATGTTTTTTCTTGTTGAATTAGTTCTTAGAACACAGTGATTTTGTATGCTAATAATGTGTGGTACAGTTTGTACTCTAATACACTATAAGAGCAAAATGTTCTCATTTTGAAAATAAAAAAAATATTTTTCCAACTAGGTAAGATTCGATGAATGGGTTAAGTACCTCAATTAAGGTTAAGAACCACTGGTATCAATGATACCATTGTATCAATGATACAATCGTATCAAGGATACAATGGTATCAGTGATCCACATATCAGGATGATGGATACAGTTGTTGTCTACTCACCAGTCTATTTTGGATGGTTTTATCCCCTCCAGATCCACCACCAGTAGAGCATCTCCCCCGGGGGTCACGGACACTACCTCCATGCGTGGTCTGAGCTCTGAAAAAAGCATTAGTTTGTTTGTGCTACGATAAAGAGATCTAGGCCAGCTAAACTTACTATAGAGAACAGCATTTATCGGTAAGGTTTAAGGAAATTAAAACACGACTGTATGTTGCATAGTAGATGATCGTTATGAACTTTGGAAAAAATTTATTGGTGCTACATTTGCTATATTAACTTTTATAGAAATCCAAAATGGTCAGTTCATATCAGTAAATTCTTGATACGATAAAACGAAATGGTTAGCCTGACAATTATCAGGACCATTGACTCTTTATTTTGCGATGGTGGTGATAATTGTGGTACCTGTTAGGCAGCGTGCTTCACTCTAGAAGTAGACTGGTTACCACATGGCTCAGTGCTATCAATATTTAGCAAAGAGATAAACAATTGCTGACTCAGCTAAGGCAAGTCAGAGTTATTTCACGGTTACACTTTTACGATGATATTAGAAAAATGTATAATAATTTCCATGCATCTTTAATATAATTGGTATCCATGATACTTGCATATCATGGATACCAATTAAAATAACGTTATTTTTCGTTTTGCCCGCAACTGAAAAACACATACAAAATTCATACATGAAGTTTAAACTTACATGTTGTTTGAACTATGCCAATACCGATAATAAACAATGAAAATATTGTTAATTAATTTAAATGTGAATTAGCAAAGATCATTTTCATGTCAACAAATTCGTGTGATAACTAACAATTCCGACTCTTGATATGAAGCTGTAATGTAGTTGTTGTATCCGGTAGTTTGGTGTACTGCACACTTCATGATTGTTCAATGACTAAATGACGCCTCCCAATATAAATACCAAATAAAAATAGGGATATTAAATTTATTATGAATCTCTTAAATGAGCGATATACATAACTATGATACCAGCATTGTTTCAGTTGCGAGAGCAAACCGAATAGATTCAAATAACTAGTTAAAGCTACTTCACACATGTCAGGTTTCAGTCCGGTCCGGCTCCTCTCAGTGATTTTTTAGAACTGAGAGGAGCCGGTACTATGTTAATGTGTCCGTTCAAATTGAAATAACGATATATATTTTCATTGACACTGAATCACTGAGAGGAGACGGATCGGAGACGTACCGGACGGATTAATCTTGTTACTGTCGAACCTTCCCGGGTGAGATGGGGATCTGGTCAAAATCAGTGGTGTGTTACCAGAATATCAAGAATCAGTTTTTGGTACTATTGGTGTAGAATGTAGTTGCCGATAGTAATACCATTACCGATCACTATAACTGTACGGTAGGTATATTTAGACATGTACGCACGGGCTATAAATAAAGGTACAGGGTAGACGCATTTAACAGTTGCCTACGGTTAGTGCTAGGGCTTCAACCTTCAAACTAACTTAGATTTAATAACTAAAATTTACCAGCTAAATGAACTCATCTCAACTGTATCCATGCTACATATGAGCTTTATTTGTATCCGTGCAACCTATGAATAATGTTTGTATCAATGATACTAACGAATATTTGCTGTATTCATGCACCCTATATTTTTTTCCTATTGATGCTGCTATTTTAATTAGATGAATTTACCTGTAGAATATCTTGGTAATTATAGCAGTTATTCACAATAATCAATCACTTTCGCACCGTTTTCATTTTATTTTTGTGGGAATATTAACGATATTTTCACCGTCAAAAGATTGTGGTACCAATTTTATCAGACACTCATTTTCTATCTTTTACCACCACTATTCGTATTAAAGAAAGAGTCTAATATTACATAATAAACTTTTTCTTAGTCAAGCAGGGTTGCCAACTTTTCGGAACAGAACACACCTCACTGCGGCGAGTCAGGGTAGCCAACTGTCAGTTGAATACAGTTTCAGTACCTTCCCACGCTTGCAAAATACCTAGTAAATACTTTAGATATTAAATTTGAGTAGTGTATTGAGTACCTGAATGACAGTAAAATGATCTGCATAGATACAGAGTTGCTAGTTATTAATTATGTATGATTTACAATAAAACAATCTAGGAAAAGATATTTTCAAACGATAAGAAAGATATTGAAGTTGATTTTTCTACAGACATCCAAATTTTCTAGACTTTTGTGAACTACTTTAGGATAGAGGTAGGGTAAGTTACGAATTATTGGTCAGTTCCAAATCTTCGGTCATAAGAAAAAACAATATAAAAATAATTATTTCTTTTTCTTTTAATTGGTATCTATGATACCTGCAGGTATCATGGATACCTATCAATAAAAATAAAAAATAAATAATGATTATTATATCGTTTTTTCTTATATGACCGAAGATGTGGAACTAACCGATAATTCGTAACTTACCCTACTTAAACCTTTGACTTCAAAGTAACAGTAAATCTTTCTACCTTTCACAGTAAATGGATAGTCTTCAAAAGACCGCAAAGAAGTAGAGTCGCCACTGTCTCTCAAAGAGCTTCTGGAGCCACTGAGTCTCTTCTTGCGAGGCGGGGCAACCATCTTAGTGCCATCTTCTGCTGGTACACAGGGAGAAACATTTGAAGTTAAGTCTTTATCAGGTCTGAGAGAGATCAGTTACTGGAAGAACCTGTACAGTACCTGTTATTGAATCTAAATTATATTCGAATGCAAGAATGTATAGTGGATAAACATATTCTAATTAATTTAAAAATCTCTCAAAAGCCAAAATATAAACTTTTAGATTAATTAGTGTCAATATTATTGTAGCCCGTAGTCATGATACTGCCACAAATGATTTGTTTTTCTCCTTTTAATATGTATCTCTTAATAAAAGTGTGACACACGGACAGACGCGGCTCTTATTATTGGAAGAATGAGTTGAAGTGATTACTCTACTGCTTTTTTCATTGAAGAAAAAACTAAGCAACTTGAAAATCTGTTAGTTTGAGAAATCTACAACAAAGAGTCGTGAAAAATATGAATCAGAAAAAAATGAATTAATTAACGTGAAAGGAAATGTTTTTTATATTATCCTTGTAATATATTTTTTTTTTTCAAAAATAAAAATAAAATCACAATAGGGCTTATCAAATTTAAGCGTACATAATTTAAAGGGGGACCGATACGTCTTCTTAGGGCATAAAGACTAACTACAAATAGTCATTAAAATGAGGTTCACCGCTAGAAAAATTAGTATTAAGTTTGTGACCGAGAATACATAGTTATCGAATGGATGTTTCTTTTTATATAAAATCATTAAGTTTAAATAAAATTATCAATTCTTGTTCACTCTCAAGATTGATCCATCATGGAAAAAAATATTTTACACGAAAGTGCGCGCGAAGCTTATTCGAATTGAACCAAAATAGTCTCAAGCACCAACTTTATCATTTTGATTATATCCCATACGCTACAAACACCTTTTCAATAGTAAAAAAAAACATTTTCATGTTTATTTCATTTCCACTTCTCACCCAAAGATGTGTCAGACCCCAGACTGGTTCTTGAGGAGAATCGTTTGAGTCTCGGAGGAGCTATTGGAGACCATTTGGAAGTTGGTTCGTTTTCGTCAATGGCTGGAGAGGGAAAAAATAAATGGTGCTATTAAAACAATAGCGAGTAGAATAAATAGAAGCTTGAAGAACCTGTCGAAGATGGTGAATTATTATTCAATCAATATTATTATAAAAGCGGCGTCTGTCTGTCAGTCACACTAACCTAATAATACGCTTGTCAAGCAGCTGATAGCATGGGTAGGAAATTATTCTGAAATCAGTTCAATAAATGGTTTCAATAACTAAATTAAATTTTATTCAGTTGAAAATATTGGAGTAAAAGCGGAGTCAGGAATAATAATTATCACATAAATCAGTGAGCATAAAATTAACATGTCAAAAGTTCAGTCTTTTTTGACGGCATGTGTACACTAGTCTTTATATAATATTTAAAGTTCAATGCAATAGTAAATAGATCTCAAATGATTTACATTATTGTATTCTTTGACTGTGTACCTTGTAACGAAGTGAGGGAGAGTAGAGACGCTTTGGAGCCTGCCCTCTTGAGTCTGGGGGGCGGGGTGGGGGGAATGAAACCCTCATCACTCTGCTGCTCAACTGTTGAAGAAAGGGGGGGGGGCAAAGGGGCAATTTAGGGGGTAATGGAGAAAAGAACAGGGTAAGTTGCGAGTTATCGGACGGTTCCACATTTTTGAATACAGTGTATAAGAAAGAAGTATGTAATTTGACAATTAAACTAACCCGTTAAAAGGTTAAATTACATCATTTTTATCATTAAAAATCTAAAATCGTAAAATAGAATTCAAATTGCATTTCAACATCTTCAGTTTCTCGTATCCGATGACTATATTTCACTTGTTTCTTATGGAAAAAATAATTTAGTCGGCATAAGCAAAACTATCAATGGATTACAATTGAAATTTGAAATATTTTAAATAAATTTATACCAATAATGGCTAACTCACCGGATATGGCAGGAGGCTGAGCTTTGGATTTACTTTTCCTTGTCTTCTTTGGAGGAGGAACCAGAGGCCCCAAATCCTCAGAAGAATTCTCCATGTCCAGGGAGTCCGTCTCTTGCTCGTAAAACTTCTGACGCTGAAGAATGAAATGATCTTCTTCAGGCAGATCAAAAGAAGGTCTCTGTTCTATCTCACGAAGAGTCAGTAACTCGGTCTCTAAGGATGCTTGACTACCAAAATCTGAGACCACTTGAGCCTCATCATCTAGCGAAACTTGCTGCTGAACCTGCTCCTGCTGTGTCTGTTCGAACGATTTGTTGTACTCGATGTCGAAAGATTTTCTGAATTCTTGTTCCTCAAAGGAATCTGGTTCAAGACAGCGTCGTTTACGTTCAGCCATTTTAACTTTGTCGAAAACTCCACCTGATTCGGAGCTGCCTGTTGACGTGGTGCTCTCTCCTGTTAGAACAGTCGGAGAAGGATTTTTAATATATAATGCCTTTCTTATTTGTAGTAAATTTCTCTCAACATTACATCTGTTTTTTTTCTCTATATTCCTAATCATTAGCTACTCCTCATAAAACATTGTAAAAATATTTTTCTAACGTACGACATGTTCAATAATTGTTCATCCATTATTCTATCCATATTCCAACATTGTCCACCCAACACTCCACCAACATTCACCCAACGCTCCACCAACATTCACCCAACACTCCACCAACATTCACCCAACACTACACCGACACTCCACCAGCACTTCACCATCACTCCACCAACACTTCACCAACACTCCAC
Organism: Caprella mutica; assembly: GCA_947561585.1. Taxonomy (NCBI): domain Eukaryota; kingdom Metazoa; phylum Arthropoda; class Malacostraca; order Amphipoda; family Caprellidae; genus Caprella; species Caprella mutica. The sequence continues at coordinate 154,499 of CANNZV010000178.1, forward strand.
CAACACTCCACCATCACTCTACATGGTACCTCTAAGAAGGGCTGTCGTTCTGTCCTGAGGTAGAGATGAAATTCCTCCACTCGATGTGCGGTTTGTGTCAATTTCAAATGAGGACCTGTTTCCAAATTATAATTTTACAATGAATAAATAACTACAATAGAATAGAGGAAGGATTCTACAATTGAAAATAATCCTAAAATTATACGATATCATAGTTAACAATCTGAAATCATTTTCTCATAGAAACGAATAATTTTAAAACTAAAAATTTTGCAGAATTGGTCACATGTTTAAATTTCACTAACAATAGTAATTCTTACCCGGGAGTACTCGAGCACTCTTCTATTTTGATAGTGGCCGAAGGTTCACTGGCTTCGGACAAACCGTACGCGTTTTCAGCCTTTACTCGAAATCTGTACTCTGAGCCAATAATTAGGTCATTGAGTTGAGCCCAGGTGATGCGTGACGTCATAGCCTTCAACCAAACGTCCCAACCGACCTGATGAATAAAATTCGTGGTTTCAATTTAAAGGGACAATCTAATTCGAAAGTAAGATTTTAAATCGTACTTTTTTTAGTTGAAGTACACGCGGATGAAACTAACAGTAGGGTAATTACGAATTATCGGTCAGTACTACATCTTCGGGCATATAAGAAAGAAAATGTTATTATTACACAGTGCTATCTAATACTTCTGCAAACATTGATATGCAACAATTTTTGAAATTGTTTTTTCTTGTATGACCGAAGATGTAGTTCTGACCGATAATTCATAACTTACCCTTAATAGTCAACAACTGTTCATTATTTATATCCAATGCCTTATATATAGTATTTTTGACTCACCCTGAAGTATTCAAGGATGTAACTGTTGACTCTACAGCCTCCATCATCAGCTGGTGGTTCCCACCGGAGTGTGAGGGAGTTACCGGATATGTCGTTAACCACTGGAGCGGAGGGGGGCTCAGGTCGGTCTTGAAGGAGGGTATTACGTTTAAACTTAAATTATTCTGCATACAGTCAAAGAAAAGAGTATCTCTAATGAAAAAAAGAAACTAATTGTAATGTTTGTAGATATTTTAAAGTTGGTCTGGGTACACGAATATAAATTTACAAGATTTGAAAGTACAGTAGAACAACTCTATGGTGAACTCCTCCTTAGTGAATGTACAGTCCTGAGTAAGAGGACTACCCGGTATAGTGAATAAATTATCTTCGGTCATATTGTCCACTATACGAAGTAGTTCTTTTACTTAGGACTCTACAATGTAATAGGAAATTAGAAAACTTTGATTTGTAGAATAATCAGAATGCGGTGAAACTTTTCATACAACTTACCCGTGACTGTGATGAAGAAAGAAGCTGTCTGTGCACCCAAACTGTTCTCCAGCTTTACCAGGTACAGGCCTTTGTCTTCTCGAGTACCGCTGGCTATTTTCAAAGTAGCAAACTTCTCCGAAACATCCACGTTAAACCTTCCCCCAACTTTGATCTGAAAAAAATTACTCTTGAGAAAAATTACGAAGAAAAAAAGCTAAAACTCAATTTTCTCATAGGCTATATCAAATTCTTCGCTCCCTCATCTGTTTTATACTATTTCATTACATAATATATAATTACCTTCACAGAATTGCGGAAAGTTATGTTTTGGTCGGATTTATTTGTAATTTCGTTATTCGCATAAGTATTCAACCAAATTGTCTAAAAAATGATGATATAATTGGTCATAGTCCAGGAAACATTTGGTTATATTTTGGGAGCGATCGGATCAAAGGTCAAGGTCCTTTAGAACTCAGGAAATATTGAATGGTCAAGGTTATCATAAGAGACGGCAAAGGTATGCGCTCTACAAGTGCCCGTGTAGTTACTTTACCTCTTTTCCATTGTGACTCCAAGTGGCTTTAGGTTGAGGTCTGCCTATGTAAGGTACACGCAGTCGAATCATTTCGTCAGTGTCGAATATGAGGCCCTGTTCGTACTGGGGTGGCAGTTCGATGGTTGGGGCAGCTGCAGAAAGGGGACCAAATGATTACAAAAACTATGATTTAAGTCAAGCATTTGGATGAAGTCAGGAGCATAATTCAAATTTGTTTCAGATTCAATAAAATTGAGTAAGTTACGAATTATCGGACAGTTTCACATTTTCGATACAGAAAAATAAAGAGTATAATTTCACATTACTAATTAAAGTAGCGAGTGAAGATGTTTTTCTTATATGATCGAAAATGTGGAACTGTGCGATAATTCACAACTTACCCTAATAAAGTTAATGAATCACATTTCACCTGTTATCGACAGCATAGCTTGTGAGGAAGCTGCACCAGCTCTGTTAGAGGCCCTCACTTTGATATCACCTTCGTCAGAGAGTTTAGCCTCCTGTGTACCATTGCAAAAGTTATTTCAATGTTTATATCTGCTAAATCTTTAATAATTATGACATAAAAAGCTTGACTTAAGAATTTGAATCAAAGAATGGTATACAGGATACCGTAATATTTTCGCATATTTTTAAAAATATTTTTGTATCATCAATCCGTATACATGATACAAAAATATTTCTGTATCATCAATCCGTATCCATGATACCATAATATTTTTGCATCCATCAATCCGTATCCATGATACAGTACTATATTTGTATGTTTTCATGCCGTATCTATACTAATTGCTAATATATACACGTAGTTGCTAATATTCTGGCTTTGCTTTCTTTGAATAATCGTAATTTAGGCTAATAATTCGACTACAGGTGCTCAGTGCCAAAAGTTCCCGTAGCTACCTTGAGGACGAGAGTGAAATGGTCTCCAGGACTGCGGTAGAACTCGTACCTCTTCGTGTCAAATATTTCGAAACCATCTTTGTACCACGTGATGTCTGGCAGAGGAGAACCTACTAGTGCTACTGTGAACTCAACCTAGAGGAGTGAAATAAGTATACAGTAGAACTCGACTATAGTGAATGTAGAGTCTTGAATGAGGAGCTACCCCGTATAGTGAAAGAATTTTCTTTAGTCTGCCAAGTATAGCATCATTTTTAGAAAATGACTGGCTATTTCATGGCAGACTGAAGAAAATTTCTCCACTATACGGGGTAGTTCTCTTACTCAGGATTCTACCATTCACTATAGAGGAGTTCCACTGCAGTTTAATACGTAAACAATTGATATTATATCACTTGTATTATGTTGCAGTGTAATATAATAATAAATAGCAATATTTTATCGTTCTTGAAGCTCTTGATTATTTTCTTAGACGAGTGTCGTCGCGTTCAAGAAAAGAATTAATTAGTTTACATCAAAAGGAGATATGAGAGTTGATTCAGTTCATTGGAAAAAAGCTCATGACTTCTCATAATAGTTAGGGCTGATATCATATAATTATTACCGATACCGATACTAATAGTACCGATACTAATAGTACCGATACTAATAGTACCGATACTAATAGTACCGATACTAATAGTATCGGTAGGGCCCTAATAGTAGTTACGGGATATAACAGCATTAACTCTTGGGTTTTTCCCCAGAAAAGGGTTATATTTACCCTATTCCCCATGACGGCGTTAATATTTCTCAGCTCTCTTAAGAAATGTGGCTCAGTGGCCTCTGAATCAAGTGCCACCGTCACCAATTCGGACACGGGGGAGGGGTCCGACAGCCCCACCGTGTTCTCTGCTAGCACCCTGGTGAAAAAAAGTAGGGGTGAGTTACGAGTTTTTGAACGGTTCCATGATTACGATTGGGTAAGAAAATATGTAAAATTTAACTCATTTCACGTTATCTGCGTGTTGGCTAAAGTAACATGATAATTTAATTTGTATCCATGATACCTACATGTATCATGGATACCAATTAAAATGAGGTTATAATATATATTTTATCTTATATGATCGAGAATGAGGATTTATTTATTTTCTATTGATATCAAATCTTGAAATTAAAATTTTAAGCTAACAAAAATAGATTCCACAAAATACTACAAAAATAATGGTTGTAAATATTTCTACTATAAGATCTTTTATTATTCATACTTTTTCTATACAGTAGAACTCCTGTATAGTGAATGTACTGAGTAAGAGAATTACCCTGTATAGTAAACAAATTTTCTTTAGTTTGTCATAAAGGGCCATCAGTTTTCTAAAACTAATGGCCCCTTATGGCAGACTAAAGAAAATTTGTTTACTATACGAGGTAGTTCTCTTACTCAAGACACTACATTCACTATACAGGAGTTCTACTGAACTAAATATCCCCCCTCCCCTCCTCATTACCTGAAGGTGTACGATGACCCCCCGTAAAGGTGAGCCACGGCAAACTCTGCCTCCTTCACCGGTAGGAGGTTCACCCGCACCCATTGGTCCCCTGAACCTTCGCACTTCTCTATGATGTAACCTGAAAAAAGACACATTGATATTAACTAGGAGTGTACACTGATATATAGATATGCGTACTCTGTGTATAATAAGGGTAGGTTAAGCAAAAATACATCAATCAGAAATAAATTTATGGAAAAGAAAAAGACAGAATATATTTTCAGTTGTACAGTGAAACTCCTGTCTAGTGAATGAGTTAGGATGTAGCCTGTATAGTGTACAACTGGGATGAATAGCCTTCAGTTTTAGAAAAAAATTGTACACTAAGCTACATCCCAACTCATTGACTACTATAGAGGAGTTACTACTGCATGATAACTTATACAGTACTGTAACATAATCATAACTCTCTCTCTCCTTACCATTGATGGGTACTCCTCCATCTTCATCTGGGGCAGTCCACCGCAGTAACAGGGCGTCATTCTCTGCCCTCAAATAGGCCAAACTGCTCAGTGCCCCCACGTCTCTGTCAACTGCTTCGGGGCGACCGGGGGGCGAGGGTCGGTCTGGGGATAAAAAAAACAATTATACACTACATAATGATGAACTAGGGTAGGTTCTTAATCATGGGTCAGTACTACATCTTCGGTCATACAAGAAAAACAATATAAAAATTGTTATTATTACACAGTGCTATCTAATACATCCGCAAAGCCGGGGTTTGCAGAAGTATTAGATAGCACTGTGTAATAATAACAATTTTTATATGTTATTTTTCTTATGTGTCCGAAGGTGTAGTACTGACCGATAATTAAGAACTTACACTAACTAGAAATAGGGTAAAGTGTCAATCACCAAATAAATACCTGTGAAAAATTTCTATATGTTATCATTAAAAGCACCAAAATAGAAAAAATAATTTGATGCATTTAAAATAAAACATATTGAAATTATTATTTAAAATTGTCTCTTTACTGTAACAAACGCCGATGAAACCATAACTGTGTAACAGTGTGTTTTAGAGGTCAGGCTGGCATTACGTACCAGGCAGCAGGAGGTTAGAACGAGGGCAGAGATAGTATTAATAGTACACTGCAGCTACACTATTGTTAGGGGACACTGATAGAGAGAGACATCTTGAGGCATTTACACTATTTTAATACCTATTATTCAGTCGGTAACAGATATATATTCAAGAAATAAAATAATTAAATAAAATATTTTTTCTACATATTTTACTACGTCAGTATTTGAAGTACAGAATAAACTAATTATTAAAAAATATTAATTTTTCTTTAATATATAAATGGGTTTTAAGATCTGAGTTATCGAACGGTTTCACATTTCCGATCATATGAGAAAAATAATATATGATGATCATTATTTTTCAAGTCATCACTTTAAATAATATATACCTACTTTTTTCTTATATAATCCAAAATGTGGAGATGTCCGATTACTCGGAACTTGCCCCCATGTAGGACTGAATCGCAATTCATCGTTTTTTGTGTCGTTATCAAGAATATTATTTTCATTTGGTAGCTAATTCGAATAGAATGGAATATTCCGTATCGACAAAAGTGATACGTCGTCGGATCCTTTGAGTTGAATCTATCTAGTCGTAGAGTGACTGCATTCACGTGACCTTGTGTCTACACCTCTAGTTGGCACGGTACCTACTATGTGTAATGCTTTCTATAATGCAGTGCACAGGGTGAGAAGTTTACACGTAATGAGATAACCATTCCGACTGAATGGCGTGACACTGACAGACTAACTGACTAGAAGCAATGATTCACACTTAGCAGACGAAAATAGTCAAGTTTCGTATGTATATAACTCGTGTAAACAAGAATAAACCGTTAACGTGACAAGTTATTTATCACAAACAAAGATGGGAAGAAAACGTCCAATTTTCACTGTAAAGTTCTACATATTTACACAATTAGTGAGTTGTTTACCAGCATTTATATCTTCTTCCTCTATGACTCGCGAACGGTCTCCCACTTCTGATCCAGAGGTTGCACTGTAGTATATAGACCCGCTCATAGATCCTCCTTCGTCAGCAGAGTAGTAAATAGATCCTCCAAGAGAAGACCCCTCCACAGACCTCCTCTTGCTGTCAATGGAGGCTCTTTCTTCAGCAGAATAGTAAAGGGAAGATTTAAGTGAGTCCTTGTCCTCTTCGTCAACTTTGCGCTTTTCTCCTCTCACTGTTATTTGAGGAATCGGTTGAGGAGAGGCACTGAGAGGAGCCTGCTTCTTAATCAAATCAGCAACAACCGGTAGAATTTCTTTCAGTACATCTCTACTTCCTTTCACTTCCTCGTGTTTCTTTTTAGGAGCTGTACTAGCAGATTCACTGACCTCAGCAGCAGCAGCAGCAGCTTCTCCCTCCTCTCTATCTTTCATATATTGATTAGCCGCTGGTGAAGATAAATCCAAGGATCCTCCTCTCTGCAAGGGCTCTATGGCTTCAACGGGAGGAATACCCAACGGGTACCGCTCCAGAGAGCTAGCTCTTACATTCACAGCGTCACGTGCACTGGATGAAGCTCTTGAAGGGGTCTTGGACGATTTCTCAGAGCCACTTTTGTCATCGTAACCAGCGTACCAGCAGTCGTGTTGGTAGTATCCAGGGCCAGCTGACGCATGCATGTAGATTGAAGATCTCTTTGAGGAAGGTTCCGAGGCTGAGTGATACCATGAGCCTGGGGCAGATCCTACACTCCTCTCAGACCAAGCGGAACCAGCTTCACTCACCGCATCAGACGCATCATCTCCTGCGACAGTTGCATCACTTCTATCCCCTCCTCCTTTACCAACCTTCTTCTTTCTCTTCTTTTGCTCTTTCTCCTCTCTCTTAATCCTCTCCTTCTCTAACTTGGTCAATGCCTTCTCCCTCTCCTTCTCCTCCTTCAGGCGCGCTTTCTCCTCAGAGGTGAGTTCACGGCCCTGCTTGTTGCCCATGATGCTGCTACGGGCCCCCACTCGCGGGCCTCAACACCCGACCAAACTACAGATGAGACTGCCTTTTGGCACTCTAGTGAGGCTACCTCAGCCTAGCCCAGCCAGCTAAGGCTGCGAAACACTCGGCAACCACATGAATGATTTATACTAACAATAATAATTCCAACAAATGATATTAGGTGTTGTGACATGATCACGAATTAACCATATATTTATTTGATACTTTCATTCAAATTATTGCACAAGTCAGTATCTATGATACGATAAAGAAAGGAGTAAAACTTCTCATTTATTTATTATTTTCATTCTATCACACATGTCAGTATCTAAGATACAATACATAAAGGTGTGAAATTATCTTTATTTATTCATTATTTTAATCTAATCACACATGTCAGTATCTCTAATAAAATAAAGAAAATGCCCCCAAGAAAACTTACAAAGATTAATGCAGTCAATCAAAGAATAATGAATTACTCGGTATTCACCGTACCTATATTTCTTTTTGTTTGTTTTATTTTTGTAATACCTCATTGTTTGAACGGTAATGACGTAATGTTTATTTATTACAGGAGAAGATTAACCTTAAAGAAAATAATTACCCCTAAAAAATAGGGTAATTATTTTGAAAGAAATTTGAATGTTTAGTGAATAATTTTAGCAAATTATATTTCAAATTTAATTAAAGAATAACTTACACTGTAAGAAAACTGTTGAAACAGCTCTATGGGAGTGGGGTATGTTACAAATTATCATATAGTTCCACTTTTTCGATCATGGAAGAAAAAATGACCCTCCAACTTATTATTTTTTCTTATAAAAAATTGTGGAAGAGTTCGATAATCCGTAACTTACCCAATTCATGCACAATATTACGGTTCGTACAATATGAAATCAATCACTTACTGTTGAAAGGTGGATCAAATTGGAGTCTATCATTCAGGGCTCCCCCTGGTCCCTCCTTATTGTGGGCACAAACCCTTACTGTGTACTTCGCCCCGGGGGTTAAGCCCCCTACCTCCACTACAGGGTCTTCGGGATGAGCAACTAGAACTTTCCTGGTGTAGAAATGGAATTATATGATAAAATATTTTCTTTTATTCGTTAAACAAAAATTATTGAAAAAAAATTATTTGCGAATTGATTTATATTTAGATTAAAAAAATAATCACTTTTAAAATTCTTTTAAAGAGAACATCAAAACCATATTTTGGTAAAATTGTAATGTTACACCGATACTTTCAACAAATAGAGTACTTCCTATAATTTTTTTTTATAAAGGCTCGTTCTAATTCCTTTAGTTAATGAAAGCGCCATCTATCGGATTGTCAATCAAACTCCTGTTATCTAATTCGAATCCTATTTTTTCTGAGAAAACAGTGATATCCGATGAGATATTTATTATCGGTAACTAATTAATGTTCTTATTGTTCACTATGTTGAATTATTCCATATATAATTAGACCCACTCTCCCTTAAATTGTTGTTGTAAGCATGTAGAACGGAATGTGATATATATTACAGTTATTTAATGAGGCAATATATAAATTACAATTTCATTTTCTATTAGTAGGTACACATTTTCCCACTCAAGGGACTTCAAAAATGATCATTTTTTAAAATCTCTCACCTGAGAAGTACAGTAGCATTTTACATTTGAAATTCAATGATTTTACCTAACACGATTTAACAAATCTATACAAATAATTTCCTTAGTGTGTTTATTTATTTATTAATTTATTAATTTCGTGTCCGCTTCTACACTACGGGTATTAAACATGAAATGTAACTATGATACGCACGGGAATATATTGACTTGATATTTAAGTTCTCCTGTTTTTATTCAATTTTTTGAATGCTTTTATATATGAAAAAAGTATCAGTTTATGCAGAAAAATCAATTTCATTTCAATTTACTAAAAATAACTTAACAACGGGTGATGAATTACTATTGGAGACCCGTTATTTTTAACGGGCAAATACAGTAGAGATTAATAATCGTTGTCAGTTACTATAGCATTTTTGAGTACATATTATAAAACATTTTCATTGACAGATGTGCTACTTTGGTCAGAAACATTAGCTTGAAAACGTGTATACATATAAAAGTATTTAAATTAAATTTCAAAAACTAATATAATTATAAAGTAAAACAACTTAAGGGATCATGGCTACTAATGAGAAAATACTTATTAATTCTGTTGAATTATAAATTTTCTCATGTATAACCGGAAAGATGAAACTGTCCTATTACTCGGAACTTGCCCTATAATGTTTACTTAACCCGTACTCGGTTGCTCAACTTTAACTTTGCTGATGTGCCACATCTACAGATTGATGTCCCAAAATAAGGCCGCCCTCCATGTACGGGATGAATTTAATGAAGAAGTAGCATTAGTTTTCAATAGCTAAATAAGCTCTCTAAAATTACCAACTAGAAGTTAACACGCTTGTGTAACCTCTGTTGTGCTTCTACTGACATTATTAGTGTTGATTTGTATTTTGTGGAGAAGGAATAAATTAATGAAAAACTTAAAATCCTTAATATATTTAACCTATAATAAACTTTTGAAGAAAGGTTGTGATGTTTTTGTGTAACACCCTTCATATTTTCCACTAAATCAGAATGATTAGATTATCATTATAATCATAAATATGTTCATAAATATATTATTTATGTTAATAAACACTTTTGTTGTGAATTTGCAATGCAATATATAACTGCAGTCTAAAATACTACCTAAGTACCAAACTGGTTAACAACCATCAATGTTTTCAAGAATAGCATCATTCTTTCTTAAATATAATATTTATATTTATGATTAGTTAAATCGTGATAGGCTCTATTGTTAAATTTCAAAAGTTAAGTTATGAATTCAGCCTATTTTTTGGCCTCCATTATGTTGGGAAATATATATTGATAGAAATAAACCTTCTTGTTGAAAAATTCCCTCATTATATATGTCAAATATTAGGTATAATTCATGCTCCTCCTGCAAGCTTGTGTGTCTGTATTACAATTAATAAAGTCTCTTTTTCATGCGGTATAGTTTAACATAATGTGATAGATAAACATTCATTAATAAATGATATGGAAAATTCAGTTTAAATCACTGAGTTTATTTAGAGATTTTTTTTTATTAGATACCATAAGTTTGATCGAAAATAGAAGATGGCCATCTCGATAGATGGCGTTCAGTTCACGTTTATATTTAAAAATGTCTGCTAATTTTAGTTAGAAAGCAATGCTCATTCGAATTTGAGAAATGTATGCACTATAACAACATTCAAACTTTTTATTTAATTATAAATGTTACACGCATATAAACTTTATCAAGATGGCGGAAAAGATTTTTGAAAAACTTGTATGACTTATCACTAGATGGCTCTTTTTGAAATACATTTTCTTTTATTTAAAGGTCATTATTTAGATATCATTTCGAATTGCATGATTAATTAAATTGAGTCACTTGAAACTCATTTGTCAAACGTTTTTCCCCCTTTTTCCTGATTCCATCAAACTAGGGTGACTAGTTTATCGTAACAAGGTATTTTATTAGACATAATTATATGCAAAATTATCACGGGGATATTAAATAACAGACTATACTGAAATGGTGTCTATTTCAACTTGATGACAGCTATTCGTTTTAACCCAAGCAACCATGACACATTGTGCCAACATGGGTCCCATTAACTTGTGTTGCTTGGGAACTGTTACAAATTAACAAAATATAAATTAGTGATAACCATCTTGGTGCGTTCGATTTGTTTTCGAATTTTTATTTCGTTTCACATATATCACGTAGAAAAATATATAAATTTTAAATATTTAATATGTTGAATATATTCTGGAACTGTTATAATATCTTCCTAAATGTTAAAAACGTTGAAATAATATTCGTGGCCTTAAAAGATATCTTCAGTCGCAATAGCTGAGTTACTTACTCCTTCACAATGTTTAAGTTTTACCTCTGTAACGGAATGGATGAGGTTCTTAAATCTTTAGAGTTTTTATTTTGAACAGTTAATATTATAATTAACTTCGCAGAATGCGGGAAGGTTATATTTTTGACGGCATTTATTTATTTATCATCTTGTTATTCGCATAACTGAAAAAGTATTCAACCAAATTGCCTGAAATTTGATGAAACGATTAGTCCATGTCCAGTGACCTGCTGGTACACTTTTGAGAGCGATTGGGTCAAAGGTCAAGGTCATGGTCATTTATAACTCAAAAACTATTGTACCATATTGGATGAAACTTGGTGGGACGATTGGTCAATATACAAAAACCATTTTGTTAAATTTTGGGAGCGATCGGGTTAAAGGTCAAAGATTAAGGTCAAGGACATTTATAACTCAATAACTAAAAAGAATTCAACCAAATTGTCTGAAATTTTATGGGACGATTGGACAATGTCCAAGAACCATCTGGTAGAATTTTCCCTACAAACAACGGTCTATCGATTCGATGGAACAATCTATAGATTCGAGATCCCAGGCAATCGAAAAGAAATCGAATCGATACACTTTGTTAATAGGGTTGGAAGAAGCGATCCAGTCAAAGGTCAAGGTCATTTATAACTCAATAACTCAAGTATGAAACTTGGTGGGTCGATTGGTCACTATCCAGTCACCAGTTTATTAGATTTAGGTAGCAAACGGATAAGCGGCAGCGAAGGTATGCGCTGTACCGAGTGCACGCAATCTAGTTATTGTTTGTTTATGTTTAGATATTAAGTGTTACATTACCAGAATGTGCTTTTGTTATTTTCCTGGTTTTGGAAGCTAATTTTCAATATCTCATGATAGTTTGCAAATCTCCCAGCCAATAATAATTCGTAATAATTAATTATCTAGCTATATCTGGTATCTAACGTGCCACTGATGGCACACACACTAAAGTAGGCAAAAATTAAACTTTAAAGAACTATGTCTCACAGTCTCAGTTACTCGCTACACCTCATTCGAGCTGGATGTAACGTGTCAGATTATCAAACTTTGAATAGGATTTTTTAGTAGTTCAAAAAAGCTACAAATTTTAGTATTCAAAACCGTAAGGCTTTTTCAATTTTGAAGCTATGGCATTAGGGTTTTCTGCATTCGATTTCCCTGGAAATTTTCTACAATGTAGCGCTCCTAATGTTTTTTGATTTCATAATTATTTTTCGAAATATTTAATTTTGAACAAAAAAATTGTACATATTTTTTTTCACGAATTTTTTTTTATTTCGAAAAAAAAAATCTGAAAATCAAAATTCCATCGTCCTTATGATGTAAAAAATCTTCTGGAAAATCGAATGCAAAAAACCCCAATGCCATAGCTTCAAAATTGAAAAAGCCTTACGGTTTTTGGAGGGGGCCGGGGGTTCGAAATTCGTTCAAATTTCGAATAACTCGTTTTCTATAGGTCGAATCGAAAAAATGCCGCGAACAAAATCGAAAGAGAATTCAATTTACATGTGGGTACCAACCAAGTTTCATAACCGTAGTTTCATTAATAAAAAAGTTTTAAAATCTCATGTACGTCCCCTTTACATGTATATAATTAGCCATGTATTACGTCACAATTATATTTTACAATTTAAAACTAGATAAAATGTAATATATTCAGATGCAGTAGCTAACTAGAAAAATAAAATTTCATTTTCTCCCAATAGGTAGTTATTGCCTAATTTTTATGGTAAGTAACAAATGTTATATAATAAAAAAAGCCTATATGTAGCAATTGAATATACATTAGTCTTGTGAATATCTAAGATGAAATTTAATTTAAAAAATCAATAGGCACTTAGGTACCTAAATGTATTAAAACTTGACTAAAGCTCCGTGACACCTAACACCTATATAAGGCAAGTGAAACTGCGCACTGGTTAACATTTTTAACCAGTGCGCATAAATAAGGTTAACACCTTATTTAATACCTAGAATCCTAGATAAAGAAAAAAATAGTTACATTTAAAATTTGTCTGTAGAACTATTAATTTGTAATGGCAGGCGTTTTTATCAATTCCGTAGGGTAGAAAACTAGTTACCTAGATTATGAAAAGATAATGTACAAAGTACAAACATTATTATACTGATCATTTTATGAAGCCAAAAACTCCAAACTCCTTCTTGTTTTTAATGGAAAAATATTGTCTTTTTAAACAAAACAAAACAAAAAAAATTATAGTTAGGTAGGTATCGTAGAATATAGGTAGTGTTTTACTAAAATAATTTAATTAAATAAATATTACCTAATTTCATGCAGGAAACTAAGAGAATAGTGATAATTATGATTCATGAACAATTGTAATTAATGTGTGTATCTCGATAATTCAGATAATAATTTGCAATACCTAGAAGTTGAAATAAAAATAGGTAACTTCTAATATATCTTCATTCATATCCCACCATAAGTCAATTTCTACTTAAAAAGTGAAAAACACGGTTACAAAAGTTTCTAGTTATCAAATTAGGGAAAGTACCTACCGTATTATTGGACGGCTAGCCATTTCGATCATACAAATAAACGATGTAATACCTATAATTTAACTCGTAATTTTTAATACAATATAGATATTTTTAAATGAACTTACCCTACCTCGTAAAAGTTAATTGTGTGGTTACTTAATAAAAAAGTCCCTATATGCTTAAAGGGATGGTAAAGTCAAAATCAAACAATCGTCAAATTAGTTTTATATCGATTCAGAATATTGAATTATTTAAAATTTGAATGCTCGTTTATATTTTAAATGTTCATATAAAAAATATATTATAAAATTACCGACACCTAGCGGAAAAACTTGCACTCATTATATAGTATGTACGTGATTATGTTTGTTGTTTTCATATAAATTTATGCATTCTGTAATCCAGCTTTTTTTGCGTCATAATGGTGAAAAGATTATGTGAATTCGTAGACAAGAAAGCATACTTTTAAAAATAAAGCCATCTCTTCACTTGAGAGCTAGAATCTAGATATAAACTTATTTCAGTTGGTTTGTTTACAAACGGCGCCCCTGATTGTGGCGCCATCTACCGTTAGCACTTGGTAAGGACTTAATTATATTTAAAAGGATATATTTCCATTAATAGATTTTATTGAACATAACAATTCTACACGAATACTTTATTCTTGCTAAGCAATCGATTGGCAATAAAATGGTTAAACCAAAAAAATGACTGTACCTACTGCCCCTTTAAATGTAATGTTAATTTAGTTAAGAGTTAGATAAACTTATAGCCATTAAGCTAATTTTTTCAGCTAAATTACTCCTTGATTTTCAATAGTTCACACTTTTCAACACGACAATCGATTATTTACACTATAGCATTAGTAAACAAAATATCTGGACAGTTGTGTGCCACTCATAGTAATTTGAAAAATTTGCCAACACTTAGTTTAATGTATTAAAACTACAATGTGGAGAGCGTATGAAAAACTTCAATTAAATTCGGATTGATTTGGAATCAATTGATTAGGTACTATTCACTAATTACTATTATTCTCATCCAACTGAACGAATTTGTAATTAAATTAAACCGAGTCTTAATTCAATTAAAATCTCTTTTGAAGGATTTCTTTATTACGGGTTCTTTCATCATCATCGATCTTACCTTCTGTAGTCTAGATTCTCCACCGTCAGCAACTCCACTACATAGTGAAGCAAACCTCCCCCACCACCCACATCTTCAGGAGGTTTCCACCTTAGTCTTATGTTCGAGTCTCCTACATAGACTATACTGAGAGGTCCAATGGGACAGGAAGGACCACCAATGTATCCTACAGTAACCGATTGGAGGATTTGGTTGAGATTACTTCACATGAACAGTTTCTCAATCTATATTTGATATTCGATATTTACTATCTACACATCGAACCTAGTGTTTTCAACGACAGAAGTTATTTATATGAGAAGTATGAGTGATTCAAAGTTATATCATTATTCAATTTTGTTACTTAAATTTTGCATAGTTAAGAATATGATCAAGTTTCATCTCTAACCAAATCCAGCCACAATACATCTTATATATGGTAAGTAACACAAACGTAAAACTTTGAGAGTTTACTCAATAAAACAGTTTTCTTCATATGAGATTAAATATAATATTCATTTTACTACTTAAGGAACACAAACAAATTTAATAGCAGAAGATATCAATCACGTAAGTTATACATTAAGTCCCCTACCTCTGGACATACCCATCAACATCCTAAAATTTTCTGTAACTCCCCCATACCTAGTAGGTATGAACTGCAGCAAAGATTCGGAGTTACACAGCAAGTTAGGTTGTATTCGATATATTCAAAAGGTTGTAGTTGCCAAGAACGTTAGAACACTATCATTGAATCGATTTGAAAGGAAGGGCAGCAAAATTATCCTAACAAATATGGATTCACATGAGAGATTCAACGCTTGTCTACATGGGCAAATGAAAACTCTGCGATTGAATCGTTATAAATTCTAATAACCAATGGGAAAACAAAAAGCTAAAACGATTGGACTAGAGGAAACATCAAGAATATATAAATGACTATACCTCTTTTCAAGGACTACAAACTGTTTATCACAGAGCACGAAACATAAAACATAAAGTATATCAATCTGGAGATCCAGATCTAATCTCAGCTAAATCTCTCTTATAATAAAGTCTTCTTCAGACTTTAGTGAAATAGCTAAATCCTAGTTAGGTTCATGTCTTGCGTTAGGTATCTGCAAGTTCCTGATTCCTAGCAGGTACAATGAGTTTTTACAAATCTTCATTGAATTAGGTAAATAGGTATAAATACTACCTAGATAACTAGGTAAGTAGATATAAATACTACCCAACACTCTAGGTAGGTACTTGCAGAGACTATTCTAGGTAAGTTATTTGGTCCCCGATGACGTAAATATAGTTCTAAATTTATCATTTCGGATAATTTGAACTTTAGGTATCACAGACATTGGCTTCATCACAGACTTTGGACGCACAATTGCGGTGTTGTGGCAGTTGCTCAGGGGAAAGTGCAGCCAAAGGAATCTGAAACTTACGCCTTAATCTGTAAACCTGTTTCGTCATGAGGAAATAACAAATTGGATTCAGATTTTCTGAATTAGGTCTACTCGACTTCAACATCCAACTGCTTTCATCAAAGTTTTCGTTAATATTCAGGAAGATTCTACGTATTTACAGGTAGAAAAGTCGATTTATATAAAACTTATACCTAAGGACGTAGAAAAATTCGTAGATCGATATCCGTATTCGGTTCGATACAGTTCATGGAAAAAGGATTGGTTTATCCGGAGTACAAAAAAGGAAATTGATTCAGTAAACTATGAATTGAGAGAAAAAAAGAACAAAAGAAAACTGTAATACGATATCAACAAAATCAGTGAATATAATTTTTTAATGTACAATACCAATGAAATAAGCAACAAAAAGAATATACTACATAAAGTGTTTGACAGTTTGTTAAGCCCTTATCCTTAACTGTCTTCTTGTAACTGCTCTTCATCCTGCATCCTTTGGGTTTCATGCCAAACTTTGAAGAAGTATTCATCTCTGTTGAGAAGTCTACCTCTAGCATAGGAGTAAATGTCTGCATCTACTCCAGCCTCTCTCATCCACGATAGAGTTTCTGTGGTGCTATAAGAAAGAGATGGTGCGGCATCTTCTTCGGGCATCTCCATGAAACCTGTGGAGTTGTCGAGTACCAGCGATGCGAGGTAGGTGTAAGGAAGACGGTTGATCATCAAAAATGTGAGTTGGCCACCAAAAAGTTGATAGCAGTAAGGGAAGAACCATAAAAATAAGCGTTATTTCCGATGAATCGTTTTGAGATTCATTGAGATTACGTTACGAATTACTTGTAACTTATTATGATGTTTTAACTAAGATTATGTTACCATTTTGTTACTTTAAGGGTATATAAGGCTTTGTGAGTGAAGAGGGATATATAAACAGAAGGTGCAATAAATATACTGATCAAATAGATATATAATGCTGGTTGTCCGAAATGATATATAAATTGTTATATAACAATTGCCTAGAGATACTACATCGTAGAATATATATATAATATGGTTAGTGACTGGGTTTGGTTAGGGTTTGAATTTTAAAATAAAATTTGATAATCGAATCGTTTTCATACTAATATATATGGACGTATACGTAATGAAAAGAATGCATTTTCACTAATTCATTATGAAGCAACTAAAATGTTAAATACAGTATCTTCCACTTACAGGACCACAGTTCAGATTTTTTATGTATATCTTAATTGAATCATTCTGACGACTTAAGTTTCTAAAATTAAGCAAAATTCGGTTGCAATAAATGAAATGCACTGTACCAACATAAAACGTATCTTAGCAACAAGTCTTGAATTGAATGGAGCTACAAACTTACCGTCAGGTCGGATGATCTTCACTGGATCATCTGTCTGTAGGGGTTCACTGGCTCCGATCTCATTACGGGCGAATACGCGAACGTTGTATTCGTGTTCCTCCTACAGCAAAGGATTTAAGAAAAATTGAACAGGTTCTGTATTTAAGAGATATTACGATCTAAACCTTATTGTTTCTTCATTTGTTGTTCTATTAGGGAAATGAATTTAAATGTTGCTACATTTAGGTCTTAGGTTATTACTTCTAGTCTAACTGAATGGAAAATTTAGGTTGCATCAATAAGTTAGAGCCATTTGAAACGTGTAACTTAGTTGATGATGTTGTAGTATTTAAGAATATTACTCTATTAATATTAAAGAATACTCTTATATATCTATAAAGTAATATTCAATGTAATAGTTGACGGCAACTCACCTGCACTTCTTTAATGTGAAGTCTCGTGAAGTTAGCGTCCACCTGACCCACTTCAATCCACATGGTTCTCTTGATGTCTCTGATCGCAATGATGTATCCCAACAAGGGAGAACCACCGTCACTCTCCGGGGCACCCCATTCAATCATCAGAGATGTGGGGCCTGTACATCTAGCCTCCAGTGGGGCGGTGGGTGGTGAGGGGGGAGCTGAGGAAAATAAAGATATATTTCTACACTTCATCAGGACAATAAACAGATAAAAGGTATGAAGTTTGTAATGAATATGAATTAGTGTTCAGCTTTATTTTAACTAATTCTAATCTAGGAACAGAGAGGAAACACTATTTCTCACTATTTGGATAGAAATTGCATATATGAAATGTAATAAAAGGAAGTTTGAATAAACACACGCCAACTCACTAGCATGTGTTTTGAGTTGTACTCTTTCTGTGTAGGCAGCTTCTTCAGACATACCAACAGGGTTCTCTGCGAACACTCTGAACTCATACTCAGACTTTTCTCTTAGGTACTCCACACAGTAAAGAGTCACAGAGGCATCTACAGTCTCAACTCTTTCCCAAGAGGCGGATTCTTCGGTCAGCCTCTTTTCGATAACGTAACCTAAGTGTGAAAAAATAATTTTCACGGTGAGTAATAGAAAGAGTGCATTACAATAATAATACATTTGTAAACTAAGTCTTAATTATAGGATTAAAGATTCTTATGATATTAACCTAATAGGTATAACCTTAACGTTTATCAAAGATTATCGAAGGATAAAAATCTAAATATTTGATTTTTAGTAATAAGTAATTCAGCTTGTCAGCAGTTTTGAAGAAATGTTTTTTTACATTCAGTAATATCAGAGTTTTTAACATTAAAAGATGAAACTTACCAAGCAAATCTACACCACCAGTAGTTGACGGAGGGGACCATCCAAGTGTGATTGTTTTGGAGGTGACATCCATGACATTCAGACCATTAGGTTTGCTGGGCACGGCTATGGATTAAGAAAAATTAGATGATGGGGCAGGTACAACACGAAATAAAACAAGAATAAAAAAATAGAGCAAAAGGGTAGCAAAACAAAGCAATCTGTGACATTTTCCTTGCAAATAACTTGAATAACCTTTCTATCAGGTACTTGCGTGATTTAATATCTAGGTAGTTGTATGAAAGAATACCTAGTTAGTAACTAGAAAAATTTCCAAGCATTTAAGAAAGGTTAATAGGTATTTGTAGAAAGGTTTACCTAGATATTTACAGGATAAAACATGGGCAATGTTTGAAAAAGGAACACCAGTTTCGTTTGAGAAACCTACACAGTTCCACATTTATGATTCAAAGGACAAATAAACCAGCAAAAACAACTTTTGAATAGGTAATAAGCAAAATAAAAAGTGGGTTAAAAGAAAAGTAAAGAAGATAGGGTAACTAGCTGATATAGTAGAAGATTTCACAGTATATTTTCAAGTATAAACAAAGTCCACGTGGTACATTCTTCAATAGCTGTTGGTTAGGTTAGTTATGTAAAGTGTCTATCTATGAATCACTTATTTCTTCATCCCTAATTCCTTTAAATCTTCTTATGAAGAATAAGTTGGAGAAAGAGAAGAGCAGACAATCTTAATTAGTCTAACTTCAAAACACTAGATGGAGGATTAGTTCAATGCGACCAGTTTTCACTTTATGGGAAACTCATCAGGAATTTTGAATATAAAAAAATCAGCTCTATGTTTCGCGAAGCAAATTTTTAAACTCCTCATCTAGAGTATTGAATATAAGAAGAAACTTGATCTACTGCAAAAGGTGAAAGACTTCACAAAAATATGCAAATCATCAAAAGAAATTCTACCGCAATTGCAGTAAAAATGAACTCACAATCAAAAATCTTACTAAGCCAACTTTTCACATGTAAAGCAACTAACTAACTACTGAATGAAAGTGCAGTTGGTGATGTTTTATCACATGGGAAGACTGGTATTTTGCTACATAAGCAACAAATTGACAGATTGTGACATAAGAACGCAGTCTTCGAAGTGATTCAAAAGAGAATGTAGAATGTGGCTGAAAGGAGAGAGTACCACGTGGACAGTAACCCAATCCGTGGTACTTACAGAAAATCTTGCCTGCTGTAATAGCTTCGTCAGGCTGCAGGGGTGGACCCTGTCCGGCAATATTAACAGCAAACACTCTGAAGAAATAGGTGTAACCCTTTTTAAGATTAGTGCATTCCAAGTAGGTCACATTGCCCTTCGTTTGTCCTATTTTCTGCCAAGCTTTCTTCATGGCTGTTCTTCTCTCCACCAAGTAGCCTGTGATGGGGGAACCACCATCTTCTAATGGTTCTTGCCAGTGGAGGGTGAGGCTATTTTCAGCCATGTCTGTCACATCGAATGGTCCAATGGGAGCACTTGGTGGATCTGGAATGATGATCATATTTAAACGATGCATTTATAAAATTTTGTGGTCCTATAACAATAAACTCAATTACTTTAACGATATCGATATAATATACTAATAAAATTACATGTACTTCTAAAATACCTAGACTATCTGTGAAATTCTATTTAAAATACTTAGTTATGAATGATTCTTTCTGATTTTATCGATAATGATTTAGAGTTTCAAGACTCACTGAATGGACTCTTGATAAATATCGTCTCGGAAGCTTCCAAGGCGTCCGAAAGCCCGATGGCATTCAGGGCGAATACTCTGAAGAAGTACTCGCGTCCTTCCGTAAGGTTCTGAACGCAGTAAGTGAAGACATCCCTGTCCACTTCGGCCACCTTTTGCCACTGCTTCTGACCCTTCTCCAGTTTCTCGATGTAGTAGGAGGTGATTTCAGATCCTCCGTCGTTAGGGGAGGCCCTCCATGTCAGACATGCAGACGAAGTGGTGATGTCAGTGATGTCGAGGGGACCAGTTGGGGCATCTGGCCTCTCTATAGATGGAAAATATAGTTAAGTGACATCATACTAATAATGTAAATGTAAAATGATATACAAGTCAATTAAATAATACTTTAAAGGGAAACAAAAATAGAAAAGAATATTAGTTAAAGATGGATAATTGAAACGTTAAAAATATAAATATATTCGTTTGGAGGATAAATAGAATAATAGACAGGGAAAATCATAGAAAAATAATGCCATACAATATATCATGGAAGGAGATTTTCAATTCTCGAAAAAGCGATAGAAAATATTCTCGAAAATGTTAATATTTTGATAGAAGAAATTCAATTCTGAGAGATGGGGAGAGAGAGAGACTCGGAAGGAGAAAAAGTCACAACACTAATTTCAAAACATCTCACCCTTTTCAATTTCCTTCACTATTATTTCTTCTTCTGCAAAAGTAAAGGCATCGAAAAATGTAAAATAATAATAAAAAAAGTAACAAAACAAACGGGAACTGGAACTAATAAAAGTTTAACTTGGGATGAATAGTTGTGTGGTTGAAATAACAGTAAAAAGATTTTTATGAGGTGTAAAACTGAATCTGAATTATTCCTAACTTTTTCGATATTTGTTACAATACTTCTGTTATTTATGGAAGATATTCCGTTTTTTTTTCTACCATCACATCTACTCTACCCCTTAAATAATTCCAAGTGACTAAATAACTACTAGGGTAAGATCAGAGTTATTGGACGGTTCTACATCTTCGATAATAAAAGAAAAAATATACAATACTTATTATTTAAATTTTTAAATTACTATCCAAGATACCTACAGGTATCATTGATACCAATTGAAATAAAAGTTAAATAATCATTATTATATACTTTTTTGAAAATGTAGAACGGTTCAATAGCTCGGAACTTACCCTAAAGGACAACAAAAAACAGTTGCTCTTCGAACTGTTGAGGCCAAAATGCACTTTATAGGGTAATTATTTTAGTAAACTAGATACGAAGATAGTCCGTATCATAGATACCAAAGTAATTGTCTTATAAATCATAAAATATATTCGGAATTTAGGAGAAGATCCAAGTTATTAGAAATCAAAAATATTATAGCAACTAAAGGTTAACTAAAAAATTCTTCTGGTTTTCCACTTCAGCTGTAACCAAAACAATCCTCCTAGCTAACTATTTATCAGAGTAAATTGTTGTAGTATATTTACTGATAAATATAAAAAATAATTAAATGTAAAACCTTCATGAATAAAGTAATAGAAATCTAAACAATAGTATATTAGTTATGAATATTTGATATTCATACACTAAGACTTTCCAGAAACTAAGATTTTCCAGAAACTAAGACTTTATATTATCTCCAGACAGACCATTACGTATCATACACCCTCAAATTTACCCCCACTACCCCAAATTACCTCCATAACCCAAATCCCCCATCCCAACTCACCGTCCACTCTGAGGTTGAAGCTGACGGAGGCTTTACCAGCGCTGTTAGCAGCGGAGACAGAGAACACAGCGGAGTCTTCTCTAGAGAGAGACTCGATGGCAATGTCTGTGAGTCCCTCTGACTCTTCCACGTGAACCACCACTCTTGAGAAACTCTGAGCAGGTCCAAGTCAAAAGTTACAATAAATAAAATATTGTCACTCAATGGCAAGTAATATTTACTAATCTCGGTTAGAAATGAGATATTATTTTCAATTATATATTAAGATGCAAAGAAATAACTGTACTATGACTCACATTAATGGGCTGGTCGTTGCAGGTCCAGGTTATCTTAGGCTGAGGGTAGCCAGTGACTTTAATGGGTACGAACCACCTATCACCGACAATCAGCCTCTGGGCTTGAATCCTCTCATCGAACTCGAACTGAGGGGCCTCTGGACATTGGAACAGGGAGGTTAGTGTCCGGTGGTAGGGATTTACTCAATTAATGGAAACGAATGATTTAATAATCATTCCACATTTTGCAAAAAGTGTATCAAGGATACTGGCATATTTATAAATGTGTAGCAATTGTGCTGAGTATCATTGATACAACCTACAATCATAGATGCAAGAATATACCACATGTAACAGATGACTCTTGTCATATCTAATATATTGTGATTCGTTTTCAAATTCGTGTATCAGGTAACAATTTTTAAAGTTTCTGGACTCAGATTTCTGTTTATTGTACATCATTTCATCTTAAACTCACCTTGCACTACCACACTAGCGCTGGTCTCGCAGCTGCCTGCTGAATTCTTAGCTCTGCAGACGTACATGCCTGACGAAGTGCTGTCAGTTTCTCTGATAGTGTACGTTGCCGTGTAACTCTCGTATGAGGTCTCGTGAGTTAGGACCTTTCCGTCTCGGGTCCAAGTTATGTCAGGTACAGGGGTTCCTGGTAACAGTAATTTTTGTTAATAGGAATTCGTAAAGACCAAACCATATAACTAGTCTCTGAAGTCAACAAGTAAACCAATCTATCTATAGTTAAAATAATTATACAGCTTGCTAGTCAATTATGTCTAGGTAATAAAGAGATACATTTAATATTTTTCTCACCAGTAATGACACAACGTAGTACAATGGTTTGCCTCAGTCCGGTCACAACGGGCTCGAGTAATTCTTTCACAATGGGAGCTTCAGGTTTGATGGGCTCCACAACCTAAAAGATGAAATAACATTAATTTCTTATTTCACACCGTATATTGAATTATAATCATTTCATAACTTTATTTACAGAAAGAGAAGTTGTAAGTATTGAGCTACTAGTTTGCTTAAAATTAGCATTTCTTCATATCGTGTAAGTAAATGATATGAATCCGACAATAATTTGAGATACAATTTATTCACGGCAGTACTACAAATGTTCCATTTTACTACCTAAATTAACCAATATTATTATCTCACCTTAATGTACTCCGATTGATCTGAAAACTCTGATCGTCCAATTTCGTTAACGGCGGAGACCCTAAAGCTGTACTCCTCGTTCTTGGTTAGGCGCCTAACGATGACAGTAGTCTCCGAAATGTTCTCCTCTTCGTTGTACACAACCCATTTCTTCGTTCTGCGGAATCTGTGGCAGACAGGATGGTTAGGAATTAGGATGCGTTACTGGGAGGTATAATAGTGATATAATTCATGTTTTGGAGTGACTCACGTATATTCTACAATGTAGTTGATGATGACTCTTCCTCCATCATCCTCAGGGGCCTTCCAATGGAGAGTCAAAGAGTCATCCATTACGTTGAGGGCCTCTGGAGCGCCAGGCTTCGATGGTTTGTCTGTAAGAAGGAAACCACTATCATCATTTTCCATTCTTTAACATTCTTTTCATGAATTTTTATAACACGCTGATTCTTGTCATTGAAATTGACGTCAGAAAATGCGAATTTGCCTAGATTGGTTTTAAAATCTTCGTTGAGTGTGGCGTCAGAAATGCTGATTCATTGATTGGCTATAAGATATTCGTTGACTGTGACGTCAGAAAATCCTTTTACCATGATAGGCTTAGGTATGACAAAATCCTAATATAAATCACTGGGTAGATTAGCTCACCTAGAATCTTGAGGACGAAATCAATGGAGACTTCGCCACACGAGTTCTCCAATTTCAGAGTGTACTCTCCACAGTCCAAGTTCTCCACTTGGTAAATGGTGAATGAAGCGACATTGTCGTTGA
Organism: Caprella mutica; assembly: GCA_947561585.1. Lineage (NCBI taxonomy): Eukaryota > Metazoa > Arthropoda > Malacostraca > Amphipoda > Caprellidae > Caprella > Caprella mutica. The sequence goes on from CANNZV010000178.1 coordinate 179,164, forward strand.
TGGTTGGGATGAGCTGTTGGAAATTACATTGGAAATAAATGTATAATAAAGATTGAATAATGATGTAGGCCTAAAATATATTTATTACCTTTTTGGGGTGCTTATATTTTAAAATATCGTACAAATAAAATCATACAAAATACCCTATTTTGAATGCATTTAAATTGTTGGAAGACAAATTACAATAGTACAAAAAATAATTGTTAAATTTTACATCAAGATCCTAAAAAATAGTACGATTATGCATTGTTGCAAAGGTTTTAGTACTCACCCTGCTGTCCTTGGAGAGGGGCTTTCCCTTGTGACTCCAGTAGGCCTTAGGCTGGGGTGTGGCTTTGAAAGGTACAGTGAAGGTGACTTCAGTGCCTTTGTTCACCACGTACTCTGTCTGTATTGCTCCTCTGTCTATCACAGGAGCTGATTCCAAAACTGAAAAACAAACCGTTTACTCATATACTTTTATTCTAATTTCCATTTCAATTTGAATGAGACAGATCTGAATCTGATTTTTTTTAAAGAAAATGATTATCCTGTAATAAAACATATCATGATATTTATTATCTAAGATATAATAACTTATTGAAATTAGAATCATATACAAACTGTGGCTAATAACAATTTCTTTTTTTCTAAATTGTGGACATCTCTCAAGGTGATAAAATGTCCATTGCCCCAATATTTGTACAACATTGCCCCAATATTGTTACAACATTGCCCCAATATTGTTACAATATTAGTACACTAGTGATCCAAGAAACATAACTACCTAAATTATGTACAGTCAAAGAAAAGTATATCCGTAATGATTTTTATGGCAGTTTACTAATTTCACATTTACAAAAAGAAACTTTCCTAATTATAAAGATTGTAGATATTTTAAAGTTGGTCTGAGTATACGATGACAAATTTGTAAGATTTGTAAATAATAGAAAATTGAAAAACTGTGATTTGTGAAAGGATAAGGTACGAATTATCGATCACTTCAAAAATCGTCCTGTAAATCGTTACTTATCCTACTAAAAACATAGATTACATACCGAGTACATTCATCTTGCAAGAGGTTCTCAGAGTTCCGAGGACCGCTGTGTACTCTGCCTTGTCCTCTGGAGTGACATCTTTCACGATGAGAGTTCGACGGTGCCCATCCTTCTTGATGATGAACCTACTCGACGCAGTCACTTCCTCGTTATTTCTGAAAACGGATGAACATCGAGTGAAAAGAAATTTATAATGTCTTAAATGAATTATGTTCCCCTACTTGCCAGGCATTCCTGTTTCCAAATTTGGAAAAGAGAAGTTTCTTTATTTATAATAAAAATGGATATAAAAGAACAGGATTAGAGTAGTGTCAAAAGTTGTACTGTCGTTAATTTGTTTATTTACAAATCGTATATAAGTACAATATATAAGTATTAAATAACCTTGACTAGAATTATATACAAGTTGGCAAGCCTAGGATGTTTGATCAGTATACTGCAATAACAGATTTTCGTTTACAAACACTAATATGCAATTCAATATAATTCTTTATCTGACAAACAAGGAAACATTTCCTAAATTTACCAACTGAACCTACCTGTACCACGTGACATGCTGGTCAGACTTGACGATTTCTACGGTGAACTCTGCGTCAGTGTTAGAGATCACATCCATATGTGAAGGCAGCTTCTTGATGAAGTCACCTTCAGCTTGTATCTCCACCTGTATCAAATACATAAAATGAATTAAAATTTTATATCAAAATAGTTGATTAATAATTTAAAGTATTTAAGACAGTTATGATAATTATAGCCTAGATTTTGAGACTCTTAACAGGTTGAATCACCTCAAGTCGTGCAGTGCACTCATTCTTGCTGACTACAGCTCTGTAGTCGCCAATATCGTCAAACTGGCAGTTGTAGATGAGAAGACGGTGAACTTTACCATCAATTGAAAGTTGGAAATGGTCGGAAGACTTGATCTCGACGTTATCCTTGAACCAAGTGACAACTGCGTCACCCTTCGACAGCTCAACCTAGAGATTATAAAAACATTTGAATAAAAAAGTGAGATAAAAAGGATTACAACTACTCATTCGACTATGAATCGAGTTTAAAAAGTATACAAATAGACTAAACTTACTGAGAAGCAGGCTTTTTCGGCTCGGTTGACGGTCTGGTCACTCATGTCTTTGACAATCTCAGCAGGCAACTCCCTGACTGAAAGTTCACAGGTTGTTTCAATGTCTCCCAACACACAAGTGTACTCTCCTTCGTCGGACAGGTTCGTGGAGGGGATCACTAGTCTCCTGTCTCTTCCATCTTTCACGATCTTTATTCTATCAGTCGTAGTGAGTTCCTCACCATCTCTGTGCCAAGTAATGTTGGCTTTTTCAGAAGAGACTTCTACGTACAGGATAGTCTCATCTTTCTCAAGGACTTCCACATCTTCTAGTTTTTGGGTGAACTCTTCCAAAGCTGAAGAATAAATTTCATTAGATATGATCTATCGTGAAAAACTAAGTCTCAACTCACATACTCAATTACAGTAAAAATTAGTCCTAGTTACTCACGTTTAATGGTAACGTTGCACCATGTACTCTGTTCATCGAAGGTACATTTGTACTTTCCAGTATCCGATATAGCCGATGAGTGAATAGTAAGTCTGTGCGAGAGACTGTCTTTTTCAATCTTGATTCTCTCGGTGGTTTTCAGAACAGTCTTTCCCTTGTACCACTTGACATTCCTCTCCCGAGATGTCCTGACTTCGAGAACAACCTTTGTGTTCTCCTCGGTATTAATTGATTCCAAGCCACGTAAGAAGGTACTGTAGAAAAATGATAATAAATACACAATAACCTGATTCTGAATTATCTTTAAATTCAGTTGACGTCACAATACTTACACTGTGTCAGTTCCAACTGTGACATTACAAGAGTGTGATACTTTGCCCAGGTTGTTGGTGGCTGTACAAACGTATTTGCCCTCATCTTTGTCAATGTCGCAGTGCAGTATTTCCAGAACTGCAAGATCATCTTCATAGCTCATCAGTATGTTCTTACCGGGCTTCAACTTCTTTCCATTTCTTCGTGAGACAAAGAAAAATTCCCAATTTATTAAAGTAAAATTTTGATAAAACTGTAAGTACCTTTCAAAATATAACTCAATAGGCATAAAATGCTCATACTCAACCTATGCTTATAGAATTTTATAGAGAACTTAATTAAGTTGTAATATCTTACCGGCTCCATGAAATATCAGGAGTAGGCACTCCTCGCACTTTGGCAACAAGGCGCAAGGTTCCGTCTTCTTCCACGTTAGTATCGTAAAATAGTTCTTCAAACACAGGCTCTTCAGGTTGCTACAGAAAGTGAAAACAAATATTGTTAATTCGTCTGATTTAAAAAAAATCACTTGGAGATATTTTTTAATCCATTGGCAAGTTAATAATAGAATATTTGGTATCAAGTTTAAGACAAACCTAAGCAACCTTCTGCTTAACTATTTTGAGAATTTATCAATCTATCTTTTGATACCGACTATAATGTTCGCAGTAAATTCAAATTCTGTTATCTGTACTTACCACAATCTTTAGTTTAATAGTGCACTTGGCCTCTCCTTCTCTGTTCTTACTGATGACTTCATATTCTCCAGCATCAGTGATTGTAGTTCCCTTGATGAGAATGATTGAACGGTAGGCATGTACATCTTTCTGACGAACGATGCGTATGCGCTGTGAATCTCTCAGAATCTGTCAAATTAATAAGAATTCAGTAAATCGGAATGTCCAATAATAACATTCCAAGGAAAGCATCATTAATTGGTACGATTTCAAAAGGTTTCTCACCAAACCGTCCTTCTTCCAGATAATCTCAGGTTCAGGTATGGCCACCAATCGAACATCAACTTCAAGATTAGAGTTCTCCTCGCATTTCTTGAGGATAGTTTGCTTAGCAAAGGTTGGAGGAATTCCATCCAGAGAATCACTGACTGAAGATTCTCTGCTACAGCTTCGTCTGCTGATAAGTAGGGAATCAGTGCCGTGATCACTTACTGGACCTTCAACAGTAAGAGTGGCTTCGCTAGTAGCATAGCCAGCGATGTTTTTCACAACGCATGTAAATTGGCCAGCATCTTCTGGGAACACTTCCTTGATGACGAGACTTGCAGTGTTGTCATCCGAATAGAAAATCTGAAATAAATTTCATGTTCAGTATTTATCCTTCACGAAATCTATTAAACCGAGATTAAGATGACAGAGAAAAATTTACCTGGAACTCTTCTGAAGGTTTAATGATGGCAGTCTGTCTGAACCAAGTAACATTTGGTCTTGGAGTTCCTTCTACTTTAATCGTGAAGACAACCTCTTGTCCATCAACAATGGTCTGGGATTCAAGATTATGAGTAATCTTAGGACGTTCTGATTTTTGTCCTCTCTTCAATTCTGTAAGTTTGTTAACAGTTAGCAAATGCGTGAACCTAAAACTAAAACTTATATTCATCAGTGCAATCTTGACAAGCTGAAATGTGTAAATGACCAAATTTACTTCAACTCATCACTCTTCCGTACAATTATTTATTAATTGGATAATATTTATTAAATGAACTCACTTTCAAAGACGGGAAGCTTCTCAATCTTGTCATCTAGTTTCCTCTTGACTATGAGGGTGTAGTTAGCTTCTACCGTCAGTAGTTTAGAAGGTACGTAACCTCTCTCTTTGGTCAGGTGTTTCTCGACGAACCACCAATCGCTGTTAATGTTTTCTGTTAGAAGGAATATGACATATTTACACAACTGATCATTCATGCGGAGTACATTTAAGGTGGATTCATAATTTCGATGCTGATCAATAATAGAGAACTAGAACAAACCAATAAGGTAGACTCTTTCTCCTTCTACGAGGTGCATAGAATTCTCCACATCTTCCTCTGCAACGTACGTGGCAATCGCTCTCAAGCAGTCACCCACTTGTACAACTTCTACATTTGTTTCTGTATTGCGGTATGAAAATGTGAAAAAATGATCCAGAAATTTAAACTTTACTTCAATCTGAATATTGCCAATTACTTACGCTCAATGTTGATCTCACGAGCAATGTTGATTTCTTGTTGGTCTTCTATTGTACACAGGATGAAAATATGTTATTTGATTGTGAACATTTACGAAGATACAATACCTATATGATTCAATCACTACTATATAGGATATTAACAAAAATATATCACACTTACGCTCCTGAGTCTACCTGTAATTAAAATTAAAATAAATAAACAGATTCAACAAGAAAGTAATAATAGATAAATTCGAAGTAAAAAAACATAACGAAACAAACAAGGAGTAACAGGATAACTGTTTCTAGGTGGAAGTAGGAAAAAGGAGAAATTTGGATTGAATGGAGGCTAAATTTGAAATAAAATCATAAGATATAAAAATATATTAAACGATATGAGCATATACGTACGTATACCTGAATCATAATAGAAATAAAAGGTTAAAAAATAAATAACAAAATAAAGAGCATTTTATAATAAATAAATCATATAACAGCACATAAATCATAAAATAATAATTGAGAACCACTATCTTCAGACCAGGAGGTATCATAGTACACCTATGTGTACCTGAAGAAAGATGAGGACTGTCATGTGGTGCTGCAGGAACCACAATCGAAGCTGAGTTGCCGTCATCATCGTAAGTTTTCTCTACTCGCTTTGGTCTCTTAAGAATAAATTGACCATCCACTTCTTCGATAGAGGGAGTTTTCTCTTCGTCTGTAGAGCTGCCGTCAGCTTCTTTGGTAACTCTAAAATCTGCATCAACTTCCTCGACAGTATAAGGTTTAATAGAGGACTTTTTCCTTCTGATAGGAAGATTGACAGAATCTGTTGTTTCCTCAGTTGGTTTCTTCTCTTCTGACGAATCTTTCCGTTTCGCTGAAATTTTTCTCTTAATTATCACTTCCTCCTGTTGGTTATTCACTATTATTTCTTCCTCTTCCGATTCTGGTTGTATAATAACACTGCTTTCCGCACTATCTTCTTGAATACTGTATTTCTTTGGGGCCTTCTTTTTCATTTTGATATTTACTTCCTCTGTTGTTTCTTCACATGTGAAATCTTTGGGTTCTCTTAATTGTATTTCTACTTTCTCATTGATATCTTCACTGTGTTGTTTAGGAATAGATTTCTTTCTCTTCTTCAACACAACCGTTTCTGGGATTTCTTCTTTATCTTCTTGTTTTTCTTTGGTTACAGTAAAGGACACATCTTCTTCTTCTACAGAGAATGATTTTTGAGGCTGAGATTTTTTACGTCTAGGTATGGTTATCGATGATGGTTCATCAGGTTCTTCAATCACAACCTTCTTTTTACTAGTCTCATCTAATTCAACAACAACCACCTCTTCTGGTTGGTCTTCTTCTTTAATTATTATTTTATTTTCAGCAGAGTCTTCAGAAACGTTATAGGGTTTGCTAGGTTTCCTTTTCATTTTTATATTGACTTCTTCAACCGTATCTTCTTTTGTTCTGATAACAGGAATTTTTTCTTCTACAGTGAAAGATGTTTCCGGTTCTTCAGTTACTTTTGGTTCAGGCTGTTTGGACTTTTTACGTCGCTTCATTGTGACTGTAGTAGGAGTTTCATCTTCTTCAACTTTCTTATCCAATTCTTCTTTATCATCTTTCAATTCAACTATAGGCTTCTGATCGTCAATCACGGTAATACTAGTATCGGCTGAATCATCATCGACTACATAGTTTTGTTTCGGCTTCTTTTTCATATTTATTTTGACATCTTCCACAGTTTCTTCAGATGTCTTGTATGTTGGAATGGTTTCTTCAATAGTGATTTCTTCACTCACGTCTTCAGTTGAGGTTGGCTTCTTTTTCGATATTTTTCTCTTGATAGTAATTTCGTCAGTAACTTCCTCTTCCACAAAATCTGTCTTTGCAGATTTGGGTTCTTCTGGTTTTGTTTCGTCGGGTTTACTAACGGTAACTTCAGTTTCTCCAGTTTCAACTGTTGACTTCTTTGGCTTCTTTTTCTTCAAAGTAACGTTTTCAGTAACTTCTTCTTTCGAAGATTTTGGTTTTTCTAGTTCTGTTTCTTCAGGTTTTGTAACAGTAACTTCCGTTTCTTCAGTTTCAACTGTTGACTTCTTAGGTTTCTTCTTTTTCAAAGTAACACTTTCAGTAACCTCTTCTTCAACAAAGTCTGTCTTTGCAGATTTTGGTTTCTCAAGTTCTGTTTCTTCAGGCTTGGTAACAGTAACTTCTGTTTCTTCAGTTTCAACAGTTGACTTCTTAGGTTTCTTCTTTTTCAATGTAACACTTTCAGTAACCTCTTCTTCAACAAAGTCTGTCTTTCCTGATTTTGGTTTTTCTGGCTCTGTTTCTCCAGGCTTGGTAACAGTAACTTCTGTTTCTTCAGTTTCAACAGTTGACTTCTTAGGTTTCTTCTTTTTCAAAGTAACACTTTCAGTAACCTCTTCTTCAACAAAGTCTGTCTTTGCAGATTTTGGTTTCTCAGGTTCTGTTTCTTCAGGCTTGGTAACAGTAACTTCTGTTTCTTCAGTTTTAACTGCCGACTTCTTAGGTTTCTTCTTTTTCAATGTAACACTTTCAGTAACCTCTTCTTCGACAAGGTCTGTCTCTGCCGATTTTGGTTTTTCTGGCTCTGTTTCTTCAGGCTTGGTAACAGTAAGTTCCGTTTCTTCAGTTTCGACTGTTGACTTCATAGGTTTCTTCTTTTTCAAAGTAACACTTTCAGTAACTTCTTCCTCAACAAAGTCTGTTTTTGCAGATTTTGGTTTTTCTGGTTCTGTTTCTACAGGCTTTGTAACAGTAACTTCTGTTTCTTCAGTTTCAACTGTTGACTTCTTAGGTTTCTTCTTTTTCAAAGTAACACTTTCAGTAACCTCTTCTTCAACAATGTCTGTCTTTGCAGATTTTGGTTTTTCTGGTTCTGTTTCTTCAGGTTTGGTAACAGTAACTTCTGTTTCTTCAGTTTCAACTGTTGACTTCTTAGGTTTCTTCTTTTTCAAAGTAACACTTTCAGTAACCTCTTCCTCAACAAAGTCAGTCTTTGCAGATTTTGGTTTTTCTGTTTCTGTTTCTTCAGGCTTTGTAACAGTAACTTCCGTTTCTTCAGTTTCAATTGTTGATTTCTTAGGCTTCTTCTTTTTCAAAGTAACACTTTCAGTAATTTCTTCAACAAAGTCTGTCTTTGCAGATTTTGGCTTTTCTGGTTCTGTTTCTTCAGGCTTTGTAACAGTAACTTCTGTTTCTTCAGTTTCAACTGTTGACTTCTTAGGTTTCTTCTTTTTCAAAGTAACACTTTCAGTAACTTCTTCAACAAAGTCTGTCTCTGCAGATCTTGGCTTTTCGGGCTCTGTTTCTTCAGGCTTGGTAACAGTAACTTCCGTTTCTTCAGTTTCAATTGTTGATTTCTTAGGCTTCTTCTTTTTCAAAGTAACACTTTCCGTAACCTCTTCTTCAACAAAGTCTGTCTTTGCAGATTTTGGCTTTTCTGGTTCTGTTTCTTCAGGCTTTGTAACAGTAACTTCTGTTTCTTCAGTTTCAACTGTTGACTTCTTAGGTTTCTTCTTTTTCAAAGTAACACTTTCAGTAACTTCTTCAACAAAGTCTGTCTCTGCAGATCTTGGCTTTTCGGGCTCTGTTTCTTCAGGCTTGGTAACAGTAACTTCCGTTTCTTCAGTTTCAATTGTTGATTTCTTAGGCTTCTTCTTTTTCAAAGTAACACTTTCCGTAACCTCTTCTTCAACAAAGTCTGTCTTTGCAGATTTTGGCTTTTCTGGTTCTGTTTCTTCAGGCTTTGTAACAGTAACTTCTGTTTCTTCAGTTTCAACTGTTGACTTCTTAGGTTTCTTCTTTTTCAAAGTAACACTTTCAGTAACTTCTTCAACAAAGTCTGTCTCTGCAGATCTTGGCTTTTCGGGCTCTGTTTCTTCAGGCTTGGTAACAGTAACTTCCGTTTCTTCAGTTTCAATTGTTGATTTCTTAGGCTTCTTCTTTTTCAAAGTAACACCTTCAGTAACCTCTTCTACAACAAAGTCTGTCTTTGCAGATTTTGGTTTTTCTGGTTCTGTTTCTTCAGGCTTGGTAACAATCACTTCCTGTTCTTCAGTTTCAACTGTTGATTTCTTAGGCTTCTTCTTTTTCAAAGTAACACTTTCAGTAACTTCTTCAACAAAGTCTGTCTCTTCAGATTTTGGCTTTTCGGGCTCTGTTTCTTCAGCCTTGGTAACAGTAACTTCCGTTTCTTCAGTTTCAATTGTTGATTTCTTAGGCTTCTTCTTTTTCAAAGTAACACTTTCAGTAACCTTTTCTTCAACAAAGTCTGTCTTTGCAGATTTTGGCTTTTCTGGTTCTGTTTCTTCAGTCTTTGTAACAGTAACTTCAGTTTCTCCAGTTTGAACTGTTGATTTCTTAGGCTTCTTCTTTTTCAAAGTAACACTTTCAGTAACTTCTTCTTCAAAAAAGTCTGTCTTCGCAGATTTTGGCTTTTCTGGTTCTGTTTCTTCAGTCTTTGTAACAGTAACTTCCGTTTCTTCAGTTTCAATTGTTGATTTCTTAGGCTTCTTCTTTTTCAAAGTAACACTTTCAGTAACCTCTTCCTCAACAAAGTCTTTCTTTGCAGATTTTGTTTTTTCCGGTTCTGTTTCTTCAGGCTTTGTAACTGTAACTTCCGGTTCTTCAGTTTCAATTGTTGATTTCTTAGGCTTCTTCTTTTTCAAAGTAACACTTTCAGTAACCTCTTCTTCAACAAAGTCTGTCTTTGCAGATTTTGGCTTTTCTGGCTCAGTTTCTTCAGTCTTGGTAACAGTAACTTTCGTTTCTTCAGTTTCAATTGTTGATTTCTTAGGCTTCTTCTTTTTCAAAGTAATACTTTCAGTAACTTCTTCTTCAACAAAGTCTGTCTCTGCAGATTTTGGCTTTTCGGGCTCTGTTTCTTCAGCCTTGGTAACAGTGACTTCCGTTTCTTCAGTTTCAATTGTTGACTTTTTAGGCTTCTTCTTTTTCAAAGTAACACTTTCAGTAACCTCTTCTTCAACAAAGTCTGTCTTTGCAGATTTTGGCTTTTCTGGCTCTGTTTCTTCAGTCTTGGTAACAGTAACTTTCGTTTCTTCAGTTTCAATTGTTGATTTCTTAGGCTTCTTCTTTTTCAAAGTAACACTTTCAGTAACTTCTTCTTCAACAAAGTCTGTCTCTGCAGATTTTGGCTTTTCGGGCTCTGTTTCTTCAGCCTTGGTAACAGTAACTTCCGTTTTTTCAGTTTCAACTGTTGATTTCTTAGGCTTCTTCTTTTTCAAAGTAACACTTTCAGTAACCTCTTCTTCAACAAAGTCTGTCTTTGCAGATTTTGGCTTTTCTGGCTCTGTTTCTTCAGGCTTGGTAACAGTAACTTCCACCTTTTCAGTTTCAACTGTTGATTTCTTGGGCTTCTTCTTTTTCAATGTTACACTTTCAGTAACTTCCTCTTCCACAAAGTCTGTCTTAGCAGATTTGGGCTTTTCTGGTTCTGATTCGTCAGGTTTAATAACGGAAACTTCAGTTTCTCCAGTTTCAACTGTTGATTTCTTAGGTTTCTTCTTCTTCAAAGTAACATTATCAGTAACCTCTTCTTCAACAAAGTCTGTCTTTGCAGATATTGGTTTTTCTTGTTCTGTTTCTTCAGGCTTTGTAACAGTGACTTCTGTTTCTTTAGTTTCAACTGTTGACTTCTTGGGCTTCTTCTTTTTCAATGTTACACTCTCAGTAACTTCTTCTTCAACAAAGTCTGTCTTTGCTGATTTTGTTTTTTCTGGTTCTATTTCTCCAGGCTTTGTAACAGTAACTTCCGTTTCTTTAGTTTCAACTGTTGACTTCTTAGGCTTCTTCTTTTTCAAAGTGACACTCTCAGTAACCTCTTCTATTTTCTCCGGTTCTTCATCTTCTTCTTGAATTATATCTATTTTCTTCGTAGTTTTGATTGGTCCTTTAAGAACAAGGACTTCTTCTTGATCTGCTCTTTCCAGTTCTTGAATGGTTGAAATACTAGCTACATCGCTTAGTATTTCATGATTGAAATCTAGAGTAATTAGTTCAGTAACTACCTCATTTGTTTGAAGAGAATCCCTTGATGTGAGTGACACAGTAGGTTTTTCTTCTTCTTTTGTAATTGATTTTATAATGCCAGCTGTTTCTTCCATACGAGGCTCTTTTATTATTAATGAATCAGAAACATCTGTAACTCGTTTAGCTTTCTCTGTTTTCAAAGTTTCATTTTCAACTATATCTTCTATTGTATCACCAGTAGTTATTTCCTTTACTTCAGTTGACTGAACAGTTGTGAATACCTTCTCAGCTTTGTCTAATTCAGTGATAAACTCTGTAGGTACTGTCATATCGTGAACTGTAACTTCAGATACTGAAATTGGACTAACCTCTTCAAATGTAACTTTTCCAGAGTGTTCTGTAACTTCAGGTTTCTTGTGATCCAAAGTCTTTGGTTCTTCACTAGTAACTTCAGATATTTGAATAGATTCTTGAGTAGGAATTATGGATTGAGCCGTTTGTTCATTAGGTTTCAACATTTTGACTACTCCTGACATTTCGACATCAGACATTTGAGATATGACAACGGATTCTTGCTCTGTTAAGATAGGTACTATTCTTTCAGTCTTAGGTTTTTTCACTATATCATCTTGAACAGTTTCTGAGGTTATTTCTTCTTTTTGAGTTATGTGTTTAACTTGATCTATGATCATAATACCTTTCACAGCATCAATTTTGTCTTCATTAACTGGAAGTCCTTCCTTTTCCGAAGGAACTGTGTCTCCAACATTGGCTACATTCAAAGGTTTCATGGTAATATGTGATTCAGCTTTAGCCTTTTGCATTGAAAAATCTTCCAGGTTTTCTGATTTCTCATCTTGTTCAATTGTTTCACTGACCGATAATGGGTGCAATTCATCTAGTTTACGAGTTGCTTTCTGAAGTTTTCCTGTTTTAGAATCGAGAATGCTAGTTAATTCACTTGGTTGTTGTTCAGTAACTCCAGCTAGCATTTTAGGATATTGAGGTTCAATTCCAGATATAGCTTCCTCAGAAATTTCTTTGGGTGTTCGTAAAACAGAATCTGATTCTTCAGGTTGTACCATCGATACTGAGATTGATTTTAATTCATTCAGATGAGGGACGGCACTTTTAGAGGTATCTACAGATGTCCGGAAATCACCTTCTTTATCTCGGACTATTGCTTCAGTAATCTGTGCGGCGTGTTTCTCATCAAACTTTACCTTTACTTGATCACTTTTCGGAGTTTCAGTAATATTTTCTCCTTCGCGTTCAGATGTATTGGTAGTTGATGAGGTAGCGATGTTACGTGGTGACAGTACCAATTCAGACAATATTGATTCAGGCTGTTTTGAAAATTTACCATCAAACCTATCTGCTTTTTCTGATAACAATGCCTCACAAATTTCGAGAACCTTATATTCGTCAATTTTAACATTTGCTCTTCCCTCTTCTGGTTTGATAGTATCTTCTTCATCCTCATGTTCAGTAATGAAAGTCTGAGTAACATTTGGAATAAATCTTGGAGCAAGTTCGATTTGTTCTATTAATTTCTGCAATACTGGCATTTTCTCAGCGTAGTGAATACCTTCTTTATCTGCTAATATAGATTCAATGACTTCAGTTGCCGTATGGCTCTCAGTCAGCAACTTAGCAATCTCAGTATGATCTTTCTCATAAATTCGCTTCTCCCCTTGTTCTGAAGTAAGAACTTCTGTCACATTGGCCAAGAGACGAGTAGTCAATTCAGTTTGTTCAGAACTATGTGATTCTTTTGGTTTGAACTGACCTTCAAATTCTTCTGCATTGTCAACAATTTGTTGGTGAGTAGTCTCAATGAATGTTTGTTCAGTCAACACTACATTAGCCTTTCCTGTAGAAGGTCGTTCACTTACACGGTCCTCGCTCTTCTCTGACAATACAGCTTCGGAAATATGAGGTACAAATTTCGGAGAAGTTTCTATACCTTCCTTTGGTTTTTGTTGGCCGGGTATCTCTCCTGCTTCAAATTTATCCTCCTTTTCTATTGCAATTGTCTGGGTGATCTCTGAAGCATTTTGTTCATCCATCTTCATGACTGCCTTATGCTTTACCGATGACTCAACAGAATAATCCTCTCCTTGTTCTGAAAGAATTGGTTGAGTAATGCTAGGAAGATATCTGGCAGGAAGTTCAATTCCTCTGGCAGAATTTTTCTGCCCAGGCAGCTGACCTGCTTCAAATGTTTCTTCTTTATCAGATAGTAATGGTTGCATTGTTTGTGATGCAGATAATTCAGTAAGAGATACAGTAGCGTTAGATGGAATTCCCTTTTCAAATGTTTTATCTTTACTATTTTCAGACAAGAGAGTTTCTTCTACATTAGGAATGAATTTTGGAGATAACTCTATTTTTTGAGTTATGGTTTGTTGACCAGGTAATTCTCCGGGTAAGAAAGTACCTTCTTTGTCTTCTAAGTATGGCTGTGATGACTGTGCTACAGTTTGTTCAGATACAGACAATGTGGCTGTAGATGAAACCACTTCCTCAATATTTTTGTCCTTTGTTCGCTCAGATATTACTGGTTCCTCAACATTGGGAAGATATCTTGGAGCTAATTCAATCTTTTCAGATAGCTTCTGCTGATTTGGTAGTTCTCCTGGCAAGAAAGTACCTTCTTTGTCTTCTAGGAACGGCTGCGTTGTTTGAGCAACAGTTTGTTCAGAGATGGACATAGTAGCTGTAGATGAAACGACTTCCTCGATATTTTTGTCTTTTGTTCGTTCCGATATAAGTGGTTCCTCGACATTGGGAAGATATTTTGGAGTCAATTCAATCTTTTCAGATAGCTTCTGTTGATTTGGTAGTTCTCCGGGCAAGAAAGTACCTTCTTTGTCTTCTAGGAATGGCTGCGTTGTTTGAGCAACAGTTTGTTCAGAGATAGACATAGTAGCTGTAGATGAAACGACTTTTTCGATATTTTTGTCTTTAGTTCGTTCCGATATGAGTGGTTCTTCAACATTAGGAAGATATTTTGGAGTCAATTCAATCTTTTCAGATAACTTCTGTTGATTTGGTAATTCCCCAGGTAAGAAAGTACCTTCTTTGTCTTCCAGGAACGGCTGCATTGATTGAGCAACAGTTTGTTCAGAGATGGACATAGTAGCTGTAGATGAAACGACTTCCTCAATATTTTTGTCTTTTGTTCGTTCCGATATAAGTGGTTCCTCGACATTGGGAAGATATTTTGGAGTCAATTCAATCTTTTCAGATAGCTTCTGTTGATTTGGTAGTTCTCCAGGCAAGAAAGTACCTTCTTTGTCTTCTAGGAACGGCTGCGTTGTTTGAGCAGCAGTTTGTTCAGAGATGGACATAGTAGCTTTTGATGAAATAACTTCCTCAATATTTTTGTCCTTTGTTCGTTCAGATATTAGCAGTTCCTCGATCTTGGGAAGATATTTTGGAGCCAATTCAATCTTTTCAGATAGCTTCTGTTGATTTGGTAATTCTCCGGGCAAGAAAGTGCCTTCTTTGTCTTCCAGGAATGGCTGCGTTGTTTGGGCAACATTTTGCTCAGAGATGGACATAGTAGCTGTAGATGAAACGACTTTTTCGATATTCTTGTCCTTTGTTTGTTCTGATATAAGTGGTTCTTCAACTTTAGGAAGATATTTTGGAGCTAACTCAATCTTTTCCGATAGCTTCTGTTGATTTGGTAATTCTCCGGGCAAGAAAGTGCCTTCTTTGTCTTCCAGGAATGGCTGCGTTGTTTGGGCAACATTTTGCTCAGAGATGGACATAGTAGCTGTAGATGAAACGACTTTTTCGATATTCTTGTCCTTTGTTTGTTCTGATATAAGTGGTTCTTCAACATTAGGAAGATATTTTGGAGCTAACTCAATCTTTTCCGATAGCTTCTGTTGATTTGGTAATTCTCCGGGCAAGAAAGTGCCTTCTTTGTCTTCCAGGAATGGCTGCGTTGTTTGGGCAACATTTTTCTCAGAGATGGACATAGTAGCTGTAGATGAAACGACTTTTTCGATATTCTTGTCCTTTGTTTGTTCTGATATAAGTGGTTCTTCAACATTAGGAAGATATTTTGGAGCTAACTCAATCTTTTCCGATAGCTTCTGTTGATTTGGTAATTCTCCGGGCAAGAAAGTGCCTTCTCTGTCTTCCAGGAATGGCTGCGTTGTTTGGGCAACATTTTGCTCAGAGATGGACATAGTAGCTGTAGATGAAACGACTTTTTCGATATTCTTGTCCTTTGTTTGTTCTGATATAAGTGGTTCTTCAACATTAGGAAGATATTTTGGAGCCAGTTCAATCTTTTCAGATAACTTCTGTTGATTTGGTAGTTCTCCGGGCAAGAAAGTGCCTTCTTTGTCTTCCAGGAACGGCTGCATTGATTGAGCAGCAGTTTGTTCAGAGATTGACATAGTGGCTGTTGATGATACGACTTCCTCAATATTTTTGTCTGTTGTTCGCTCCGATATTAGTGGTTCCTCGACCTTGGGAAGATATTTTGGAGCCAATTCAATCTTTTCAGATAGTTTCTGTTGATTTGGTAATTCTCCTGGCAAGAATGAACCTTCTTTGTCTTCCAGGAACGGCTGCGTTGTTTGAGCAACATTTTGTTCAGAGATTGACATAGTAGCTGTCGATGAAACGACTTTTTCGATATTCTTGTCCTTTGTTCGTTCTGATATTAGTGGTTCTTCAACATTAGGAAGATATTTTGGAGCCAATTCTATCTTTTCCAATAGCTTCTGTTGATTTGGTAATTCCCCAGGCAAGAAAGTGCCTTCTTTATCTTCCAGGAATGGCTGCGTCGTTTGAGCAACATTTTGTTCAGAGATGGACATAATAGCTGTTGATGAAACGACTTCCTCGATATTTTTGTCCTTTGTCTGTTCCGATATTAGCGGTTCCTCGACATTGGGAAGATATTTTGGAGCCAATTCAATCTTTTCAGATAACTTCTGTTGATTTGGTAATTCTCCGGGCAAGAAAGTACCTTCTTTGTCTTCCAGGAACGGCTGGATTGTTTGAGCAACAGTTTGTTCAGATATTGACATAGTAGCTGTAGATGAAACGACTTTTTCGATATTCTTGTCCTTTGTTCGTTCCGATATAAGTGGTTCTTCAACACTAGGAAGATATTTTGGAGCTAATTCAATTTTTTCAGATAGCTTTTGTTGATTTGGTAATTCCCCAGGCAAGAAAGTACCTTCTTTGTCTTCCAGGAACGGCTGCGTTGTTTGAGCAACAGTTTGTTCAGAGATGGACATAGTAGCTGTAGATGAAACAACTTTTTCGATTTTCTTGTCCTTTGTTTGTTCTGATATTAGTGGTTCTTCAACATTAGGAAGATATTTTGGAGCCAATTCAATCTTTTCAGATAGCTTCTGTTGATTTGGTAATTCTCCTGGCAAGAAAGTGCCTTCTTTGTCTTCCAGGAACGGCTGCATTGATTGAGCAGCAGTTTGTTCAGAGATTGACTTAGTAGCTGTTGATGAAATAACTTCCTCGATATTTTTGTCCTTTGTTCGTTCCGATATTAGTGGTTCTTCAATATTGGGAAGATATTTTGGAGCCAATTCAATTTTTTCAGATAACTTTTGTTGATTTGGTAAATCCCCAGGCAAGAATGTACCTTCTTTGTCTTCCAGGAACGGCTGCGTTGTTTGAGCAACAGTTTGTTCAGAGATAGACATAGTAGCTGTTGATGAAACGACTTTTTCGATATTTTTGTCCTTTGTTCGTTCCGATATCAGTGGCTCTTCAACACTTGGTAAATATTTTGGAGCCAATTCGATTTTCCCAGTCAATTTATGCTGATTTGGTATTTCTTCAGGTAAGAAATTATCTTCTTTGTCTCCAATTATAGGTTGGATGCTTTGCATTGCAGACAGCTCCACTAAAGATAAATTAGCAAATTCTTTTGTCTGCTCTTGTTCATTATACCTATGTTCGTGTTCAGCTGCTTCAGTTTCTAGAATATTTGGTAAGTGTCGAGGATACATGGCAATTTTCTCCTCTAATTTCTGACTTTCAGGTGTTTGCAAAGTTGTTAACTTTTCCTCTTTTTCATTTATTAGAGACTCCGATACTTCGGAGGCAGAAAGTTCATTGAGTGTCACCTTGGCATTGCTACAGATTGGTTTTTCTAAAACGTTTTCATCCGTATGTTCGCTTATAATGGTTTCGGAACTGTCCGGCAAGAATTTAGGCATGAATTCTAAGGTAGATTTTAAATGTTGACCCTCAGGTAATTCAGGATTATTGAAAGTAACTTCCTTTTCTCCAATGAAATGTTGTGTCATCTGTGGAACGGTCTGCTGTCCCTGTAGATTTACAGTTGCCTCGCCTAGAGTGAACTGATCAATGGAAATATTTCCTTCCAGTTCACTAAATTGGGTGGTATTGATATTAGCGACAACTTTAGGCATAATGATGCTCTTTATTTCCGTGGTTTGACCATCAGGAATTTTTTCAACAACACATGAGGCCACTTCTAAATTGGGTGCAACTTCAGTTACATTCAAAGGTTGTAGCTCATCCAATTTGACAACAGCATTCGACGAAATTTGTTTTTCGGTTTTATATTTTTCTTCTTTTTCATTTATCAAGGATATGGATGTTTCAGCAGCAAGTTGTGTTTCTATCTTCATCGAAGCCGTAAAGTCTTTAGTTTTCGGCATGGTTGTAGATTCACTTTGATCAGAAATTATGGTTTCATTGACATTAGCAGCCATCATAGGAACCAATACTGATTTTGATGTAACAGAACCTTTCATTGGCTCAGGTGTTTCATATTTAGTTTCTTGAATATTAGTTGTGACTTCAGAAACAGTTAGTGGATGAAGTTCATCAATGACCCTGCTAGATTTTTGTTCTTTCTGGCCTACTATTACCAACTCTTTCCCTGTCTCATGAACTGTTGGCTGCTCTATGTTAGCTGCCAATTGCTCTATAATTGACATATCTGCAGATCCCGTGGTAAGTGGTTTCTGTTTAGTAGTTTCTTCTTTTTCGTTTACGTCAGCATAATCAACAGTAGGTAATTTCATCGGTGTTAGAACCATTTTTGATTCAATATTTTGGGATTTATAGTCTTTCACCTTGTATTCGTCTTCTTTCATATGCGACTCAACTTCAAGAACATTGATTGATTCTGTTGGTCTGAAAGACATCGTAGCTTGAGATTCTTGTGTTTGTTGAACATCAAATTTACCTTCTCTTTCGATGATATCTGTCTGAGACACTATTGCTGACATTTGTTCTTGCATAGTACGAATTGCATTCTTTTCAATGCATTTTTCGGTGGTTGCTAGTCCACTCTTTTCGCTTATCATTGCGCACTGGACTTCAGGCACGTGCATTGGTGCTAGAATTGTGGTCGATTCTAACGTATGACTTGAAGGTAACTCTGGAGTCAGTGTTCTGGTTTCTTTATTAGCGGTAGTAACTTCATTCACTGATAATGAATGCATTTCATCAAGAGTTGGATTGGCCATTTGTTCTTTATTTTTCTCAATATCAAGTTTGCTTTCTCTATCGCCAGATGTCGTTTGCAAAACTTGCGTAGCATGCTGTTCATTTACACTGATTTTGGCTATTGAAGGAGATTTCATGTCCTCCAGTTGACTCTCTTGTTCAGTGACATTAGCTTCTTGAACTTTTGGTAGGTACATTGGTGTTAATTCAGTCAATTGCTCTAACTTCTCACCTTCAGGTAGTTTTGGTGTCTTGAAATGTTTTTCTTTCAAATCGACAGAAACTTCATCAACTATCACCGAGTGATGTTGATCCATTGATGTTTTAGCAGTTGAAGTTATATCTTTTACAGTGTCGAATTCCTTTTCTTTGTAGTTAACCATAGGTTGTGAAGATTCAATAGTATTACTTGTCATAAATGAAACAGATGCTGAATCTTGTTTATACGTCAATTTTGCTTCAGTTCCTTCTTGTTCAGCGATGGTTTGCTCGGAAACATTAGCTAGTTTCAGAGGTACTAAAACATGTTCAGCTTTCACCATTTGACCATCTGGGATATTTTCAGTCGTGGCTTTACCTTCTTTTAAACCAGTATTGATTTCAGAAACGGTAGCACTTTGCATGGCATCCATTGACACTTCGGCTGAAAATAATTCAGATTTCTGAATATCGAGTGTTGATTCTTTGTCATTCAAGAGTGGTTGGTTAACTTGTAATTCATCTTGTATCATCAAGATTGTTCTTTCGTTTATTGAGACATTGGCTAGTGTTTTCTCATAATCAAGTTCTTTGTGAACTCCTCCGTGCTCCGTGAAGGATGTTTCAGACACATTTGCAATATGCATTGGTACGACTACAGGCTGTAACTTTGTGTGTTGCTCATCAGGCTTTTCAAAATCTTTGTGGACAGCTTCCTTTGTATTAGTCACTATTTCAGAAACCGAAAGAGGTTGAATTTCATCTAAAACCGTCTTAGCACGTTTTCTTTCCTTTGTTTTGCTTTCAAATACGGTTTCGCTATCATGAACAAATGTTTCACTTTTTCCGGCCACTTTTTGTTCTCTCACAGAAATGGTAGCCTGATCTTTTTTCATCATATCAGGTTTTTTAGTGGCTTCTTGTTCATTTACAGTTACGTCTGTCACATTAGCAGTCATCCTAGGGATAAGAACCAGCTCTGAGTTCAATTTGACATCATTCATTTGATCAGGCTTGTATTTACCCTCTTTTGTGTCTACGTGAACTTCTGTGATAGACACAGGCATATTTTCATTCCAGCTGAGTTCAGCTGTCAATTCTTTTACTTTTGGTTGGTCGAAGTTCTCACTGCTGTCCATTACTTGTCTTTCTATTACTTGTGGAGCGGTTTGGCTAGTCATTGATACTGTTGCCTGTCCATGAACTAAGGACTCAGAAGCAGATTTCCCTTCAAGTTCAGAAAAGGATGTGTGAACTACACTTGCAGCTTGTAGAGGTACAATAACGGGTGTTGATTTTATGTTCACTCCTTCAGGCATATTCTCAGGTTTGTAAATTTCCTCTCTTACATCACTTTGAATTTGAGAAATTGTAAGTGGGATGATTTCATCAATAGTTTTGTTAGCTTTTACGAGATTCTTTTCGTGCGGCTGTAATAAAGATTCAGATTCTTGAGTATTCTGTACCATCACTTGAGCAACTTGTTGTCCCACATAAGAGGGTGAAGCTAATTTACCATCTAGGAGTGGTTCAACCGTAAGAATTTCTGTGCTTTCAAGTGTGGAAATATTAGATGATTGGGCAACTGGTCGATTAGGTTCATTATCAATTACTTTTAACACTGATTTTGGAGTTGCTTTCTCTAAGAAATCCTTCTCTTTTTCGTGAATTGTTGCCTGAACAACTGTTACGGAATCTTGTAGATAGAATTCAGTTTTTCCTTTAAGAGGTTTGGTAACTTCTTCGGTTCTATTTTGCACATCATTTTCAGTTACAACTTCGCTAACTACAAGGTGGTGAGAGGCTGGAACTTCAGAAGATTTTGGTTGAATCTCTGTACCTTTGACTGGAGAATGTCTACCTTCCTTGTCGTCGGCAATTGTCTCCTGCGTCTGAGTTGCCTGGTGTGGAATTATATCACTTGTTGCCACACCTGCTAGATCTGATACTTGTGAAAACTTTCCTTCTTTATCAACAGTAGACACTTCAGAAATATCTATAGAATTCATAAACTCATCAATGGATGGTTTAATGGATTCTTCTAGAGGCTTTGTTTCTTTCACTGGAGCCTCTTTTTCAGATGTAACCATCGAGAATATTTCGACAGCCTTTGTGGGAACAACATTTTTGATGGCCTTACCCATGACAGACATGAAATTCTGAATGTGGGAGTAGTTCTCACACTCATCTTCAACATGTTCCTCAATAATTGTAGCCGAGTTCTTCTTCAATTTTTCTTCGTCCACATATTCTTCAATGATTTCTTCTTTAATTTCTTTTGTCCTTTTGTTCAATTCCTCCTCCATAGTAGCTTCCTCCTCTACAACAACCAAAGATTTTTTCTTTTTCATTGTCTTTTCTTTAGGTCCCACGAATGTTAGTGTTTCACTTATAGAGGGACGGTGAAGTTCAACTTCTGTAAGTTTAGCTTCACAGACCTTATTATCAAACGGTTTCAATTCTTGAACTTCTTCTTGAATATCCTCTGCTTCATTAAGCTTGATTTCTTCGTCAGAAGAGAATTCTTCTTCTAAGAACTCTTCAGTTACTGTCTTGGTCTTCCTATCAGTTTTCCTAGTCCTGTCTTTCCTTATTTTACGTATTACTTTTGTTTTCTTTATTTCTTCTTCCTCCTTTTTCAAATCGATTTTCAAGTTGTCTTCCTCTTTAATAGTTCCATTAGTCAGTTTCTTCTTATCTTCATCTTCAACTGTTTCTTCAATTTCTTCTATGACTGTCTTCTTTCGCTTATCTTCTCGTTTAGGTTTCTTCACGACTTCTGGTTTCTTTGGGACGTCTTCTTCGCGCTCTTCAACATCATCTGTTACCTCCTCGATTAATACCTGATTTTTAGTAACTGATTTCTTTTTACTAACTGGGGTCTGGTTTTCTGTAAGAAATGAATGCTAGTTACTAAATCGATCTACTCTATGAAATTTATAACCAGTGAAACTGTACTGTAACTTGACCATTTATTTAGCATTAAACTTTTATTTTAAAATCTGAACTAAATATTTCATTTTGTTCAATTTCGCAATATTTCATGTCAAAATAAAAATTGAAGTTCACTCTAAAATAAATAAAAGTTTGAATGTTAAAAAATTCAAACAAAGTAAATTTGTTTTCCATATTGATATATTATGAAAATGGTAAATAATATTTTTTCTGTTAATAAAAAGAATTATACGTTCTGTTTCAGCTGCATTAAATAACTGAAGGAAAATGCACATCATCAAATTATAGAAAATTCTCCCCAAACCTTCTTCTATTACAGACTCTTGCACGGTTTTCTCGACTTGGGATTCTGTTGGTACACAAAAAAATTTCAGCTTTTGCTACAGGTGAGTACAAAAACATCTTTCCGTGTTAAAATGACCTAATTGATAATTTAGTTCTAAATTATGGTAGACCAAAAGTGCTCGAAAATTTCTGGCTAAATTAATCCAACAATACGCCTGAAAGAAATCTGAAGATATTTCCAATTCTTATGAAATAAAAGATCCTGCAAATGCAACAGTGAAAGTCATCATCTCTGGGATTGTGACTATATGCTTTTGAAATCATAGATCCAGAAAATATTATAGACGGAGAGAATTAAAGAGTATTTAATCGTTCTAAACCAGCGGTATATAGTATTCGATACCATATCATTTCATTTTGTCTATGATATTCTTAATATCTAAGATTTTAAAAGCATATTATCACGACCCTATACATATACACGTTGCCCACTTTGAATATTCAGAACAATTTAGATGAACTTTGTTAGGTGGGTTAGGGGGGGGGGGGAGTTCGATCATACAAGAAAAAATATACAATTATAATAAAAATAATGTTTAGATCATTTGTGAGATTTCAACATTCCATCAGCGAACTGTTTTTCAAAGATATGACAACGGTTTCTAATGAGTGACAGTATGAACCATTCAGCCAAATTTGTTACTACAGAATAAAGTAGCCTCAAGATATTATTTTGTTGAGCCCTCTTGTCTTCTATGATAAGACGAGAGAAAAGACTACGTCATCCATGCTGAGAAACGCTAGACGCTAATTTGTTCGTCATATTTAAGCAGAATAAATTGCGTGACTGCGCTTTTTCAATACACTGAGGTTACTTCTCTAATTAATTATTGTGTGTTAACCCTAATGAGTTTGACGTGTGTTTTCTAGGCACAACTTTTTTAACTAATTTTTATCTTTCATGTCATTCCTTCAAATTTACCGGCCTTTCTTGACTTTGTTCCTACATAAATAGCAAATATATTTTTGTATATAAAAATTGAAAAATATTTACGTATTGGCTTAAATCACGTAAATTAGTTATACTGTGGTGACGTGTGGCAACGGAGAAATAACGTTTGGTCGGCCTTTAAGCAC
This sequence comes from Caprella mutica, assembly GCA_947561585.1. Classification (NCBI taxonomy): domain Eukaryota; kingdom Metazoa; phylum Arthropoda; class Malacostraca; order Amphipoda; family Caprellidae; genus Caprella; species Caprella mutica. The sequence goes on from CANNZV010000178.1 coordinate 202,274, forward strand.
ACATTTGTCCACGTTTTCATGGAGTACACACATATGCACGAGCTGTGACACACTCCACCCAATCACAGCTCTGCTCTCTCAGTTGCCAATGTCTTACATACCTATGTATTCATTTCTCCTTATATGTTCAATATTTCTACTTGAAATTTGGTACAAATTAGTTTAGCATATATACTAACAACTTGTAAGAAATACAGTACCTTAGGTTTATAAATAAGACATGTGTTTTTAATTCACAGTAAAACCTTCCCATTCATTCTGATAGTCAAACTCATTGGGGTTAAACATTCATGTTAACTTCTGAAGAACACACGGGAGTGTTAGGGTAAAGGAAATTAAACAAAAATAAATGAATATATCAATTTATGTTTAAAAATAATACGGAAATATAAAAATACTGGGAAAATAAAAGAAAAAATGATAAACTAAAAAAGCGAAGAGGAACTTATTAGTAAATGCAAACTACATTCAGCTAAAATTAAATATTAAAACTACATTCAGCTAAAATTAAATACTAAAACTACGTGATGGTAATTTTAGGACTTCATTTTATAATAATTATTTGTATTTACATGACGATATGGTAGGTAACTTTTACTTTACTTTCAATGACGATGCTAATCAGCTGTACAAATATCTAGAGAAAAATTAAGAGTTACCTATCATTTCTTCGACTAAGAGTTAGTATTAGAAAACTAGGTATTAGGCTGGCTAAAGAAAATATTAACATTCATAAAAGAAATAAATACAATATATAAAAAGAACAAAATAAATTGAAATATTCAAGGTATCTACTGTTAAGAATAAAATAAAAATGGATAAATGCAATAAATCATTTAACGATAATTTTTATGGCAAAATATAATACGTTTACATAACGAAATAAAAAATTAATTTTAAACAATTAATAACAGGAATGATTAATATTATCTCACTTATTCGATGTGATGGAATGGTACTATATGTTACAAAGGTAAACCCTCAAACTTCGAACAAGTTAAATTCAACCCAAAATATTATGCACCAGTGTACTGGAAATGAACTAAAATACACTGAGTGAGAAATGAATCTATTAGGTATAGCCATCTTCCATAAATTACTCTATCTTCAACTTATTGGTTTTGAGTTTCAAATAAATGTATTGGCAGCAATTATACATATTACAAAAAAAAGGATGTTCTAAAATTGTGTATCAACTCAATATTGAAAATTCAAAAGGAATGGTAGGAATGTTCTACATGGAATGGAGCAGACCGACAATATGGAATGGCAAATGAAATAGAGTATGAAATATGATAGAAATGTTACCATGTAACTTTTTCAAGAGATATTCTCAGTAATTTGACAAAACGTAGAGTATTTAGAAATTTCGGTTCTAACACATTGATGTGAGATCAAAATAAAATAAAAATGAACAAAAACGCATCGAACATTCACTTGTCAGAATACATTCACAGCATTAATTAGTTAGCTTGTATCCATGATACTAAAATAACGCAGCATGAAAGATTAGTATCAGAGATACAAGACTAATTATATTTTCAATATGGTGGGAGATGAAGTATCTTTGTGATTAAGTTAATTTCACGAATCAGAAATAGCTAATTTACATTATCTTTCAATATTATAAATTTGCTAAGTATTTCAGAATTTTTAGTATAATCAAAGCGCAATTCGGCAAACTGAAAAAATATTTGCGAAGTTAACATTATCACAAACACACTTTTTTCTTAGCATCCGTTGCAAAATACAACTTGCAACATGCAAAGTTGCTTCTAGTCATCTAAATTGGTGTAGAAATCATTAGGCTATGCTCATTAGAAGTACAATTATGAAATATAGATCTATTCATGGCGACCATCTGGACTATGTGAGGATGTTCCAGGGATGAGGAGGGGTTGTGGGTAAGGACACGTAGAAGACATAAACACAAACTCCAGGGTTCTACATCCTAAAAGGCCGCAACCTCTTTCCTTTAGCTGCAATAATAGTGACATGATAATTACAGCACGGAAAAGGTAATCGTAGTTACTTCTATAGACACATCACTAACAAGCAAGGGACAGTTCAAAAGTAGTTGAACATAAGATAAATCGAATAGACATTGAAAGTACTCACCTTTTACGATGACTTCGGAAGCGGATGCGGTCTCATAGGTTGTCTCTTCAGCAGTCACTTTAGCAACATCTTTCTTGGGAAGACCTGAAGAAAAATAATCATGTCAAATTGGAATCTAAATAAGAGGTTGAACAATGAACCGTAAGAGAAATCTTCCACACATTGTACTTATTCAAGAGATTGTTGAAAAACTACTTCTCCTGTGGAGAAAATTACTGGAAAAATTATACAAACAACTTATTAAAAGAAAATTATTAGTGAAAACGTCACACCTGGAAATAAGTTAATCATTGTACATAATTGATGCAGACAAAAGGAAATTGAGCAGAGATGTAAGCGAACTATTGACATTGTTACGTTACACTGCCAGATAAGCGCACTAGCTACTGAGTTATACGAAGCTAGGCAACATGGAAGAACTATTCTACCACAAGTGTACGAACGACTAGGTACACCGACATTCAAACTCCATGAAACTAAGAAATCTTCACCTTGTTTGATCTCCTTTACCGACTCTTCAATGAGAGTCTCACAAACTAAGGCCTTCTGTCCTTGTTCCTCTACAACTTTCAGTAATGGTGCTTGTGACTCAGGCTTTACGAGTTCAGGGAGTTGATTAGTCTCCATCATGGCGAGAATTTCCTCAGCTTGAACACCTTCCTTCAACATTAGAGAAACTTTCGCCACTTCTTCGACTGTGCTTGTATCTTTGCCAAATTCTTTAGGGATGCTCTCTTCTACGACTTCTTCTACATTAACCTTAGCCTCTTTCAGCATTTTCACAAAAGCTTTTGCTCCTATCGCTTTTTTGGACTGTTGTACTGCTTCATCGATAGTTACGCGATTTACTATAGCCGTGAATCCAAACTCCTCCACGACATTAAGCAATTCAGCTTGTGCTTCGCATTTCATAAGTTCAGGGAATTCACCAGCTTCAAGAAGAGTAAGAACTTCTGAGGCTAAAACTCCTTGCTTGAGCATCAAACCTACTTTAGCGATCTCTTCCTTAGCTTCGGTTTTAAAGTTAGTTTTCTCAACCACTTCTTCGATATTCACGGACTGTTCGTCTGCCATTTGAATCAGAGCTTGCAATCCTGGAGCCATTTCCTTAGTGAATGCTTGAGGAAGAAATTGGTAGTGTGAGAGTATCAGAAAATAAAACTTGAATGCAATGTGATAAAATATGAAACAATAATAAATTAACCAAATAGAAATAAAGAAAAAATAAATCAAATCGATAGCAAGATCTTATTTGTTTTATATGTTCATTCATGACAGTAACCGAAAAGAAGAAAATCAATTGCAAAATATAATTTTAAGAGAATATGAAAAAAGTGTATATTCGGCATATTGAACTAATGATGATAAAAATATAAGATGTAGATATTTGAGATTTAATTCTAACTTACTCTTCACTTCAGAAGATTTTGCCTTTTCTAATTTGACTTTATATTCGGTCATTTTGGCAGATTCAGTTTCGGGTTTAGGTTTTTCGAATTCTTTTGCAGATTCCTCTACCAAAACCTCACAGACCACGCTTGTGAGACCTTTATTAGCAGCCATAGTAACAAGAGGCTTCTGAACTTCAGGACTGGTAAAACTAGGGAATAATCCAGCATCTACCATGGTCACTACTTCTTTACAGTTAACACCTTCTTGAAGCATGTGTCCAATGGCAGCCATTTCTTGTAGAGGTTGAGACTTTGGTCCGAACTCTTTGGATACATCCATTATAATTTCTTCGACAGATTCTTTGCCCATTTCAATAGATTTCAAAATTGACTTCGTGCCAACTAAGTTCTCCTCCAATTTAGCTGCTTCTTGAACTAAAACTTCTGTGACAGTTGCACTTTCTAGTTTATTCGCTACGTCAAGAATAGATGCTTGGTGTTCCGGTGCTTGAAGTGCTGGGAAATCACCCTCCTTCATCATTGTGATGAGTTCTTGAACTTCAGCTCCTCGTTTCAACTCGAAATTCAGTTTTGCCAAATCTTCTTTGATCTGTTCTTTCTGCAGTGGCTGAAGCTCTATCATTTCGAAATCTACTACGCTGTCTTTGGCTATTTGAGCAATGGCTTTGAAGCCCGGTACGCACATTTCTGAAACCAGCACGCAAGGATATTAGTCAGGGAACAAGAGATTTTAATTGAATAGTGATCCGCATTAGTTTCGAGAGTAAAAAGGGTGGGAAAACACCAAAAAAAGTAAACCAATCGGATCATGGATATCTTTGATTGGGTTGTACATTTAGGATATCTTGTTTTTTTATCAACAAAAAGGTTTTGAAAAACTGTTAAAAATACGGAATTTTGTCAATGTACCTAACATACTGTTTGAAAAAAATATTAGGATACAGTCACCTATATGGGTATGAGAGTTATAACTTAACCACCATGAAAAAAGGGTAACTTGATATCAAATTTGAAATGCAATCAAAATGGGAAAAATAGAACAACTTGTTGGTACCTGTTGTAACTTGAGTTATACTGGCGCTTTGAGTAACATTATTTGTTACGTCATATTCACTGGCTGTTGTGTGCTCAAATGATGCTGTTAATTGCAAAAAAAAAAAGAAATAAGGAAAACATAAATTAATAAAATAAATAATAAATCATTGAATTTGTAATATTCAGTAAGTCTTGGGTAGTAGTATCACAAGATACTATAATGGATTATCTGAAATATGTGAAATAGATCGAAATTCACCTAGTTCTAACTCCTCAGTTATGTCGCCAGAAGTTTCTTCAGAGACAAAAGAAGCTTCCTGAGTTACTAGAGTGGAGGGCACGACTGTCCAAATGAAAATAAAAACAAATAATTAAAATAAAAGAGAGTGAGAAAACATATAAAATTCAAAACGTTTGTTCAGAAATATAATATAGTAATAAATTAAGCATTATTTGATAAAAAAGAAGGATTCTGGAAATAAAATTTGTTAGAGAAATAAACAGGATTTTGATTAGTTATATATTAAGTACTATAATGTTTAATGAAAAGAACAGGTAAAAAAAGGATATTAGTAAGCAGTGCAATAATGATGATGCAATCAGATGTAGGTACTGTGAGGTGGAACTATAGGTTGTATCATATCGCAACGTACCCAAAGTGAAAAATTGAAGAAAATTATCTAAAAAGTATACAAAAACGTAATTCAATGTTTTGAGGAATGATCAAGTTGATAGAGTACGGTGAAATCTACAAAGTTGTAAATTATTCTGCGTCATTCTAAGGAAGATGGATATAAAAAAATTCCAACCAATGTAGGTAGGTAGGTAACTATGGGGAAATATTAATAATCAATTACGTCTCAGATTCTGTACTCTGGACTAGGGGAAAAACAAAGGAAAGTTTAGAGCATGCACATCAGTTTCAGCACTCGATACACATAAGTTCTGACTGTGTACCAATATGGGGAAAACAAACATCAACCATATTTCGAAATGGGATATTGGGGCAAGGGAAGGATTACATCCATTTAATAAGTCATGTAAAGAATGGATGCAATTTATGAAGGGCAATGCTTTACCTTTCTTTGAGACCTTCTTGATGATTTTCTTCTTCTTGATGGTCACTGTTCCACCTTCTTCGTGCTTTTCAACAATTTCAGGTTCTGACCGAGCAATAAATATAAATAAGCGTATAAATATAAGAGTGCTGGTAAAATCAACCCACATCATCCGTTTTATTATTTATATATCAGTACAACGACTCTAAAAAAAATATGAGCTACATGTTTGCAATAAAATATTAAAGACAAGTGTAGTTTTCCTTTAGAATTTGATACAAAAATCGTAAAATAATAGAAGATTGTTTAGGGATTAAAACAATAGAGATGATAACGTATTGTTACCTTCAGTCTTCACTTCCGTAACCTCAGCAGTCTGAGTAACGGTTTCTCGTTCCGTCTCAGGTTCTATTTCAGTGGGTTTAGTTGGTGCTGATGAAAAACAATTTATATCAGAGAAAATGTGCTTGCATGAGATAGAATAAAAGAAATATGTACAATTTGGGCTCATTACCGATTTCGAAAGGCTCGACGACTTCCTCGGTTACCTCTTCAACAACTGGTGTTCCTTCTTCAGTTGTTCTTGTAACTAATACAACAGTGATACATTTTATAAAATGAAAAAGAATATTTGACCAAAAATATAATGGGAAAATGAATTTTATTATGGTACCTTTCTTGACTTTCTTAATAATTTTCTTCTTCTTTATGATGGTTTCACCTTGTTGCTCCTGTACTATCACCTCTGGTTGAACGACGTGTTCTGGGAAATTAGAAATTAATGGTTAAACATTAAAACCATTGCGAGAATGAAGCCATTAATAACCAAAGCTGGTTAGAAAAGGAACTCAATGCTTAAAAATGAAGCTGAAAATCTTTCTCCTGCAAAAATACATGAAAAACGACACAATTCAGGCCTGTTAGAAATGAAAATCTAAAATGACAAAAATAAGCAAAAAATATCTCCTGAAAAAAATCCAGAAAAAATTTCATGATACACTTTAATTAGAATTGTAAATGTAGATTAATCAGTTAAGCATCTAGAAAAAAGACAAAATGCAATTAGGAATTTTTATCAACGAGAGTAGACGAACAAGTTTAAATAAAGTGTTGTCAATTGGTTAGTTGTAATACCGTTGTTTATAATACGTGTTGTTAGATATTTATGATGTTGTAAATCAGCGGAATGAGGTGTAAGTTCAATCAATCTAAACCCTGTACCTTCAGTCTTGACTTCTGTAACCTGTGCAGTTTGTGTGACTGTGTCCTCAAGTTTCTCAGGCTTGATTTCAGCTATTTCTACTGGAGCTGTTAATGAAGGTTGAGTTAACAATGTGAACTATAAGTATGAGCTCAAGAACAGCGAATATGTGAAACGAGGAATTACCTATTTCAAGAGGTTCAACAACATCTTCTACAGTTTCTTCAACTACAGGAGTACCATCTTCAGTTTGTTTGGTTACTGAACGCAAAAAAGTTCATAGTTAACTTCTGATGTTTTGAATGAATTAAATGTTATAACCAAAAATGTTTCAGATAGTTAATTCTGTACCTTTCTTGATTATTTTCTTTGTTTTCTTTTTCTTAATGATCAAAGTTTGTTCTTCTTCTTTTGGTTGTTCCACAAGCTCTGATTGTTTCAATATAAAAGTTTGATTAGCTATTTGATGATGCTAAGGTTAAGCAAAATAAATTTTTTTGAATCTCTAACATAAGTGAATCAGTAAAAGAGAATAATTAACAAAATTGTCAATTCGAAATATTTTAAAATCACCTTCAGTTTTGACTTCTGTAACCTGAGCAGTTTCTGTAACTGTTTCTTGTTCAGTTTCAGGTTCAATTTTAGTTTGTTCAACTGGAGCTGAGATGGAAAATACGACATGTAGGTAATACCTATTCAAAATATAGTAAATAATTGTTCAAGTGTTCAAATTTGTAGGCGTTGTTACCTATATCGAAAGGTTCTACTACATCCTCAATTATTTCTTCTGTAATTGGTGTACCATCTTCCAATGTTCTCGACACTAATAATATAAAAAAATAATGTTATAAATTTATGAACCTAGAATAACGAAATTATGACAAATTTTAAAATCCATATGGTGATGTTGATACCTTTCTTGATTTTCTTAATAGTCTTCTTCTTCTTGATTATAGTTTTGTCTTCAATAATCTCCTCAGGCTGAACAACATGATCTGTCAAATTGGAGTTATTAAATCCCCGTAATCATTAATGTTAGTACAAGTCACAGCAATCCTTAGTAAAATGCAGACTTTCTAACAAGGAAAATTGAGCTGGAGAAGGAAGACGCAAAAGTGAAAATGCAAAATGTTATCAAAATGTGAAAGAGTATTTTTAGATGAAGAACTATAATATTCTGGAAGAAAAACAGAGATTAGAATTTTAATAAAAAAATTTCTAGGAAGTTTAAGAGGTTGAAAGGTTACATATGTTATACAAACCTTGTGGCTTGACTTCTGAAACCTGTTGAGTTGGTGTAAGTATTTCTTGTTCAGTGTCCTCTATGTTAGTTTGTTCGATTGGAGCTGTTGGTAAATGTGTAATTTGATTCCTTTAGAATATTGTATAAATGTATGGAAACCATTGAAATATTAAGAAACGACAGTTTTAGCAACTAACCGATATCAAGAGGTTCAACTAGTCCGGTTGTTTCCTCAACAACTGGTGTGTCATCTTGCTTTGTCACTAAAGTATAAGTACGAACTGTTACCTAGTTTATAATCAATTATACATGGAACTAGCAGAACTAACGTATAATTAACATTAAATTCTTTGATATATAGTATATACCTGTCTTAATAATTTTCTTCTTCCTAATGATGGTCTTATCCGTTTTCTCAACAACTTTAGGCTGATCATTTTCTGTGAGATTACATATTATGTTAGTCTATGTTAATCTTGTAATATGTTATGTACATGTTTATGTAAAAACGTGAGTAGAGTATAATTACCTTCAGATTTCAGATCTGTAACCTGTGTTGTCTGTGTAACCGTTTCTTGTTCAGTTTCAGGTTCGACAGGAGCTGTAATATATTCGTAAATGAGAATGTGTTTGAATTTATTTACAAAATGAATGTTATATGAGAATGCTAAACAGACCAATTTCAAGTGGTTCTATAACTTCCTCGGTAGTGTCATCAACTATGAGAGTTTTTTCATCTTCGGATTTTGTAGAAACTAAGTGATGAATGAATAAATAAAAAATATATTTAGATGCAAGAAGAATATGTTGTGCAACGTTAGATTTATATTTAAACTAAATACATTTCTTAAATTTCTTGACTGTTTTCTTCTTTTCAAAAACAGTTTCATCTTTAGTGTTTTCTGCAACCTTTTCAGGTTCATCTTCTGAAGATAGCAGGTAAATTTTGAAGAGAATGTGAGATGAACAAGGTATATAATTGTATGTTAAATGTTACATTTTCACAAAGGAATTTTAATAAAACTTGTTGCAGGTTTGTTAAATATTATGTAGGTATTAGGATTGAAATGTGGGAGGTAATTTTACCTTCAGTTCTGACTTCAGAAACCTTGGCAGTTCGTGTGAAAGTTGCTTGTTCTATTTCTGGTACAATTTCTGTCTTTTCGACAGGAGCTGCATCAGAGAAATACAATTAAGAATTAAATAAATCAAACATTTATCATTTCAACAAAAAGATCAATCTAAGACGGACCGATTTCAAAAGGCTCAGCAACTTCTTCAACAGTTTCTTCAACAACTGGTGTACCATCTTCGGTTTGTCTTACCACTAAGGATTGTAAGAAATAGAAATATGTATTGAGTCTGAATAAATGAATCAAAAAGGATAATTAGACAATCATCTGTACACTAATACCTTTCTTCACTTTCTTCACGATCTTTTTCTTCCTAATGATGGTGTGATCTTCTACAACTTCAGGCTGAACGACATGCTCTGAGAAAATTTATATGAGTTTTAGTCATAGTTATTAGTAAGGGAAAAAGGTAGCGATCGGCAGCAAATTCTTATCCGTGGAAAAATTGGCTTTTCTTGTAGAGCGGCTGAAAAATGAGTCCAAACTTATGATAAAACTTTGAAATAAACACACGTATTATTCTGAAATGTCGGAAAAGAGAAAAATTATGCAATAGAAAACAGTGTAAAAGTTTATTAATAGTAGATATAATTGTCAATGCCCAAAAGCCGATCATATCCCAAAACAAAAGCTGATTTGATTTCAGAATCAGAGCAGATTGTAAATATGAATTTGTTCATATACACTGATCGTCATTAAAAAGCCGCTTGAAAAATTTAAGAATGTAGCAAAATTAACACCAATAAACGAATCAAAAATTGAAGGAAAATATTCGATGTGGGGAGAATGTTTTATGTTAATGTTATTAGCAATGAAGCAAATTTACCTTCAGTCTTGACTTCTGTAACCTGTGCAGTTTGTGTGACTGTTTCTTGTTCAGTTTCAGGTTCAACTGTGGTTTGTTCAACTGGTGCTGTGAATGTTCAAATATTGTTTGAGTGTACATTGTGAATATTATAACTCAATGAAAATAGATTTTGTTAACACAATGTATATGTACAAATAACTACCTATTTCAAGAGGTTCAACTACATCCTCTACTGTCTCCTCAACCACTGGTGTACCATCCTCAGTCATAGTTGTAACTTTGGTGAAAATAATGAATAATTAGTACCGTGCAGATATTTAAATGATATGAAAAGTTTTGAGAATGTTCTTGGAGATTTTATAAATGTACCTTTCTTTACTTTCTTGACTATTTTCTTGGTCTTTTTGATAATAGTTTGACTTTCTGGTTGCTGGACAATTTCCTCTGGTTGTTGAACATGTTCTGGGTAGAAGTATCGATATTTGGTGAACGAACAGAAAAAAGAAACAAAACCGAAAAAGTGTAGGAACTACTATTTATATTAAACGAACGAATAATACTTAAATGCAGAAAAGCAAGGAAGTGCGATTAGTTAGGAAATGGCTGAATCTTGATCTGTTTAGGGAAAGCATTTGAAACTTGAATATGCAGCAGGATCGAGTGTTCCGAATAGTTATTTTTTGAAAATAAACGTATCAAAATATATTTAATTTGATGTTAATGGTACTGTCAAGTCGAAAATTGGACGGCACAAATTGCATGCGTATTTTCAATTCAAAATTATGAAGATTTCATATATATGTTCGAATGAGTTGTATTCATGTTGATGCCAAATTAGTATATTTTATTAAATATTATATGTATGTAGGAAATAGGTTAGTTTTGTTACTAGCGCAAGTGATGTTAGCGCTCAACATATGTTTTACCTTCAGTTTTGACTTCTGTAACTTGAGCTGTTTGTGTAATTGTTTCTTGTTCAGTTTCAGGTTCAACTTTAGTTTGTTCAACTGGAGCTGCAAATGTGCAAATAGTGATGAGCTTTAGCCTTTAATTTATGAACATCATAAATCAGTGGAATATAATTTGTTTACACATGTATATGTACAATTAACTACCTATTTCAAGAGGTTCAACTACATCCTCTATTGTCTCCTCAACCACTGGTGTACCATCCTCAGTCATAGTTGTAACTATGATAAAAATAGGTATTTAGTATAGAGTCTTCTCTTGAATGAAATATTTCAAAAGATTGATCATAAATATTCATATTTGTATGTACCTTTCTTTACTTTCTTGACTATTTTCTTTGTCTTTTTGATAATAGTTTGACTTTCTGGTTGTTGGACAATTTCCTCTGGTTGCTGAACATGTTCTGGATAAATGGAAGTATTCGAATAAGAACATTGTGAAATAAACGATAATGAAGAAACAGAAAAGTGAAATCACACTCTGCACAATTATGAACAATTCGACAGTCTGAAAAAAATTATAAATGAATAGTAGAGATTAATTGTGAGAGCTGAAACTAGATAATTGTTAGAAGATGACACTTGTAGTAGAAAAAATTTCAACTGAAAATCCATGAAAATTAGTATATTGGTAACTTAATAACTGAATCATGCAGCATAACCTGATTGCAGAAATAAAAAGGTTATCGTACACACATATGAAGTATCTAAAGATTAATGTGAACGGTTTCAGTCAATTCCAAGACTTTAACTGTTGATTATTTGTTAGTTTTAGTAGCTTCAAATTATCTGGTTGGTAGTACCTTCAGTTTTGACTTCTGTAACCTGTGCAGTTTGTGTTACTGTTTCCTGTTCAGTTTCAGGTTCAATTGTTGTTTGTTCGACTGGAGCTGTGGGTGTATGCGTATGTTAGAGTCGGAGTATTTAACAATGATTTATTGTAATATAAATAGCAGTTATTTGTGAGAAGTTACCGATTTCAAGAGGTTCAACTACATCTTCTACAGTTTCTTCAACAACTGGTGTACCATCTTCAGTTTGTTTTGTGACTAAAATAAGTTTTAACAAAATAGATTTTTTAGTTTGATTTTTTCGAAGCAAGTAAGGAAATATTGTAACTTACTAAATAATACTAATTCCAAAATTCAAGTTACCTTTCGTGACTTTTTTAATAGTTTTCTTCTTTTTAATGATAGTTTTATCTTGTGTCTGTTTAACCTCTTCCGGTTGAACATGTTCTGTAACACCGTATACATTGAGCTTCTAAGATTTATAGAATAAATATACAACAGAATTCCATGATCATGATGTTTGCAAGGCAGTTCATATCTAAGGTTATGTATGATAATCAGAAATAACTATTAACCCTAATGAGTTTGACTGTCAGAATCAACGGGAAGGTTTGACTACGTGTTAAAAAACACACGTCTCATATATATAAACCTACGGTATAACAAATTTCAAGAAAAAATATTAGGTATGTAAGTAATATTAGGTATGTAAGACATTAGCAACTGAGTGAGTTGAACTGTGATTGGGTGGAGTGTGAACCAATCACAGCTCGCGTATGTGTCTGTACTCTATAAAACATGGACCAATTCGTACTGTATTTCTACGTTGCGATACATTACGAAAGTACAATTAATTCCATAATTTACGTGATTTACGCCGATACGTAAATATTTTTTAACTTTTAAATACAAAAAAATATTTGGTATTCATGTAGGAACAAAGTCAAGATAGGCCAGTAAATTTAAAGAGATGACGTGAAAGATATAAAGTAATTTAAAAAGATGTGCCTAGAAAACACACGTCTAACTCATTAGGGTTAAGACTGATACTAGACAATTAAAATATTATTTCGAAATTAGAAAATTTCCAAATATTCCAAATTCAATACAAACCCTTTATACTAAAGCAAACAATGTAACTAAATGTAATAGTGACTGTTTCAAATTATAACTCTGAGACAGCGTATTATATGTAATTTTTGGACAAGGTTACAATTACTGGCAGTAGTATATTAACATGTTTTGTTAGTAGTGCAAGATATGGTGGCGATCATAAAATGTTTTACCTTCAGTTTTGACTTCTGTAACTTGTGCAGTTTGTGTAATTGTTTCTTGTTCAGTTTCAGGTTCAACTGTAGTTTGTTCAACTGGAGCTGTGAATGTTTGTTCGAATTTAGTTGTAAAATTTAACCGGTATGATTTTTTTTTATTGTTATTTAGGTTTCAAATATGACTATGTTACCTATTTCAAGAGGCTCTACTACATCTTCTACTGTTTCTTCAACAACTGGTGTACCATCCTCAGTTTGTCTTATTACTACAATAAAATTAATTATGACTTAACGTGGGAAATTTTAAAAAGATATTGAACAATTTCAATAAACTGATAAGCCGAATAGGCATACCTTTTTTAACTTTCTTCATTGTTTTCTTCTTCCTAACAATTGTTTCATCTTGTTTTTGCTCAATAATCTCATCAGGTTGAACAAGTTCTGCAAATTGTAAGTGTACTGACTATAAAATGGATCAATATGAAGTAATGAAAAGGAAAAAAAAGTTAATTATTCTCATTGATTTCCATTCATGTACATAAATTTCGCTTCGTTTGTACTTGTTTCCCTAAGTCAAGATGTCACAGTAATTATATTGTTGAGCATGAGAGTGATTTCAACTACCAAGAATGGATTCCAGGACAAATACCCTCGGTCAAAAACTCAGTAAAAATATAAATTTCGTTACTATTGAAGCTATCCGGAGGAGCAAGCCACCCAATCCCAGACCTCCAATCGGACCGCTAATCTACCTTACATCATCATATTTCAGGCTAAATTTTTTCCATTCACAGAGGGCTTTTTGAACGCATTTATTTGTCCTGTCACTAAAGAATGTAATCTATGACATATGTTATTATGCTGTTCTGAAGAGTATTGCCTAATTGATATGTGTCATTTTTATTAGATTATTTAGGATGTTCATTCTATATTAAATGAATGAATATCTCATTAAACTATGGTTGGAACGACTGAGATTTATGTAGAAAACATGAAAATTTGTAAATGTTAATATAAATGTCACACATAATTAGAAAATCAAAATGATGATGTGGTAAATCAAAATGATGTGGAAAATCAAAATGATAATGTGGTAAATGAAAATGATGATGTGGTAAATCAAAATGGTGATATGGAAAAACAAAATCAAAAATTCAAAATTTCACTGAGGCGATATAGAGAAGTAATGATTTATTTGCATGGATAAAGTTAGATGTGAATGAACATCATTGTGTAAGTTGTTGTTATTTGAAAGTTTGAAACCATTGTTACCTTCAGTCTTGACTTCTGTAACCTGTGCAGTTTGTGTGACTGTTTCTTGTTCAGTTTCAGGTTCAATTGTTGTTTGTTCAACTGGAGCTGTGAATATTAGAAATAATAATGAAATCCATATCATGCTGACTATGTGAATGAGATTTCATTGAAACATGTGTAAGCAACATTAACTACCTATTTCGAAAGGTTCAACTACATCCTCGATAGTTTCTTCAACAACTGGTGTGCCATCCTCAGTCTTAGTTATGACTTATGTGGAAAATAATGACAATATTATTGACATGAAAATACAGATAGAGTTATTAGAATAATAATAGGTATTGATATTTGTACCTTTCTTTACTTTCTTGACTATTTTCTTAGTCTTTTTGACTATAGTTTGTGATTCAGGCTGTTGAACAATTTCCTCTGGTTGCTGAACATGTTCTGGATTAAAAAAGAAATTTGTTGAAATATTAAGAAAATACAGAAGAATCATGAAATATGAAAACTGATTTCTGCACGAAAGTAGTTCCAAGTACCTGGAATACAATCTCAATTAATAACCAGTAATAGAGCCACGTGCAAATCTTAGTGAAAAACACTAAAAAATGGGAAAAATATAATTAGATATGAAACCTGCAAACACTGATTAAATCTTGCAACGCAAAATCAAAAACTCATATTTTCAAGGCAAGTGTTTCAGAAATATCAGAAATAATTAATATAATAAAGGTACTAGGACATCATGATTGATTTCAATTGATTGTTCATTTAAAGGTTAAACCTCAACAATTCTTGAAAAAAAAATCTTGAAAAATATCAATTCTGAAACAAACACATCTCATCAATAGAGGTAAAATGTCACGTAGTTCGATTGGTCAGTTGGTGATTTGATGTAATAGTGGTAATAAATTTCATGTTAATGCCAAACTGTATTTTGGGCAGAATATTGTAGGCAGTATTTATGCTAGTTTCGTTAGTAGCGCATGTGCTGTTAGCGGTAACGTTAAGTTTTTACCTTCAGTCTTGACTTCTGTAACCTGTGCAGTTTGCGTGACTGTTTCTTGTTCAGTTTCAGGTTCAATTGTGGTTTGTTCAACTGGAGCTGTGTACATACCAAATACACGAGTTAAAACAACTATAAATGTTGGTGATGATTGTCTAGACAATACACATGTATATTTAGTATTCAAATGTTGATAGGTTACCGATTTCGAAAGGTTCAACTACATCTTCTACAGTTTCTTCAACAACTTGTGTACCATCTTCAGTTTCTCTTATTACTAAAATAGAATGAAGTAAGTATGAAGAATGAATCAACATACATAGGTATGTAATAATATATCAAACATCTGGAATTATCTATCAGGTCTGTGAGGTTTACCTTTTTTAACTTTCTTAATTATTTTCTTCTTCTTAATAATAGTTTTATCTTGAGATTCCTGAACAATTGTCTCGGGTTGAACATGTTCTGTGAGTGTGAAAAGGTTTTTTCATTTATTTTTATTAAGTTAGTGCATTAAAATTTTCTCTTAACTAAAATTAGAGGATACAATCTTTAAGAAAATGAATCCAAAAGGCTCCCTCAAATTGTAGTATCCAAGACTTTGCTCTCCAAAATGTTAACATAATAACAGCTATTAAATGCAAGGCGAGATATTTTTTTGTGAATATCTAATACAAAATTTGTCATGAATGATGTAGTAAGACGAGCTGTTGATAAAATCCTAATTGATGTAGTTTATGTTTTTTGTTATTGAGTCAAGAATGAACTTCACCTTCAGTTTTGACTTCTGTAACTTGTGCTGTTTGTGTAATTGTTTCTTGTTCAGTTTCAGGTTCAACTTTAGTTTGTTCAACTGGAGCTGTGAATGTTTAAATATTGATGAGATATAGCTTATGAATATCATAAATCAATAGAATATAATTTGTTTACGCATGTATATGTACAAATAACTACCTATTTCAAGAGGTTCAACTACATCCTCTACGGTCTCCTCAACCACTGGTGTACCATCCTCAGTCATAGTTGTAACTTTGGTGG
Organism: Caprella mutica; assembly: GCA_947561585.1. Lineage (NCBI taxonomy): Eukaryota > Metazoa > Arthropoda > Malacostraca > Amphipoda > Caprellidae > Caprella > Caprella mutica. Next base: position 218,613 of record CANNZV010000178.1, read on the forward strand.
AAATAATGAATAATTAGTACCGTGCGGATATTTAAATGATATGAAAAGTTTTGAGAATGTTCTTGGAGATTTATAAATGTACCTTTCTTCACTTTCTTGACTATTTTCTTAGTCTTTTTGACAATAGTTTTTTCCTCTGGTTGTTGAACATGTTCTGGGTAGAGATGTCATAATTTGGTAAACGAACAAAAGGAAGGAACAAAACTATGAATGGGTAAGAAGGAATTTTTTCTGCCAAAATGCAAAAATAACTACTTATACTAATCGAGTGAGAAAAGTTCAAATATACAAAACTTAGGTAACGCTATAAGTTAGGTAACGGCTAAACCTCAACCTAAAAAGAAAAAGTGTTCGAAATACGAATATGCAGCAGGATCAAGTGTTTCGAATAGTTATTTTTTGAGAATAAAGCTATCAAAATATATTAAGTGTGATGAAAAAATTCGTCGAAAATTTGACGGCTCAAATAGAATGAGTATTTTCAATTCAAAATTAAGAAGAGTTCATATGATTGTTTGTTCAATTAATCTGTATTCACATTAATGACAAATTAGTATATTTTATTTAAATTTACATGTAAAAAATATTTTAGTTATGTTAGTAGCGCAAGTGATGTTATCGCTCAACATATGTTTTACCTTCAGTCTTGACTTCTGTAACTTGTGCTGTTTGTGTAATTGTTTCTTGTTCAGTTTCAGGTTCAACTTTAGTTTGTTCAACTGGAGCTGCAAATGTGCAAATAGTGATGAGCTTTAGCCTTTAATTTATGAAAATTGTAAATCAAATGAATTTAATTTGTTTACACATGTATATGTACAAATAACTACCTATTTCAAGAGGTTCAACTACATCCTCTACTGTCTCCTCAACCACTGGTGTACCATCCTCAGTCATAGTTGTAACTTCGGTGGAAATTGAGAATAATTAGTACTGTGTGAATATTTAAATAATATAAGAATTAAGAGGATTATTAGTGGAGATTTATGAATGTACCTCTCTTTACTTTCTTGACTATTTTCTTAGTCTTTTTGACAAAAGTTTGGCTTTCTGGTTGCTGGACAATTTCCTCTGGTTGTTGAACATGTTCTGAGTAGAAATGTCATAATTTGGTGAACGAACAGAAGAAGTAAACAAAACCAAAACGTGTAAGAAGTAATTTGTTATTCTACAAAAACGCAAATATAAATATTCATACTAATCGAGTGAGAAATGTGTAATTGAAGAAAACCTAGGTAACACGATTAGTTAGGTAACGGCTAAACCTCGATCTGGTAAGAAGAAGTTTTTGAAATACGAATATGCAGCAGGATCGAGTGTACCGAATAGTTATATTTTGGGATAAAGCTATCAAATTATATTTAGTTTGATGTTAATGGTACTGTCAATTCGAAAATTGGACGGCACAAATTGCATGCGTATTTTCAATTAAAAATTATGAAGATTTTATATATTTGTTCGAATAAATGTATTCATGTTGATGCCAAATTAGTATATTTATTAAATATTATATGTAGGAAATAGGTTAGTTTTGTTACTAGCGCAAGTGATGTTAGCGCTCAACATATGTTTTACCTTCAGTTTTGACTTCTGTAACTTGAGCTGTTTGTGTAATTGTTTCTTGTTCAGTTTCAGGTTCAACTTTAGTTTGTTCAACTGGAGCTGTGAATGTGTAAATATTGATGAGATATAGCTTATGAATATCATAAATCAGTGGAATATAATTTGTTTACACATGTATATGTACAATTAACTACCTATTTCAAGAGGTTCAACTACATCCTCTGTTGTCTCCTCAACCACTGGTGTACCATCCTCAGTCATAGTTGTAACTTTGGTGGAAATAATGAATAATTAGTACCGTGCGCATATTTAAATGATTTGAAAAGCTTTGAGAATGTTCTTGGAGATTTATAAATGTACCTTTCTTCACTTTCCTGACTATTTTCTTAGTCTTTTTGACCATAGTTTGGCTTTCTGGTTGCTGGACAATTTCCTCTGGTTGTTGAACATGTTCTGAGTAGAAATATCATAATTTGTTGAAAGAACAGAAGAAAGAAACAAAACCAAAAATGTGTAGAGAGTAATTTGTTCTGCTAAATCGCAAATATGTATAACTATTTATACAAATCGAGTGAGAAATGTTTAAATGCAGAAAACCTAGGTAAAGCGATTAGTTAGGTAACGGCTAAACCTCGATCTGTTAAAAAAGTTTTCGAAATATAAATATGCAGCTGAATCGTATGTATATATCTTGAATAGTTATTGTTTGAGAATAAAGCGATCAAAATATATTTAGTTTGAAGTTAATTGAAGTATAAAGTCGAAAAGTGGACGGCACTAATTTTAGGCGTATTTTCAATTTAAAATAAAGTAGAGTTCATATAATTGTTCAAATTAGATGTTTTCATGTTAATACCAAAGTGTAGTATAATTGATTAAATATTATGGATAGAGAATATGTTAATTATATTAGTAGAGCAATTGATGTTAGCCCTCAAAATATTTTTTACCTTCAGTTTTGACTTCTGTAACTTGTGCTGTTTGTGTAATTGTTTCTTGTTCAGTTTCAGGTTCAACTTTAGTTGGTTCAACTGGAGCTGCAAATGTGCAAATAGTGATGAGCTTTAGCCTTTCATTTATGGAAATTGTAAATCAAAGGAATTTAATTTGTTTACGCGTGTATATGTACAAATAACTACCTATTTCAAGAGGTTCAACTACATCCTCTACTGTCTCCTCAACCATTGGTGTACCATCCTCAGTCATAGTTGTAACTTCGGTGGAAATAGAGAATAATTAGTACTGTGTGAATGAATATTTAAATGATATAAAAATTTATAGGATTATTCGTGGAGATTTATGAATGTACCTTTCTTTACTTTCTTGACTATTTTCTTAGTCTTTTTGACAATAGTTTGGCTTTCTGGTTGCTGGACAATTTCCTCTGGTTGTTGAACATGTTCTGAGTAAAAAATGTCATAATTTGGTGAACGAACAGAAGAAGGAAACAAAACCAAAAACGTGTAAACAATAATTTGTTATTCTGCAAAAACGCAAATATAAATATTCATACTAATCGAGTGAGAAATGTTTAATTGAAGAAAACCTAGGTAACGCGATTAGTTAGGTAACGGCTAAACCTCGGTCTGGTAAGAAGTTTTTGAAATATGAATATGCAGCAGGATCGAGTGTTCCGAATAGTTATATTTTGGGATAAAGCTATCAAATTATATTTAGTTTGATGTTAATGGTACTGTCAAGTCGAAAATTGGACGGCACAAATTGCATGCGTATTTTCAATTAAAAATTATGAAGATTTTATATATTTGTTCGAATAAATGTATTCATGTTGATGCCAAATTAGTATATTTATTAAATATTATATGTAGGAAATAGGTTAGTTTTGTTACTAGCGCAAGTGATGTTAGCGCTCAACATATGTTTTACCTTCAGTTTTGACTTCTGTAACTTGAGCTGTTTGTGTAATTGTTTCTTGTTCAGTTTCAGGTTCAACTTTAGTTTGTTCAACTGGAGCTGTGAATGTTTAAATATTGATGAGATATAGCTTATGAATATCATAAATCAGTGGAATATAATTTGTTTACACATGTATATGTACAATTAACTACCTATTTCAAGAGGTTCAACAACATCCTCTATTGTCTCCTCAACCACTGGTGTACCATCCTCAGTCATAGTTGTAACTTTGGTGGAAATAATGAATAATTAGTACCGTGCGCATATTTAAATGATTTGAAAAGTTTTGAGAATGTTCTTGGAGATTTATAAATGTACCTTTCTTCACTTTCCTGACTATTTTCTTAGTCTTTTTGACAATAGTTTGACTTTCTGGCTGCTGGACAATTTCCTCTGGTTGTTGAACATGTTCTGAGTAGAAATATCATAATTTGTTGAAAGAACAGAAGAAAGAAACAAAACTAAAAATGTGTAAAGAGTAATTTGTTCTGCTAAATCGCAAATATGTATAACTATTTATACAAATCGAGTGAGAAATGTTTAAATGCAGAAAACCTAGGTAAAGCGATTAGTTAGGTAACGGCTAAACCTCGATCTGTTAAAAAAGTTTTCGAAATATAAATATGCAGCTGAATCGTATGTATATATCTTGAATAGTTATTGTTTGAGAATAAAGCGATCAAAATATATTTAGTTTGAAGTTAATTGTAGTATAAAGTCGAAAAGTGGACGGCACTAATTTTAGGCGTATTTTCAATTTAAAATAAAGTAGAGTTCATATAATTGTTCAAATTAGATGTTTTCATGTTAATACCAAAGTGTAGTATAATTGATTAAATATTATGGATAGAGGATTTGTTAATTATATTAGTAGAGCAATTGATGTTAGCCCTCAAAATATTTTTTACCTTCAGTTTTGACTTCTGTAACTTGTGCTGTTTGTGTAATTGTTTCTTGTTCAGTTTCAGGTTCAACTTTAGTTGGTTCGACTGGAGCTGCAAATGTGCAAATAGTGATGAGCTTTAGCCTTTCATTTATGGAAATTGTAAATCAAAGGAATTTAATTTGTTTACGCGTGTATATGTACAAATAACTACCTATTTCAAGAGGTTCAACTACATCCTCTACTGTCTCCTCAACCATTGGTGTACCATCCTCAGTCATAGTTGTAACTTCGGTGGAAATAGAGAATAATTAGTACTGTGTGAATGAATATTTAAATGATATAAAAATTTATAGGATTATTCGTGGAGATTTATGAATGTACCTTTCTTTACTTTCTTGACTATTTTCTTAGTCTTTTTGACAATAGTTTGGCTTTCTGGTTGCTGGACAATTTCCTCTGGTTGTTGAACATGTTCTGAGTAAAAAATGTCATAATTTGGTGAACGAACAGAAGAAGGAAACAAAACCAAAAACGTGTAAACAATAATTTGTTATTCTGCAAAAACGCAAATATAAATATTCATACTAATCGAGTGAGAAATGTTTAATTGAAGAAAACCTAGGTAACGCGATTAGTTAGGTAACGGCTAAACCTCGGTCTGGTAAGAAGTTTTTGAAATATGAATATGCAGCAGGATCGAGTGTTCCGAATAGTTATATTTTGGGATAAAGCTATCAAATTATATTTAGTTTGATGTTAATGGTACTGTCAAGTCGAAAATTGGACGGCACAAATTGCATGCGTATTTTCAATTAAAAATTATGAAGATTTTATATATTTGTTCGAATAAATGTATTCATGTTGATGCCAAATTAGTATATTTATTAAATATTATATGTAGGAAATAGGTTAGTTTTGTTACTAGCGCAAGTGATGTTAGCGCTCAACATATGTTTTACCTTCAGTTTTGACTTCTGTAACTTGAGCTGTTTGTGTAATTGTTTCTTGTTCAGTTTCAGGTTCAACTTTAGTTTGTTCAACTGGAGCTGTGAATGTTTAAATATTGATGAGATATAGCTTATGAATATCATAAATCAGTGGAATATAATTTGTTTACACATGTATATGTACAATTAACTACCTATTTCAAGAGGTTCAACTACATCCTCTATTGTCTCCTCAACCACTGGTGTACCATCCTCAGTCATAGTTGTAACTTTGGTGGAAATAATGAATAATTAGTACCGTGCGCATATTTAAATGATTTGAAAAGTTTTGAGAATGTTCTTGGAGATTTATAAATGTACCTTTCTTCACTTTCCTGACTATTTTCTTAGTCTTTTTGACAATAGTTTGACTTTTTGGCTGCTGGACAATTTCCTCTGGTTGTTGAACATGTTCTGAGTAGAAATATCATAATTTGTTGAAAGAACAGAAGAAAGAAACAAAACTAAAAATGTGTAAAGAGTAATTTGTTCTGCTAAATCGCAAATATGTATAACTATTTATACAAATCGAGTGAGAAATGTTTAAATGCAGAAAACCTAGGTAAAGCGATTAGTTAGGTAACGGCTAAACCTCGATCTGTTAAAAAAGTTTTCGAAATATAAATATGCAGCTGAATCGTATGTATATATCTTGAATAGTTATTGTTTGAGAATAAAGCGATCAAAATATATTTAGTTTGAAGTTAATTGTAGTATAAAGTCGAAAAGTGGACGGCACTAATTTTAGGCGTATTTTCAATTTAAAATAAAGTAGAGTTCATATAATTGTTCAAATTAGATGTTTTCATGTTAATACCAAAGTGTAGTATAATTGATTAAATATTATGGATAGAGGATTTGTTAATTATATTAGTAGAGCAATTGATGTTAGCCCTCAAAATATTTTTTACCTTCAGTTTTGACTTCTGTAACTTGTGCTGTTTGTGTAATTGTTTCTTGTTCAGTTTCAGGTTCAACTTTAGTTGGTTCAACTGGAGCTGCAAATGTGCAAATAGTGATGAGCTTTAGCCTTTCATTTATGGAAATTGTAAATCAAAGGAATTTAATTTGTTTACGCGTGTATATGTACAAATAACTACCTATTTCAAGAGGTTCAACTACATCCTCTACTGTCTCCTCAACCATTGGTGTACCATCCTCAGTCATAGTTGTAACTTCGGTGGAAATAGAGAATAATTAGTACTGTGTGAATGAATATTTAAATAATATAAAAATTTATAGGATTATTCGTGGAGATTTATGAATGTACCTTTCTTTACTTTCTTGACTATTTTCTTAGTCTTTTTGACAATAGTTTGGCTTTCTGGTTGCTGGACAATTTCCTCTGGTTGTTGAACATGTTCTGAGTAAAAAATGTCATAATTTGGTGAACGAACAGAAGAAGGAAACAAAACCAAAAACGTGTAAACAATAATTTGTTATTCTGCAAAAACGCAAATATAAATATTCATACTAATCGAGTGAGAAATGTTTAATTGAAGAAAACCTAGGTAACGCGATTAGTTAGGTAACGGCTAAACCTCGGTCTGGTAAGAAGTTTTTGAAATATGAATATGCAGCAGGATCGAGTGTTCCGAATAGTTATATTTTGGGATAAAGCTATCAAATTATATTTAGTTTGATGTTAATGGTACTGTCAAGTCGAAAATTGGACGGCACAAATTGCATGCGTATTTTCAATTAAAAATTATGAAGATTTTATATATTTGTTCGAATAAATGTATTCATGTTGATGCCAAATTAGTATATTTATTAAATATTATATGTAGGAAATAGGTTAGTTTTGTTACTAGCGCAAGTGATGTTAGCGCTCAACATATGTTTTACCTTCAGTTTTGACTTCTGTAACTTGAGCTGTTTGTGTAATTGTTTCTTGTTCAGTTTCAGGTTCAACTTTAGTTTGTTCAACTGGAGCTGTGAATGTTTAAATATTGATGAGATATAGCTTATGAATATCATAAATCAGTGGAATATAATTTGTTTACACATGTATATGTACAATTAACTACCTATTTCAAGAGGTTCAACTACATCCTCTATTGTCTCCTCAACCACTGGTGTACCATCCTCAGTCATAGTTGTAACTTTGGTGGAAATAATGAATAATTAGTACCGTGCGCATATTTAAATGATTTGAAAAGTTTTGAGAATGTTCTTGGAGATTTATAAATGTACCTTTCTTCACTTTCCTGACTATTTTCTTAGTCTTTTTGACAATAGTTTGACTTTCTGGCTGCTGGACAATTTCCTCTGGTTGTTGAACATGTTCTGAGTAGAAATATCATAATTTGTTGAAAGAACAGAAGAAAGAAACAAAACCAAAAATGTGTAAAGAGTAATTTGTTCTGCTAAATCGCAAATATGTATAACTATTTATACAAATCGAGTGAGAAATGTTTAAATGCAGAAAACCTAGGTAAAGCGATTAGTTAGGTAACGGCTAAACCTCGATCTGTTAAAAAAGTTTTCGAAATATAAATATGCAGCTGAATCGTATGTATATATCTTGAATAGTTATTGTTTGAGAATAAAGCGATCAAAATATATTTAGTTTGATGTTAATTGTAGTATAAAATCGAAAAGTGGACGGCACAATATAAAGTAGAGTTCATATTATTGTTCAAATTAGATGTTTTCATATTAATACCAAAGTGTAGTATAATTGATTAAATATAATAGATAGAGAATATGTTAATTATATTAGTAGAGCAATTGATGTTAGCCCTCAAAATATTTTTTACCTTCAGTTTTGACTTCTGTAACTTGTGCTGTTTGTGTAATTGTTTCTTGTTCAGTTTCAGGTTCACCTTTAGTTGGTTCAACTGGAGCTGCAAATGTGCAAATAGTGATGAGCTTTAGACTTTCATTTATGAAAATTGTAAATCAAAGGAATTTAATTTGTTTACGCGTGTATATGTACAAATAACTACCTATTTCAAGAGGTTCAACTACATCCTCTACTGTCTCCTCAACCATTGGTGTACCATCCTCAGTCATAGTTGTAACTTCGGTGGAAATAGAGAATAATTAGTACTGTGTGAATGAATATTTAAATGATATAAAAATTTATAGGATTATTCGTGGAGATTTATGAATGTACCTTTCTTTACTTTCTTGACTATTTTCTTAGTCTTTTTGACGATAGTTTGGCTTTCTGGTTGCTGGACAATTTCCTCTGGTTGTTGAACATGTTCTGAGTAAAAAATGTCATAATTTGGTGAACGAACAGAAGAAGGAAACAAAACCAAAAACGTGTAAACAATAATTTGTTATTCTGCAAAAACGCAAATATAAATATTCATACTAATCGAGTGAGAAATGTTTAATTGAAGAAAACCTAGGTAACGCAATTAGTTAGGTAACGGCTAAACTTCGATCTGGTAAGAAGAAGTTTTTGAAATACGAATATGCAGCAGGATCGAGTGTTCCGAATAGTTATATTTTGGGATAAAGCTATCAAATTATATTTAGTTTGATGTTATTGGTACTGTCAAGTCGAAAATTGGACGGCACAAATTGCATGCGTATTTTCAATTAAAAATTATGAAGATTTTATATATTTGTTCGAATAAATGTATTCATGTTGATGCCAAATTAGTATATTTATTAAATATTATATGTAGGAAATAGGTTAGTTTTGTTACTAGCGCAAGTGATGTTAGCGCTCAACATATGTTTTACCTTCAGTTTTGACTTCTGTAACTTGAGCTGTTTGTGTAATTGTTTCTTGTTCAGTTTCAGGTTCAACTTTAGTTTGTTCAACTGGAGCTGTGAATGTTTAAATATTGATGAGATATAGCTTATGAATATCATAAATCAGTGGAATATAATTTGTTTACACATGTATATGTACAATTAACTACCTATTTCAAGAGGTTCAACTACATCCTCTATTGTCTCCTCAACCACTGGTGTACCATCCTCAGTCATAGTTGTAACTTTGGTGGAAATAATGAATAATTAGTACCGTGCGCATATTTAAATGATTTGAAAAGTTTTGAGAATGTTCTTGGAGATTTATAAATGTACCTTTCTTCACTTTCCTGACTATTTTCTTAGTCTTTTTGACAATAGTTTGACTTTCTGGCTGCTGGACAATTTCTTCTGGTTGTTGAACATGTTCTGAGTAGAAATATCATAATTTGTTGAAAGAACAGAAGAAAGAAACAAAACCAAAAATGTGTAAAGAGTAATTTGTTCTGCTAAATCGCAAATATGTATAACTATTTATACAAATCGAGTGAGAAATGTTTAAATGCAGAAAACCTAGGTAAAGCGATTAGTTAGGTAACGGCTAAACCTCGATCTGTTAAAAAAGTTTTCGAAATATGAATATGCAGCTGAATCGTATGTATATGTCTTGAATAGTTATTGTTTGAGAGTAAAGCGATCAAAATATATTTAGTTTGATGTTAATTGTAGTATAAAGTTGAAAAGTGGACGGCACAAATTTTAGGCGTATTTTCAATTTAAAATAAAGTAGAGTTCATATAATTGTTCAAATTAGATGTTTTCATGTTAATACTAAACTGTAGTATAATTGATTAAATATTATGGATAGAGAATATGTTAATTATATTAGTAGAGCAATTGATGTTAGCCCTCAAAATATGTTTTACCTTCAGTTTTGACTTCTGTAACTTGTGCTGTTTGTGTAATTGTTTCTTGTTCAGTTTCAGGTTCAACTTTAGTTGGTTCAACTGGAGCTGCAAATGTGCAAATAGTGATGAGCTTTAGCCTTTAATTTATGAAAATTGTAAATCAAAGGAATTTAATTTGTTAACGCGTGTATATGTACAAATAACTACCTATTTCAAGAGGTTCAACTACATCCTCTACTGTCTCCTCAACCATTGGTGTACCATCTTCAGTCATAGTTGTAACTTTGGTGGAAATAATGAATAATTAGTACCGTGCGGATATTTAAATGATATGAAAAGTTTTGAGAATGTTCGTGGAGATTTATAAATGTACCTTTCTTTACTTTCTTGACTATTTTCTTAGTCTTTTTGACAATAGTTTGGCTTTCTGGTTGCTGGACAATTTCCTCTGGTTGTTGAACATGTTCTGGGTAGAAATGTCATAATTTGGTGAACGAACAGAAGAAAGAAACAAAACCAAAAACGTGTGAACAGTAATTTGTTATTCTGCAAAAACGCAAATATAAATATTTATACTAATCGAGTGAGAAATGTTTAATTGAAGAAAACCTAGGTAACGCGATTAGTTAGGTAACGGCTAATCCTCGATCTGGTAAGAAGAAGTTTTTGAAATACGAATATGCAGCAGGATCGAGTGTTCCGAATAGTTATACTTTGGGAATAAAGCTATCAAATTATATTTAGTTTGATGTTAATGGTACTGTCAAGTCGAAAATTGGACGGCACAAATTGCATGCGTATTTTCAATTAAAAATTATAAAGATTTCATATATTTGTTCGAATAATTTGTATTCATGTTGATGGCAAATTATTATATTTTATTAAATATTATATGTAGAAAATAGGTTAGTTTTGTTACTAGCGCAAGTGATGTTAGCGCTCAACATATGTTTTACCTTCAGTTTTGACTTCTGTAACTTGAGCTGTTTGTGTAATTGTTTCTTGTTCAGTTTCAGGTTCAACTTTAGTTTGTTCAACTGGAGCTGTGAATGTTTAAATATTGATGAGATATAGCTTATGAATATCATAAATCAGTGGAATTTAATTTGTTTACACATGTATATGTACAATTAACTACCTATTTCAAGAGGTTCAACTACATCCTCTATTGTCTCCTCAACCACTGGTTTACCATCCTCAGTCATAGTTGTAACTTTGGTGGAAATAATGAATAATTAGTATCGTGCGGATATTTAAATGATATGAAAGGTTTTGAGAATGTTCGTTGAGATTTTATATATGTACCTTTCTTTAATTTCTTGACTATTTTCTTAGTCTTTTTGACAATAGTTTGGCTTTCTGATTGCTGGACAATTTCCTCTGGTTGTTGAACATGTTCTGGGTGAAAATATAGAGAATTTGGGTAAACGAATAGACGAATGAACACGACAGAAAATGTGTTAGGAAGAATTTATTATCCTGTAATGAAACTATTATATTTAGCAAGTGAGTAATGTTTAAATGCATAATGGTAATGAAGTATGATTAGTTCGATAACGGCTAACCCTTGATTTGTTTTAGGGATTCTGAATTATGTAGTTGGATCGAACGTTTCGAATAGGCATTAGTTCAGAAATGTAACATCAAAATATTTTTAGTTTGATGATACTTGTAGTATAATTTTTCCCGAATAAGTTTTTTTCAGGTTAATGCTATATTGTAGTTTGATTGAATGTTGTATGCGTTTAGTTTGGTTAGTAGCGTGTAATGTTAGCGTTCACGATAAGTTTTACCTTCAGTTTTGACTTCAGTAATTTTGGTTGGTGTTTCTTGTTCTGTTTCAGGTTTAATTCTAGTTTGCTCAACTGGAGCTGTGAATGTATTCGATGTAAGATTATAGAAATCAATAAATATGTATTATATATATTATTCAATAAACATTATTGGTAGTTATAGAGTGAGCATGAATATAAGTTACCGATTTCAAATGGTTCAATTTCTTCTTCTACCGTTTCTTCAACAACTGGTGTACCATCCTCAGTTTGTCTTACAACTAAAAATATAATGAATTTCGTATCATATATGAATCATACTAGATATTCCATTATAAATATTTAGTTAGAATTATATATTTGCTCGTCCGTTTACCTCTCTTAACTTTCTTAATTATTTTCTTCTTAATGATAGTTTTATCTAGAGCTTCTTGAACGATTGTCTCAGGTTGAACATGTTCTGTAAGGGTGTAGATTATGTTTCACTAAAGAATTTAAATTTAGCAAACACTGTATTTTAAAGTGATTTCAAAGCATAAACTTTATGGATATTATAAAATGTTCGATAAATGATTTGCGTTCGCGTGAATTTTGACTGCACAGTGAAACTATTGTTTTATATTGTATAATATTCTTGAACACTTCTTGTGATGCGGGTGATTGTACTTCACTAGTTTTACATTATTGTTGATATTTCTAGTTTTTGGACTCGCCTATTTTTTCTGCAATAGGTAATTATAACAATTATTTTCGAAATAACAGGCAGTTACTTTTTGTAGATAAGTAGTTTTGGAGATAGGTAGGTACAACATTTTTAAGACTAGAATCTGAACCAATAAAATGTTTAAATTTTGTACATATTACAATGTCAAATGGATAGATTCAGTTTAACATAAAGTGATTGATTCGCTTTTACATAAAATAGATGCCCTTTTATATACAGAGTTAGGTATTAGGTTAGGTACAAAACTAATCGGGTAAGTGTATAGGTTCAAGATTTTAAAAAGTTAACGGAAAACAGCCTAGACGGTCTCTTGTATATGTTTCAACATGTTGAATCTCAGTATTCCGAGTTAAAGAAACGCTAAACCGCCTAAATTTAAGAAACGCTGATAAGGATTTTGTCAGTGGAACATTAAGCAGAGGTTCCTCTGCTATTTTTTTATATTTTCTTGGTGAAATGGTAATATAGTTGGACTAGTCACTAAGTACCTACCTCCGACGATGCGTGAATGGACAAAAAAGGTTAGTATGTCACATGAAGTTGTTAGTTTATCTATGGTGAACTGTGAAATTCTTTATTCAATATATAAAAAGTGGGACTGCATTGAAATGTATCAGAATGCAGAAAACAAATTGAGGAGAAAAATCAATTCAAATTGGAATTGGAGTTGTAGAATTTTGGTTAGTGAATCAGGCTAAATGTAAATTGTAATTGTTGGTAAAAGATAAAGCACAATGTACCTTCAGTCTTGACTTCTGTAACCTGTGCAGTTTGTGTGACTGTTTCTTGTTCAGTTTCAGGTTCAATTGTTGTTTGTTCAACTGGAGCTGTGAATATTAGAAATAATAATGAAATCCATATCATGCTAACTATGTGAATGAGATTTCATTGAAACATGTGTAAGCAACATTAACTACCTATTTCGAAAGGTTCAACTACATCCTCGACAGTTTCTTCAACAACTGGTGTGCCATCCTCAGTCTTAGTTATGACTTATGTGGAAAATAATAACAATATTATTGCCATGAAAATACAGAGAGAGCTATTAGAATAATAATATGTATTAATATTTGTACCTTTCTTTACTTTCTTGACTATTTTCTTAGTCTTTTTGACTATAGTTTGTGATTCAGGCTGTTGAACAATTTCCTCTGGTTGCTGAACATATTCTGGGTAAAAATATTCAGACTGATTAATGTGAAGTGAAGATATTTGATTAAATTGAAAACAAAGAGAATTGGAAATTATACATCTGAAATATAAAGGCTGTCGAAGTAAAATAACCCTGTGTGATTGAAATATGTGATTATAACATAAAAAACAAATGCAAGCTTGCGAAACAAATGTAAGTCTACGAAATTTTGTTATATAGTTAGAGCTTCCTAATGTGGTAGAAGCACAATACTGTTTCATTTCAATAAAATTAGGATCTAAAATATGAAATAGTATGACTGTTAGTTGCCATATGTTGAAACTGTGATGGTGTTAGACTAGAATTTTGAAAACTAGAACCACATATCCTCAGAATATTGCAAACAGCATACGTCTTACATAAAAACATTAATTAATTCATTACTAGATATTGTATTTTTAGTGGTTTTGTTAGTAGTGCTGGTTATGTATTACTTGTGACCATAAAATGTTTTACCTTCAGTTTTTACTTCTGTAATCTGTGCTGTTTGTGTAACTGTTTCTTGTTCAGTTTCAGGTTCAATAGTAGTTTGTTCAGTTGGAGCTGTTAATGTATTCAATGTTAAATTAAAATTAGTAATAAATATCTGCTTAAGTTGGTTTTAATGTGATATAGTAACTTTTAAGTAATCATATTTGGAAAGGTTACCGATTTCGAGAGGCTCGACTACATCTTCTACAGTTTCTTCAACAACTGGTGTTCCATCTTCAGTTTGTCTTATGACTAGAATACAGTGGAATTATAAAAGTATATTGGTGTCTATAGATAAATATTGAAGTTTGTTTATAATTTGAATTAGCTAAACTGTTTACCTTTCTTGACTTTCTTAACGATTTTCTTCTTTTTAATAATAGTTTCATCGTGCGCTTCTTTAACTATTTTCTCAGGTTGGATATTTTCTGTAATAGTGTGAGACAGTTTTTACCTGCTATATGCCTGTCTTGTTAGTGCGTTAACATAGTTTTTGATAAGAAGCCAAGTGGATTGTGTATTAAAAATTATATTCTTTCGAGTTATTGGTTCGCTTTGAAGAACTCTTTATTTCAATTCTATATTTTTTGGTTTCAAAACTAGAAATGAAAGTTATAAGTAACAACATTGTAAATCAATACAAAATACGGAAATATAGCTAACGAAGTGTATTAAATGTGATGAATGCTTACTGATTAAAATTTGTTTTTACCTTTTGTCTTTACTTCTTCAATCTGGTCAGTTTTTGTGACTGTTTCTTGTGCAGTTTGTGTGACTGTGTGTTGTTTAGGTTCAGGTTCAACTTTAGTTTGGTCAACTGGAGCTGTGTATGTTTAAACATTGTTGAGGTAATCATAAACAAATGTCATATAGTTAAACTGACATGTAAATATGTACAATTAACTACCTATTTCAAGAGGTTCAACTACATCCTCTACTGTCTCCTCAAGCACTGGTGTACCAACCTCAGTCATAGTTGTAACTTTGGTGAAAATAACGAATAATTAGTACAGTGAACCGTTGTGAATGGGATGATTGGATCATAATATTGATGGTAGTTTGACTATCAGGTTGCTTGGGAATTTTTTCCGGTTGTTCAATGTGTTCTTGACAAAGATATTAAATTTAATATGGTTATGTATTAAGTGACGTTTATGTGATGTTAGATTTAGATAAGTGACTAGATCGGTAAGTGGAAATTTGTTTATTCACATAAGTCGGATGTTTGAAAGCGATGAGCAGCCTCAATATAATCTATGTTCATGGTAATGACGAATGACATCGAAACACACAAATCAAAATTCTAGTAGTGTTGAAAGAAAGAAAAGTAATAGTGTCTATTATGTAAATTATTACCTTCAGTCTTCACTTCTGTAACTTGTGCAGTTTGTGTCAATGTTTCTTGTTCAGTTTTAGGTTCAACTGTAGTTTGTTCAACTGGAGCTGTGAATGCACCCAATGTTAGATTTGTGAAATGAATGTTACTTTTTTTATTGTGAAATAGTAAATTATCAATAGCGAGCAAGTTACCGATTTCAAGAGGTTCTACTACATCTTCAGTGGATTCCTCAGCAACTGTTGTACCATCTTCAGTTTGTCTTAGAACTAAATTTTTAGAGATAGAGTGAGAATTATGTATGTAATGAATTATATAAACAATCTCATTTGTTAGAACAAAATTCTGCCAGTGTTACCTTTCTTGGTTTTTCTTAACGTTTTCTTTTTAATTATAGTTTTATCCTGGGATTCCTGAATGAATGTTTCAGGTTGAACGTGTTCTGTAAGGGTGTATTTTTTAAAGTTAATAAGCTATGTTCTTTTTTGATGTTAGATATTGGCAGTCTGAAATTGGCAGTCAACATAAGAAGTGTATTTTACCTTCACTCCTAACTTCTGTAACCTGTGCTGTTTGTGTAACTGTTTCTTGTTCAGTTTCAGGTTCAATTGTAGTTTGTTCAGTAGGAGCTGTGAATTTATGTCAATCATTGATTATAAGTATAAAATAAGGTGAATATATTCTATAAGACTTGGATAGAAAATATGATGATTATTGTTACCGATTTCAAGAGGCTCGACCACATCTTCAACTGTTTCTTCCACTACAGGTGTACCGTCTTCAGTTTTTGTGATAACTACAGGAAAACAGTCAATGTTGTAGTTATGATGTTAGTGTTAAATGAATAAAATGTACTTCATTTGTCTATGTTCACAATGTATACCTTTCTTAACTTTCTTCACAGTTTTCTTCTTTTTGATAATAGTTTGATCTTGTGTTTGTTGTACAACCTTTTCAGGCTGGACAACATTTATTTCAGTTTTGATTTCTGTAACTTGTGCAGTTTGTGTGACTGTTTCTTGTTCAGTTTCAGGTTCAATTTTAGATTGTTCAACTGGAGCTGAGAATATGACAAATATATTGAACTTTAAGTAATTTGAATATTTTTTAATTTAAAGATTTTTTAAAGTTGATAAATGTAATTACATAATTAACTACCTATTTCAAGAGGTTCAACTACATCCTCTACTGTCTCCTCAACCACTGGTGTACCATCCTCAGTCATAGTTGTAACTTTGGTGGAAATAATGAATAATTAGTACCGTGCGGATATTTAAACAATATGAAAAGTTATGAGAATGTTCGTGGAGATTTATAAATGTACCTTTCTTTACTTTCTTGACTATTTTCTTAGTCTTTTTGACAATAGTTTGACTTTCTGGTTGCTGGACAATTTCTTCTGGTTGTTGAACATGCTCTGGTTGAATAATAATTTAAGGTAATGATCTTGATCTTGTAAGGATTTTGTGTAAGAGATAGGGATTTAAGAAATGTAACCGCAGAAAATTAAAACTGAATGAACGAGTTGGTATTCAAATAGGGACGAAGAAAGAATAGTAAATGTTTTTGTAAACTAAAGATGAAACCTTTAGAAATATGGTCCAATGTAGATATATTTGTTTGAAAGTGAGAGGTTAAATCTTAAGAGCCTTTGTGTAATTATTATAATTAATAAAAATATTAAATTTGAAATTTCGTACAGCTTGGAGTTAGTGTAGTTAAGCAGTGAAGCAATTTACCTTCAGTTTTGACTTCTGTAACCTGTGCAGTTTGTGTAACTGTTTCTTGTTCAGTTTCAGGTTCAATTTTGGTTTGTTCAATGGGAGCTGAGGATTGAATGTTTAATATATAAAATGTTCAATCTGTTTGTAACCAAATTCAATTACATGAGCCAGATAAATAAACTAACCAGTTTCGAAAGGTTCAACTACATCCTCAATCGTTTCTTCAACTACAGGTGTACCATCTTCCATTTTAGTTGTCACTACGATACGTAAATTGTTAAGTCAATATTGAAAATTGGATAAAATGTAATGTTTGGATAAAATGTTCATGAAATCAATTCAAGAATACCTCTTTTGATTTTCTTAACGATTTTCGTCTTTTTGATAATAGTTTGATCTTCTGCCTGTTGAACAACCTCTTCAGGTTGAACGAACTCTGTGATTGCAGGAGTGTTCATATTTAAATCAATATGTTCAGATGTGAATGTGTACAATATTAGCATAAGATACACCGAAAGAATATATATTATTTAAATTGTATGATAATAATCCTCGACACTTGTTCCTGATGTTATAAATTAGGTTAGTAATGCGGTCCGGTAATATATCCCAAGTTAGAGTGTTAGTACACAAACATAGGTTTACCTTCAGTCTTGACTTGTGTGACGTGAGCAGTTTGAGTGACTGTTTCTTGCTCGGTCTCTGGTTCTATCCTGGTTGGCTCAGATGGAGCTGTTGATGGTAATAACGAGTTTTGAATTACCAGTCCCAGTATTATGATACATTGCTTTATTTTACACATTCGAAAAAGTGATGTATTTACAACTAACCAGGTTCGAAAGGTTCAACAACATCCTCAACAACCTCTTCAACTACAGGAGTACCATCTTCAGTTTTAGTAATAACTGCATGAAAGTAATGATATTGAATATAGGTATATGATATGGACAGTGGAATAATATAGAATTTCTGAAGAAGAAGGAGAGCTCATGTACCTTTTTTAACCTTCTTGATGATTTTCTTCTTTTTGATGATCTTTTGAGTTTCTTGAACTTCAGGTTGAACATGCTCTGTTGAAGTCAAAATATAATGAAAATACACGCAATATATAATCGAGCAAACCATTCGTCAAATTAACAGTGCAAAACAGCTGGTCAACACACAATATCGGGATGAAAGGAAAAAAATTAAACGGCGATCTTTCAAAATAGAGCAAGGAATGAACAATGCACATTATTTAAAGAATTTTATTGAACAAATGATGCATTAGGATAGTATAAAAAAAGGTAGAATTAAGAAAAACTTAAATAAAACATATTTAAGAAAAAAATTATGAAGCGGCTTGGCACCTGAAATCGACAATATGGGTTAAAAAAGCCAACTTTCAGTTACATAGCGAATTCATTTAGTGTAAGTTTGTGTGAGCACAAGTAAATGTTTTTGTTACATTTTAAGGGCAGTTTCAATGTTAGAAAGGAATTCAATATTGCGTTGTTACCTTCTGTTCTGACTTCAGTGAATTGGGCTGTGTGTGTAACATTCTCTTGTTCAGTTTGAGGCTCAAGTTTAGTTTGTTCAACTGGAGCTATGGCAATTAGAATGACATGTCAGATATTGATAGTGCGGATTATATACGGAACATTAATGCAACCTATTTGAAGAATTTACCAATCTCAAATGGTTCAACTACATCTTCTACAGTTTCCTCAACAACTGGTGTACCATCTTCAGTTTGTCTTATCACTAGAATGATTACAAAGAATTAAGATGTAATCAGTGTAATGAGGATAGTATATGAAACTGTACAAATTGAATTGATTACTACCTTTCTTGATCTTTTTGACAATACGCTTCTTGTGAACAATTGTCTGATCAGATGATTGTTGAACAATTTCCTCTGGTTGAACAAAGTTCTCTGTAACAACCGCATATAAACAATCAGTCATTTGTCAATTTCATCTCTTAAAATGAATCAAACATTAAAGGGTATTAATCTAAATACAGTAATTTTCATGTTGAGAAGTAAATGAAATATCAGTGTCAATGTTTGAATTGGATTGAATATTCTTTATGTAGATTATGGCAGATGAAGAATTACCCTCAGTTTTGACTTCTGTAACCTCTCCTGTTTGTGTAACTGTTTCTTGTTCAGTTTCAGGTTCAATTGTAGTTTGTTCAGTAGGAGCTGTGAATTTATGTCAATCATTGATTATAAGTATAAAATAAGGTGAATATATTCTATAAGACTTGGATAGAAAATATGATAATTGCTGTTACCCATTTCAAGAGGCTCGACAACATCTTCAACTGTTTCTTCCACTACAGGTGTACCGTCTTCAGTTTTTGTGATAACTACAGAAAAACAGTCAATGTTGTAGTTATGATGTTAGTGTTAAATAAATAAAATGTACTTCATTTGTCTATGTTCACAATGTATACCTTTCTTAACTTTCTTTACAGTTTTCTTCTTTTTGATAATAGTTTGATCTTGTGTCTGTTGTACAACCTCTTCAGGCTGAACAACATTTATTTCAGTTTTGGTTTCTGTAACTTGTGCAGTTTGTGTGACTGTTTCTTGTTCAGTTTCAGGTTGAACTGTGGTTTGTTCAACTGGAGCTGTGAAATGTATTGTATATTTGAGATATGTTCAATTGTTTGTATCTTTCAAAACAAACAAATTTCCAAAACATTTTTAGAGTCGCTTTCAACTAATTACCGATTTCAAGTGGTTCAACTACATCTTCAACTGTTTCTTCGACAACTGGTGTACCATCCTCAGTTTGTCTTACAACTAAAAATGTAATAAGGTGTTATATGATTGAAAACTAATTAAAAAATAAAAGTAAACAATATTTTGTTTATTTGTACCTTTCTTGACTTTCTTAACAATTTTCTTCTTTTTCACAATAGTTTGATCAAGAGATTGATGAATCATTTCCTCAGGTTGAACATCAAGCTCTGAAATATTATGAATACACGTTTTCTGCTAGATTTCTTATTGGTAATCCAAGTAAATCCATAGATATTTTACAAATGATCATTAGAGATCAAATAGTTACCATAGCTAGAAGCTACTACTAAAATTCTGTTATATGTTAAGTACATTTGTTGATTAGTGTTGTTAGGTTGTTTTATCTTCAGTTTTGACTTCTGTAACCTGTGGAGTTCGTGTAACTGTTTCTTGTATAGTTTCGTGTTTTTGTTTGACGGGAACTGTGAATTTAATTTTGTTTATTTAATCTAACTCTTTTAGATATCCATCAATCACTTAGCCACATTCAAGACAATTACCAATTTCAAGAGGTTCAGCAATAGCTTCACCCTTCCCATCTTCAACTGATTTAATATCTTCTATTTTCACTAGAAAACAAGACGAAAATATATATTTGATGAAACCAATACATTGTTATTTATGTTTGTATCTGAGAATAAAGAGTATACCTTTCTTAATTTTTTGGATAACTACTTTTGCATCCTGAGTTTCGAGAAGTAAACTATTTGTAAATTAGCAAATGTAAAAGTTGTCGTAGTGATAACTCAAATATTTAATAGCTATTTTACTAAATTAATAACTTGTAAATTGAACTGAAACTAGTAGAAACAAAATAGGTTTTTGTTAGTGTAAAAAGGGGTTGATGTACCTCCGGTCTTAACTACGCAAGCCTTCTCATTCTGTGTTACTGTCCTTTGTTCGATGTTTGATTGTATTTTTGTTTGTTAGGCAGAAACTATTTTTTAAGAAATTTCAATCAGACATGATCAATATAATGGGAAAAATTTCTTTCAATGGTAGACGAAAACATGAGATAGAGATATAAACTACCAATTTCAAAAGGTTCAACACAGTTGCTCAACTTTAACATTGCTGATGTGCCACATCTACAGATTTCTGTCCCAAAATAAGGCCACCCTCCATGTACTGGTTAATATCTTATGTATACCCTTTATTAATTTTTTTTTTCGTTGTGATAAGTGAGTTGTCCTGTATGTTTACAACTACCTCAACTTTATTTTTCTCTGCTGAATTTAATGTTGTAATTGTAAGAATCGCTGCAAAATTGACAAATTGCATAATGCACAGTATTATGAAATACTAGATAATATTCTGTGTTTTAAATTCCACTATATATTAAAACGTGATACAGAGAAGAAAAAGTTGATTAGTATTTGTTTTCCAATCAAATCATGCAGAATATCTACCTTCTGTTCGAACTTCGGTAACATTTGTAGAATGTGTGAAGGTTTCTGGCTCAGGTTCGGGTTCAACTCTCAGAGGTTCGAGTGGAGCTGTGATTTTCAGAAAGTTTTAATAATATTCTTTGTATATAGATGATGTTATATTGATTATTCAAAATAAATACTTTCACCAAACTGACCCAATTCGAAAGGCTCTGGCACATCCTCAATAGTCTCCTCAACTACTGGAACACCTTCTTCCATTCTTGTCGTTACTGATGTTAAAATGATTATAGATGAATAATTTGAAAATTGTTCGATATAAACATCAAATATTGTCAAAATAATCCAAAATGTTTTAATACCTTTCTTTACTTTCTTAATGATTTTCTTTTTGATAATCTTTTTGGAACCGGTTTGTTGAACGACTTCCTCAGGTTCAAGGAATTCGGGTAATTCTAATTAACCAAGAATCACAACGATTAGTTTCCATGTATAGATCAATTCTCTATGAAGACGAAATAGATAATAAATTCATTCCAATATATATGTCAAGTCAAACTTTTCTCATACAGCATGTGTTAGTTGGAATGACCTGGTTAATAAATTCGAACAGTGTAGTGTTAGGTCAGTGGGACAGGACAAACTCTGTAAATACCTTCAGTTATGACTTCTGTAACCTGTGCAGTGTCTGTAACTGTTTCTTGTACTTCCGGTTCAATAGATTTTTGTTCAACTGGAGCTACGTGAACAAGTAAAAATAAATAAGTGATTTGTATGAAAAAATTATGAAAATTCAAAATTCTCATTTTTCATAATTCAAGATTATTACCAGGTTCGAAAGGTTCAACTACATCTTCAACTATTTCTTCAATAACAGGCGTACCATCTTCAGTTTGTTTTACCACTAAAATAAACAAAAAACGAGTTGATGTAACGTGAACGCTAAATGAATTAAGAAATTTATAGTATATAACTAATTCAGCTACCTTTCTTCACTTTCTTTATAATCTTTTTCTTCTTAATGATGGTTTGATTCTGAACAATCTCTTCTTCAGGTTGAACATGTTCTATAAATTGGAGATAAAATTATGAAAAGAATATACAAGCTAAGTAGAACAAGAAATAGTGTGTAGCTTAGAAAGGAAATAAATTTGGTAAAAATAATTAGTCTATACCTTCTGTTCTGATTTCTGTAACGTGAGCAGACTGAGTGAATGTTTCTTGTTCAGTTTTAGGTTCAACTGTAGTTTGTTCAACTGGAGCTGTGAAATGTTTTGAAAGTTAAGTTGAAAATAGAACGAAAAAACATAAGAAATTGACTTAAAGAGAGATAGCGAAAATTACCGATTTCAAGAGGCTCTGTGACTTCTTCAACAGTTTCTTCTTCATAAGGAGTACCTTCTTCAGTTTTCCTAACAACTGTATCGAAGAAGATGAGATTTAGAAGAAATAAATTAGCTTTAAGTTAAGTGAATATAATGTACAGTAAAGGAGCAAGATAGAGAAGGGATACCTTTCTTAACTTTCTTGATAATTTTCTTCTTTTTGGTGATGATCTCATCTTGAACAACCTCAGGTTGAACAATTTGCTCTGCGAAATTGAACAAGTGAAGAATAAGAAAAGAAGCAAGATTGTTAATTGAAGACACACACATAAATTTAATGGTTAAACCAATGAATCAAACCTCTGAAATACTAACAAGTGGAAGGAAAAATTAAGCATGTTATCAAAATGATTGTTGAACCTGCAGAAAAGGTGGCATTGAAAAAGAATTCTTGGCTCACGTGGTAGAAAACAGCGAAAAATTAAAAGCTGGAACACAACGTTACAACATTTTCAAAAATAGGCAAAAGTTAGGAGTGAAAGCTATATTCGATCTGAAGCGTATATTTTTGGAAAATGGGGAGATGTGATGTGAAATTCTCATCCAGATAATTGATAGTACATATCTAGTAAAAATTTATAATAATGAATACCAATGGAAATACTGCAGAAAGCTTTGTTCAAAAATGTTTTCTGGTGAGTTTTGAATTAGATTTGAAGCCAAAGAAAGCAGTGTTAAGGGAATGTCACATGTGGATAATGAAAGAAAACGTTATTGTAAGTGTTAAATGCAGCAATACCTTCAGTCTTGACTTCTGTAACTTGTGCAGTTTGTGTGACTGTTTCTTGTTCAATTTGAGGTTCAGTGAAAGTTTGTTCAATTGGAGCTGTAAACAAGATTGTGTTAAAGTGACGTGTTTGAAGAAACATATAATTTGCATTATTACGATGTTTGCGTTATTTACCGGTTTCGAAAGGTTCAACAACCTCTTCAACTGTTTCCTCAACGACTGGAGTACCATCCTCAGTTTTTGTAATTACTAAATGAGAGAATATGAATTTGAGTACATGTATTCCTTTCGAATTTGTGAATTCGACGATTATACCAAAATAATAGTAATAATACCTTTCTTAATTTTCTTCACAATTTTCTTTTTCCTGATGATAGTCTGACCTTGTTCCTGCTGAACTATTTCTTCGGGTTCTACCACGATTTCTATGAATTAAAAGAGCATTCAATTGGTTCATTTGGCTGATCAAAAATTCAATCAAAAATATATCACCAGCTATAAATTTATTATTTCGTGCAAACAAGAGTTCACCTTCAGTGATTTCAGCTTTTGGTAAATCTGGTTGTTCGAGAGTCTCGGGAATAAGTTCAGTTGGTTCTACAGGTGCTGATAAATATTCAAGAGAATATTAAAATGTGTGTATATAAATATATATTTAATGTTAGAATTAGTTAGTCTTTGGGATTCAAGTTACCGATTTCAAGAGGTTCGACTACATCTTCTACAGTTTCTTCAACAACTGGTGAACCATCTTCAGTTTGTCTTATAACTAAAATGAGAAAACCAAGAGAATTTAATAAATTCTAAGATTTTAGAAAATCATTCATATTCGTTTACGTATTGAAACAAGTGGAACACAAGTAACTACCTTTCTTCACTTTCTTAATTATCTTTTTCCTTTTGATAATAGTCTTGCCTTCTTGCACTACCTCTTCGGGTTGAACTTCTTGTTCTGTGGTATAAAATATTAATGTTTAATGAACAAGAACTAGAAACACTCGGAAGATAGAAGCGCTGTCGTAATCAGTTCACAAATGGATTTCTCTCTCCTCGGATTTGATCTTTACAATTTTGGTAAAAGTAAAGTCATTCTTGTCAGTCCACTGATTACGATATAAATAATGGAAGCTCAATATACATGGTTTTTGAGAGTTATTTCCTTTTCATTTGGGCTGTAGAATTTCTGTATTGCAAAATAGAAATCTCAAAAACAAAGTCAATGCTCTGGGTGGCGATCCTTTCATCCATTGGTACCGAAATAATATACTGAGGCATGAGAGATTGTAATATGTAAACTTATATGAAGAACTTTGCTAGAACATTGATTTGCTCGAGTATGGATCTGATCACGAACTGGTGAAAAATTTGGTAAAGTGTATGTATCTGTTCCACTAACTGGCGAAAATTTTAATATGAGATGTGTCTGTTTCACTACCTGGTGAAAAGTATGGGAAAATGTTTAAACAGTACTTTATGTCTCACGAACTGGTGATTAGATTTAATGTGATAAAGTAAATACAATGTTGTTTACCTAACTTATTTACTAGGAATTTCAGATTTTTCGATAATATAATTTAGGAGTTCATACAAGATTACTGTGTTGACAGTATTGGCTTGCGTGGACTTTGTATATTATTCATATTTTTCTATTAAATATTTAAGTCAATGGAAATATTGAGATTATATACAGTTAGTGTGTTTGTTTTTACTTTTCGATCATGTGTTTTAGGTTATGTAATTAGGCTTACTCAGAGTTAGTATAGATGCGCAAGGTTGTTATTCTTCTACATCACTCTGTTTACCTTGTGTCTGAACTTGTGTGACTTCAGCTGTTTCCATGTGAGCCTCCTGTTCAACTTTCACTGAAGTGATTTCTAAAGGTGCTGCATGAATAGGATACTCAATTAGAAGCTTTTCGAACTGTCTTTAGAACCAAGCAGCTATGGGTAATATCTAGCAGTACTAGATCGATCTTTGTAAATCACCGAAACCTAACAACCTAATTGTTTGTGTTTCATATTTTTCAGTAGGATAATTGTTACCTATCTCGAAAGGCTGCACTTGGTCTTCGCCTCTCTGCTCCATGATCAAAGCAGATTTCTCTTTTTCAGGAGCTACAACTGTTAACGACAGATAAACTAAAATCAGAATTCCTTTTGGGAATGCTTTTTTATTTGAGATCATATTTCTGTTTATTCAAATTATTATTCTTGCTTTAAATGGAGTAGTAACTTCTACTAAACTGATAAACTAATCTAAAATGTACCCTTTTTGGAGATTTTCTTTGTCTTTTTCACGAGTTTGGTTTCTTCCGTTTTTGTTTCCGGAACCTCGGAGTAATCTGAAAGTATTTTACGATCGTTCGTTAATCTAATTCTTTGGACTGTAGATTGAATGAAGAAATCTCCCAAGTGGTGATTCTTTCAGCGCGGAGGATGTTAGCGCGGTATTGTGTCGCGTACGGGCCCAAAATTGGTGTAGAATTACGAATGAGATATCAAAATATGATTGGACAATTTGCCACTAATTCATAATTAACTATTGATAATTGAATGAATAATAGATTATATAAGAATCAATATGAAAGAATGCTTTACCAAGAATTTAAACTAGAAGATAACTAATGATCTGAACTTTTATACAACGCTTCTATTATTTTCAATATTTTGTGTATAATCGCATATATAAATATTGTTTTTGTAGTTTATTTTCTTTTATTTTAAAACTTTATTGTTCAATGTTTACAACGTAGTTTCTTGTAAGATGAGAAATTAAAATATTACTGTTAAATTAGTATGTTGGAGAATTTCATATGTTGTCTAAATTTTGTAAAAAATTAGACCATGTTGCAGTTTGTGATCAGAAAAAAACTCGAGTGTACCAGTTTATGATGTACGCAAACTGTGTTTTCATGATTGTGCAGCTATTCTAGAGTAAAAAACGCTTCTGTTTGAAACTAAATGCGTGGCTAAAGAACTATAGGTGTTAAAACACTCGAGTTACCTAATTCAAAGTTCTCAATAGTGTCTTCAAATCGTTCCTCTAGTACTGGTTTTTCTGATTCCATCACCAATGATACATCTGTTTTGGGTAGGTAGGAGGAGACTACAGTGTAAACAAATAAAATAAAAACACAATATATGAATTAAAATATACAAATAAACAGAAATTGAAATGAAATATGAAAAGTAATATCAAACAGGTATGGTAATCATAATTAGAAAATTGAATCAAGAGTTAATTAAATAATGAAAGTGGAAGGAAAGCTATAGGAATAAAATTAGAAAAAAAAATCACAAAAAAAAATCAAAAAGATTAGTAAGAAATAAAATAATAGTAAGTTTTTTGAAGGAAGAGGGTTCGATTTTTTCCCTTTTTTTCGAGATATAAGAATGGGTAGAGTGGAGTTAGCATGACATTTTGTGTGTTAGTTTATGACTTAATCATCAGGTTTAATGTTTTACCTTGTTCAACTTTAGTAATCACAGCACGTTGGGTAAATGACTCTGTGTGCACCGTAGGTTCCACCTCTGGTTTTTCGATAGGAGCTGAGTAGTGGAAAATATATTCAAAAAAGTTCATTTTGTTGATATTTCTAATATCAATTTCTTTTCATTTTCATGTATAGTTAACAACTAAGTTAATATATATTATTTATTTGTCCCCAGATAACTATCTCCCTACCATATTGGATCTAAAAATAACCTAACTGTTTATAAAAAAATACTGATCGGTGAAACTGGTATCAATGATACGGATAAACTTTGTACTGGCAGTAGCTATAAATTGGTATATATGATACCAAATATTTTTGTATCATAGTTATGTATTGTAACTATTGTCTATGAGTATATATTGTAGTGTAAAAGAGTGTTTTGTTTACCTATCGGTAATGTGTCGAGTGCGTCAGAGAAAACATCTTCCTCAACATCGGTAGTTGCCTGCAACTTTTCAGGCAGAGGTTCCTGAACGGCTGGTAGTGGGAACATTGGAATATTACACGTAAATAGTGAGAAATCAGTCGCAAATGGACAGGTAAGAAGTTGTCATTCATAAAACAGATTTAAGGCTAACTTTGACTTATCATTATTAAAATATATAGAAAACATAGTATGATAAAAAAATAGTATTTTATTATATACATACATAGCAATTCATATAAAAAAATACAGTAGATATTACCTGTAAAGAATATGAAGATCATATTAAGATTATAACCAGGAGAAAAGTTTGTGGGATTAGAAATATTAGAAATTATTTGTCAAGCTGTTATAAAAAAAAACATTGGAAATGGAGGAGGGCGTAAAAATACAAAAAAAAATCAAAACAGCAATCACAAGCCTAACATAATAACTAAAGGATGAAACTACAAAATATAAAGTTTCATCAAAATTACTTTACTTTACCTTGAAGATAGAGCGACATGGTAAGTTGGCTATCAAGCATAACTACAATTAGAGCAAAAGATAGACCTAAAGCTAGAAAATCGCAGCCAACTAAAGGTTGACTCAAAAGTGAAATAGTGTTACTGTAAATTTGATAGCAGTGTAGCTTCTTAAAGGTACCCGAAAAAGTAGCATGTTAAAAAAAAGAATCCATTTTTGTTTGTAAAATAAACCAAAATATCCCAAAAGAAAAATCAAACAAAGAAAAAAGTAAAATGTCGAAAAATAAGTAAAACCCCGTTCACTCGCATGAAAACTGATTAGATGGAAGGTGTAAGTAATATCTTGATGGTATAATTTGGTAGCAGAAAAGATGTTAAGTGTGAATATGAATAGGTTGGTTGTCAGCAGTTGGTTGATTTGGTTAGCGAAGCGTATTGGTTGGGAGATGCACGTTGAGGAGAGGCGGATATAATTTGTGCCGTAAATAGCTTCACATGTTATGTAGGAGTAGAACTTACGAGCTTCTTCCTCGGGTTCTGGAGCTTGTTCTTCTTCAACTATCTCTTTAGTAACCTTCTTTTTCTTCTTTATTATAGTCTTCTTCTTTTTCTCTGTAGCTTGAGAAATTTCAGCCTGCTGCTGCACTACTTGAATATTCACTGTCTTTTGGACTGTCATTTCAGAATGCTGTTGAATCATTCCACTCTGTTGAATCACTATGTCTTCATGTTTGGTCGTAGAGACGATTGGTTTCGGCTCTTCTGGCCATTCTTCCACTATCGGAGTTGGTTCCAGCACCTCTGGAATTTCCTCAGGTACAGGTGTTGGCTCCAAATACTCTGGTAAGGGCTCATATTCCAATTCTTCAGTGATACTCTCAGAAATTGGTTCTTGTTCAGAAACATCTTCTTCGGTGACAGCTTCCTTGCGAGATTTCTTAACCTTTTTGATAATTTTCTTCACAATTGTTTTCTTACCAGAAGTTTGTTGTGTGATGGTTGGTTGTTCGATAGTAACTGTTTCGAAATTCCTCTCTTCTCGACCAAAGGTAGCTTGTTGACTAACAACATTCTGCGTGAAAGAGTCAGAGTAGTCAGTAAAGTCAGAAGCAATCACTGTCTTTTCCTTCAGCAAGACTTGAGGCTGTTCGGAAACAGCGTCTTCAAATCTCGTCTCTTCTTCCGTCACTCTGACAGTTTTTGTTGAGAATTCTTGAGGTAGCATCTCCTGGTCTTTTTCAAAAGCTGGAGATTCTTGATGAGTGACTTTCACCACAGTTCTCTGTACTTCAACTTTACCTTGTGGCGTGTCTTCAATGACAGTTTCAGTAATGGTTTCAGCTTGTGGAATAGACTGCTTGTGTTCTTTGACTTTGTGAGTCTTGACTTTGGTAGAGGATTCTTTAACCATTTGGATTTGCTGTGTTTGAGAAGATGTTTGGAAAGTTTCTTGCTGAGAAACTTGAGCTCTTTCCTGGGTAATTTTAAGATCTTGCACTGCGAGTGATTGTTCAAATGTTTGTTGAGAATGTTGTTCAATTGCGGAGTAAGTTTCTGCAAATGATATTTTATGTAGATACATAAATATCTATACAAAAAAACTAATATTATTTCAAAGTTAATTCATTTCTATTCAGCTAAGATGACTAACCATGCACATTACAAAATCATGAATTTCAACAGTTCAACAGGATAACATTTACATGCAAATTAAGGTTGGTATAGTTGTGCATGATTGACTATGTAAGACAATGTTGTTTCGAATATATTTTGTTTTATGTAGTGCAGAAATAATGAATTGGAATGCATTTAGACTTAGTAACTAAAGTTACAACTGTAGAATCAGAATCATGAATCTAAGTTATTGTTCAATATGTTTCTTAATACACCAATTTAAAATGAACATAAAAATGAATAATGACACATCTTAGATCCATGAAACAATTTGTAAATGTCTTCATGTTGAAACTTACCTGGTTCAGTGTAGGGTGTGACTGTTTGTGGTTGAGGTTCCAGTTGTTCTTCTGGTTTTGTATCGAATTGTTCAACCTCTTGTATTATCTGAGGCTCATCTGGTTTAACAGGTGTTATTTCTGGAGCTACAAATCTAGGTTCTTCTACTACAGGCTCTGATTTAGGCACAGACTCGAGTTTAATTGGTTCTGGTTGAGGTTCGGGGAGGGATTTGGAAGGTTTCTTAATAGGTTTGAGAGTTACATCTTCTTTTTCTGGCTCTGGTTTGCTAGGCCTTTTAACAGGTTTCAAAACAACCTGTTCAGGTTCGGGTTCCTCCATGGGCTTTTGCTTTTTGAACGGTTTGAGTTTGATTGGTTCTGGTTCTTGTTCTGGAAGTTCTACCCTTTTAATTGGTTTCATAGTTACTGGTTTATCTTCTTCAACAGGTTTCTCTTTTTTAGGAATAGGTTTCAACTTGACTTCTTCCGGTTCCGGACTTTTTTCTTTTGGTTTCCTAGAGGGCTTTAATTTAATCTCCTTTTCTTCGGGTTCTGGTCTCTCTGGACGTTTGAATGGTTCCAATTCCACAGGTTCTCTCTCTGGTATGGGTTGAGGTTTTGGTTTGCCTACTTTAAGTTCAACTGGTTCTGGTTCAGCAGGTTCTTTTTGCTTCTTGAATGGCTTTAGTTGAACAGTTTCTGGTTCTTCTTCCTTAGGTGGTCGTTGCCTAGGTTTGAACTTTATGGATTCGGGTTCGGGTTCATCCTCCTTTGGTTTTTTTGTTGGTTTGATTTTTGCTGGTTTTTCTTCGGGTGCTGGTTCTGCTGGTTTCTTGAAAGGTTTCAGCACAACTTCCTCAGGCTCAGGTTCTTCTTTGGGTAATCGTTTGACAGGTTTCAAAGTAACTTCTTCTGGCTCAGGTTCAGGAACTGGTTTAATTGATCTTTTGTAGGTTTTCAAAGTAACTTCTTCAGATTCAGGAATTTGAACAGGTTTCCCAGAATGTTTGATGGGTTTGTCTTCTTTAATTTCATCTTCAGGAACGTCTTTTGGTTTCTTTGGAATCGGTTTCAATGAAACAACTTCAGGTTCCGGTTCAGGACTAGGTTTTCTCTGTTTTCTCTTGTATACTTTAACAGGTTCTGGAGTCTCCTCAACTGGTTCTGCTGGTTTCTTGAAAGGTTTCAGTACAACTTCTTCTGGCTCAGTTTCTTCTTTGGGTAACCGCTTAACAGGTTTCAAAGTAACTTCCTCAGGTTCAGGTTCAGGAACTGGTTTAATTGATCTTTTGTAGGGTTCCAAAGTAACTTCCTCGGATTCAGGAATTGGAACAGGCTTTTCAACATGCTTGATTGGTTTGTCTTCTATAATTTTATCTTCTTCAGGAACGTCCTTTGGTTTCTTCGGAATCGGTTTCAATGAAACAACTTCAGGTTCCGGTTCAGGACTAGGTTTCCTTTGTTTTCTCTTGTATACCTTAACTGGTTCTGGAGTCTCTTCAACTGGTTCAGCAGGTTTCTTGAATGGTTTCAAGGTGATTTCTTCCGGTTCTGGTTCCTCTTTAGGCAGACGTTTGACTGGTTTTAATGTAACTTCTTCTGGTTCAGGCTCAGGAGCCGGTTTAACAGTACGTTTGTAGGTTTTTAAAGTAACTTCCTCAGGTTCAGGCAGCGGATCTGGCTTTCCGGAATATTTTATTGGTTTTTCTTCTGAAGGCTTTTCTTCTGGTAACTCAGTTGGTTTTTTAGGAATAGGTTTCAAAGAGACGACTTCAGGTTCTGGTTTTGGGCTAGGCTTCCTTTGTTTTCTTTTGTATACCTTTACAGGTTCAGGAGTCTCTTCTTCCACCTGTTTCTTTTCAGTTTTTGGCTTCGAAGGTTTGGTAGTCTCAGGTTGAGGAACCGGTTTATCTTCTTCATCAACAAATGGTTTGTATTCCTCTAGCTCTTCCTTTATTTCTTCTTCAGGATAAATGAAGGGTCTTGGTTTTTCTAATACTACTTCTTCCTTTTCTGGTATAACTATTTCTTTATCAAACTCAATAGGTTCATGGGTGGGTTGAACAGATTCAGGGATTGGTTCGGGTTCATGGGTAGACATGGTAAGGGGTTTCAGATTGACTTGCTCACCTTCAGGCTCAGGTTGTAATTCACGACGTTTGGGAGCCTTGAACTGTACCTTCTCCATAGTTTGTTCAGGCTGTGGTTTTGGTTTCTTAATAATTTTCTTTCTAATAATTTTCTTTTTAGTTTTCGGGGAATCGGTTATACTCTCCTCCAGGTAAGAGTTGTCAGTTACTTTATCTTCGATGAGGGAATCTTCAACTTCTTCATACGGAGCATAGGATAAATCTTCAGGAATAAGTTCTTTTTCAATTGAATCTTCTTTCCTTACCTCCATTATAGTCTTGGTGTCTTCTGAAAGAGGCATTTTATCACAATGATTAAATAAATATAATATTTGTTAGTAATTAGCTATAATTCAAAATTAAAATAACATCCGTAGGGTACTGTGTGTTAGTTTTTTTTGTACGTGTCTAATGATTGATTATGTATCCAAATAAAACGGCTCACCAGAAACAATAGTTTCTTTCATAGGAGTTTTCATCTCGATGATGTCATCCTTTGGTGTTTCCTTCTTAGGAGTTTCTTGTTTATCCTTCTTAGGAGTCTTGAAAGGCTTCAGAGTGACAGTTTCTTTTTCTTCTTCTTCGCGAGGCTTGATTTGACGTGGTTTTTTCAGCTTCATAACCTCTGGAGCAGGTTCTTCTTTCTTAACAGGTTGCCTGGGTTTCTTCTTTGGTTTCATAGGAGAAGTTTGGTCAACTTGTTCACTTGTCTCTTCAGATTGCAGCTTGAGTTCGGTATGATCAGTCTGGTCGGTGTATGGATAAACTGTTTCCACTTGATCATCTTTAGTTAATTGAAGTTCAGTATGATCATACTCTTCATTGAAGGGATAAGATGTGGACACGGACTGCTCGGTATCAGATAACACAGAAGTATCCTCTTCTGTTTTTGATATTTCACTAGCATAAGAATCGTCTGTCTTGGACTTAGGCTTCAATACTTTCTTTCTTACGATTCTTTTGATGTGTTTTACTTTCTTTTTGGGTTCATCTTCGATATATTCAGGGAATGTCTCCATTTTTTCCTGTTCCACACTCTCGCTAGTTTCAGTTTTCAACATCGAAACGTCATTGATGTCTGTGTACTCCATTGTGTGAGTTTCAGGCTCTTCTGGAATAGTTTTGGTCAAAGATATCCTCTCCTCTGATTCTTCCTGGTTTCTACCAATTTTCAGAAGAGATTCAGATTCAGTGGATACGAATTTCGAGTCGGGTTTCTTAGGCGCAGGAGTGAAACAGATCGTTTCTGAGGGTAGATCGACGTATGACAATGAGACAAGATAAAATTGACTCGTTCTCTCTTTATAAACATTGATGATTATGACAGTATCGGATCACGTAGACAGAACAAATGCAAGTGATTGAAAATTTCAAAACACATTTGTATATTCAGTATTTCAAATTGTTAATGTAAGTAGCTAAATCCAAACGAAAATGTTAAGCTGAAATATTGTATTTGACTATGCATAGATAAAAATATTCTCAAAAAAATTCTTGTTTTCGATTATATCGTGTTGAGAGTTTTATGTTAATATGAGTGTTTTTAGTTAACACAGTAGAAGTTCTTATGTTGAGTTTTTCTCAATTGGAAACGCAGGTTTAGTTTAACCAAAGTAGTAGATCATAATGAAGGTTCAAAATGTAGGTTCAAGCATATTCTTCGTCAAGTAATTATGCCGTCGCTTCGAAGGAGACATTCATTATTAGTTAATTTATTTTAGAGTGAGCACGCAGATCAGAGAGGCAGCAACTGTTTTATTTGCAGAATGAGTTTGTTTATAAGAATTGGAGAAGAAACAGCGATGTTAGTTAGTTTCCAGTAGCCTGCCTTACCTTCCTTGATTTGGGACTCTTCTATCGCGGCTAAAGCTAATTCCTCTTCGTGGAGTACCTGCCAGGCAGTTTCTGCCAGTACTCCGTCTGCAGAATCATCAGAGCATTTCAAAGTCAGATACAACAAGAAAAAACTAATACTCAAACTACTTCATCAAATTCTAAGAAAACTATCAAATAAACACGAAAGTTTTAAACTATTCTATCTGTTCTAACAAGTTAGTAAATGAAGGAATTATAGATTTCAGAAAAAAAAATAGCTCAAATAAATTAAAAAGCTTTAGTTTTTAGATAATAAATATACTGAACACGGATCAAAGCGCATAAGAATAAGGTGGATTTGCAAATAATACTTTCTAACACTACTATCTTTAATAGTAAAATAAAAGGACTGACAAAATAAGAAAATTACACACCAATGGCTAATTACACACCAATGGTGGAATTTAATTTTTCTATAAATCGATAAAATTCTTCCTAAAAAGTAGACTTTGATCTTTACAAGAAACTGAACATAGGTCCACTAATAACTGTAGCTATGATTTACGGGTAGAAATTAGTTGAGGAGTAATTTCGAATATAACGAACCTTCCTTGGCATCTCGACACGCTTCTTCAACTAGAACTTGCGCAACCATTACTGAATGACCCTGTTTCTCTACGATGTTCACCAGAGGCTGCTGAGTCTCCGGTTTCTTCAGAGTAGGAAGTTGTCCAGCAACACAGCATGCTATGATCTCTTCGGTTTCAATTCCTTGATTGAGCATGACATAAACTTTCTCCAGTTCCGCAGTAGCTGGAGACCACTTGCCCATTTCCTTTGGAATTACTTCTTTGAAAAGTTCATCACTTCTGACATTATTTGCGTGCTTCAACATGCGCAAGAAGGCTTTGAGACCAACTGGATGCTGTTTGGCCTGTTGCCTAGTTTCCTCGGCAAGAACGATCGAGACATTTCGTTGGTGGCCAATGTACTCACAAATCTTGACAAGAGCAGTCTGAATACTTGGCTGCTGCAAAGCTGGAAATTCTCCTGCTCTAAACATCGCCCAAATTTCATTCACTTTGACGCTACTCCTTAGAAGAGTATGGACACGAGCGAGTTCCAAGATTACTTCATCATCATCGAAAAACTGAGGAGCTATTTCCTTGACCACTTCCTCGCCTCTCAACGATGTATCAGAAACTTTCACGAAACATTTCACACCGGGAATTTGATTGGGTGAAAATTCGTCAGCCTCAATTTCAGGATAAGATTCTTCCACCTTGGCAGGTTCCTTCCAGTTATAGTAAACTTCAGCCACGCGTTTTTCTTTTGGAGTTTTGGGCTCTTTCACTGCTACAACTTCTTTAGTAGTTTGTTTAATAACTACCTTAGAAGTCATTTTCTTGGCTTCTTCTAAAGCTTGTTGTTTCTCAATTGCTGCTCGTTTTCTATCCTCTTTGAGCTTTTGCAAAGCCTCTTTGTGAACTTTCTTTCGCTGTTCAGAGCGTTCTCGTTCTTTAACTTTCATGTGTTCAGCAGCCTGTTGAATGTTCAAAGCCGCGTAACGTTCGTTGTCAACTTTAAGTTTTTCTTCGTAAGTCAATTCTGCAAATGAACAGTTCATTTTGTCATCATCAAGTCAAATGTACTTTTCGTCTGATAATCGTGAAGCCGTAAGGCATTTTTAGGAAAATGACAAGACCTGAAAGTTTACCCAAAACAATAAACCAAAGATACCCTGAGTTTGAGATAGAAGTTAAGAAGTGCTATGAACAAAATGCTGAGTGTACTTACTAAATATCAAGATTACTCATATATACTCTCTCTCACTGAGAAAATTAAAGACAGCTGAGGATTTGTAAAGAGCTGCAGGATGGCGTAGCAGGAGTTTGTTGCGTTGAGCATTACAAATAATATACTGAGGCAAAGTAAACAAAAAGTGCGGTAGAACTAACTTATGTACTCACCAACGACTTCTAGAGTAGCCTTTGAGTAGGACTCCCCTGCAATGTTGGTTGCCCTGCAGACATATTCTCCACTGTGTTTGGGAGAAGCCTCCACAACCGTGAGGAAAGCTTTGTCTCCTCTGACGCGCATCTTCAAGAACAAATAAAGGACCAATTAAATTTAAATCATATTACCTAACATAGTACATGATCTTTTCTGCTGCCATTCTATCAATTCATTTCATAGCTCACAATTAATATTTTTTTATAATCATATATTCAATTTGGATTTCGTACTTAAAAGGATAATTCATTTTATTGAAAAGTGAGAGAAGTTATTATACCTAAATATCAATGAAATAGTAAAGGACATATTAACGATGCAATTCTTATCCACATTTGAAGGATTTGAATTTCATATTATAATTAAACTGATATTAAACAATTATCAACTGATACGCAAGTTTTCTTTACCTGATAAGTTTGTGTTTGATGAAGTAGTAAATTGTCATGATACCAAGAAATTTCTGGTTTGGGATTGCCTAAAAATGATACGGTGAATATATGGTTCTCCATCTCCCTCACTTCGCCACTCTCCAACTCTTGGAAGAATTGTGGCTGCACCTGGTCAGCTGGAATGACAAAAATAATATTTTACTTCGAAAATATATTATATATTTTTTCTGTGAATTGACTGAAATTAAAAACAATATGAAAATAAATATCATGTTATGTCAATTAGTTCGTACAGTTATTAAACTGCATATATTATTTAGTACACACTAAAAGCGTGAAATACGGGCTCACTCAGAAATATAAACATGCCACTCACCTCTTAGTTTCGACCAACCATGCATGCATTCTCCAGGAGAAGGAACTCCTCCAAACTATCAGCTCTTTTCAGTAAATGAGAATTGGACTTTCTCCTCGAGGCGAGAACGTATTTTTCTTCAGCAAACACGCATTTCGTCCGGCTAGTTTCACACTGCAAGGCCTGGACGATGGAGGATGGTCGCAAAGGTACACTGAATGTTCTGGTACCATCGTAAATTTCT
Organism: Caprella mutica; assembly: GCA_947561585.1. NCBI lineage: Eukaryota > Metazoa > Arthropoda > Malacostraca > Amphipoda > Caprellidae > Caprella > Caprella mutica. Next base: position 255,387 of record CANNZV010000178.1, read on the forward strand.
GTGATTCGGTCTGGAGTAGTTCTGAGAGAGGAACTTGCGCTCACTGATGATGATGTTGAATAACTAACTATTTTAGAAGAGGATGATTGCTCTTCCTCCACTGATGGAGAAGTTGGAGATACAGAACGAGAGTTTTGGATGTCTTTACGTAATATTCGGGGCGTGGTTGGTGAGCTCGATAGAGAAGAGGGTGGACTAGAACTTTCTGAATATTCGGTTGGGGAGGTGGCTAGGCTTTTCTTCATTGTGTCGTTATTTCCAGGTTTGTAGGCAATGATATTCAACTTCCTCACTACTTTAGGTGTGGAAGGTAAGCTTTTCGTAGAATAGTTAACTTTTGAATCTTTTATATTTATTTTAGACTGTGATGGGCGTCTAATGGTTGATGTTGAAGGAACTAAAGAGGACGATCTTTGAACAGGAGATTTCGAAGGTATATTCGACTGAGTAGTCAACGAATAAGATCTTCCCCCATTTCTACGTTCCAAACGAGGTGAAGTAGGAATCTTAGAAACTGGAATTTTGGAGTCATGAATAACAGGAAGCGAGTTTTCTCGCTTTGCCATCTTAGTTTTATCTGCAAGTTTAGATAAGAATAACTTCAATCTAGACTTTTGCGAAATTGTGCTAGTAACTTCGATACTGTCTTTGCTACTCTTGACTGGAATCTTTGAATTCTTTCGTTGTTGTAAAGGTGACATCATTGGTGAGGCAGGCTCACTTGCCGACCTTGTAACTTTCGAGTGTCTGAATATATCATCTTGGGAATTCTCACGCGACACAAGACGAGGAATTTTAGAGGCACTGTTTTGTCTCCCCACGTCTCTCATCGGTCGAGGAGAAGTGCTAGGTGAAGGATCAGTTGATCGTGTTCTCAAGGTGGGTAATCTTGAATGCATCATGGTCCTACCTCTGGAACTTCTGACTGAGGCCACACGACAAAGTTTCTTTCTTTCCATCATCGGTGTAGTTGGGGCACTTATAGAACTCTTTATGGTGATCTTCAATTCTTTGGGCTGGATTGGAACTTTCTTCTCACAAGAGTACTGAACAAATTTATCTTTTTCATACTTTTCAAGTTTTCTTTCAATTTCTTGTTGCATTTCATGTAGTTCTAGTGAAAGTGACACTCTTTTATTCTCAAATGGTTCATCATCATTCGTATTCGCAAAAGATTCTTTCTTCTTTCTCAATTTTATCTCGAATTGACTTTTTACCTTTACTTCATCTTCAGACGCATCAGAAATTTCATTAATAGTTTGAGGCATACACACTTCTGGTTTTGACATAGTTTCTAGGTGGGCATCAAAATTAATTCCTTCACTATTTGCACACAAATCACTGGCATACATAGTTTGTTCAATATTCAATGATGAGATAGATTCTGGTTCTAATTTACATTTACTCATACCAGAATGATTAGCCCCATCACTTACATTGATTTGAGAAGGCTGTAAGTCAAACACATTCGTTTGTATTTGATTATTCCGTTCTAAGGATCCCTTTGTTTCTTGGGTTTTTCGATACATCCATTTGGATTTTTGGTGAGATTCCTCCTGATTTTTCTCAGCCATTTCAGCAAAACAAGACTGAATCATCACAAGATTAGGGTCTGACGTTGGGGGACGGAATCCCTTTTCTTTGATGTCAGTTTCAATCGAGAGTGAATCTTCTTCCTTAACTTCTTGAACAGAACTCAAGCTTGATTCAGAGACTGGGTTCACATCTAACTCTGCACAGGAATAAAGTTCAGATTCTTTGGAACTTTCGAGAATTTCGGATTTCCGAAAACTATTGACGTTTTGATCCAATGTGAAATTTTGGCGTGAAATTGGGTTCGTTTCCACTTCTAAAGATGTAAATTTGTTTTCACTTGTTTCAAGGGATTTTGAAATTACAAGATTATTTTCTTTATCATTGGGAGAACTTAAAGATTCCAAAAATTGTGATATCGAATTACTACGTTCAGTTAAATAATTCGTCAGCACTGACTGAGCAAAGTTATCTCCATTAGAAGCGGGAATATTTTTATTGACAAGATTGAGTTTATCGAATTGAAAATGAACATGTTTTCCAGAATTGGGACTCAAACAGTCAAGTTTGGCACATTCCTCATCAAGAATATTACTGGACTGGTATAATGTTGACTGAACATCACTTGTTCGGCGACTAGCCGTATCAGTATCCGTTTCAGAGATGAACACAGAATCACTGCCCATGGATAAATCACCCAACGAAGCAGAGCAAGAGGTGAAGCCCGTGTGGTTACCTCTCGAGCTCGCAGGATGAGAACTAGTTTGGCTGTCAGTGAAAATACTTGATCCACACTCAGAGTAATCCAATTCGGACTGTGAATACCTTACCCTGTTCAAGGAATCCTCTGATTGCGCTAAATTTCCACCCAGACTCTCAGAAGAGGTATTAACAGGCAAAGACTGAGACATTACACTCGCAGTAGAAGAGGAAGACAGGCAATGAACATTTATGTCAGGCGTTAAACACTCGTGAGAAATTAGGCTAGGAATTTCAACATCTTCTTCATGTGAGTTATTAACACACTCAGTAACAACACTATTAGCAGTTTTAGTTTCTTCAGCCCTACCTTGCATAGTCTGTTTTAGTTCTTCCATGCGGGTGACCCATTCGGGTTTGCGGTAGGATTGGCTACCTTCTGTGTGCTCTGTACAAGGATGAAACGACTAAAATTAATGACTTCAATTTTAGATGAATCATCGGTGGCTATTCCATCAAGTTAAATATATTTACAACAAATGAATGGATATTGCAATGATGTATGACAGATGAAGCAATGGAATGAAAAGGAAGGTTTTTGAAGGGATGGGGAGATCTGTTGATAGAAACAATTAGCCATGCAAAGTGATAAAAAATACACCTTGTGAGAAACCCTGCAATGTGAATGAGGTACAATTAGAATGTGATAGAAGATACAGTGCCACTTTCTGTCTGGAAAATAGAATGGCTTATAGCTGAAAAGCAAAGTGAGAAACCATGAATAAAATCCCTGTAAATTGGATATGAAAACAGTTGAAAGCACTAAGCAGTCGCAATTAAATGATGTAAAGAATCAGTGAAAACTAATTCCTTTGATCAAAAATAAATATACAGAAAATATGTTTCCAAATCTAATATTGGTGATATTTACTAGAATTGACTAAACGTTCAGTTTAAAATCTTGATTGTAATTTACATATAAAACAGTTCAAAAGTAATAGTTTAAAGAACAAAAGCACAAATCTGAAGCATGAAACCAAGCGTGCAATCAGAAAAGAGAGAGAGAGTGTGATGGCGTACCCATTGGCACCACAGAAAGCCGTGTGGTTGTCACGGCCAAACCGTTGCGATTATGTGCTTCACAAGTGTAATCCCCACACATTGGTGTCTGTGCTGAGGAGAAGCTCAGGGCCACTGTGCCATCTTCGTAATTCTCCAGTGAGATCTGATCACTTACCACCACCGGCTCACCGTCAACATTCCATGTGATGCTTGGACGCGGGTATCCAATAACCTTAGCCAAAACTCTGCAAAAACGAAGAAATATCTTTCATTATTAACAAATTTCATTTTTGAGTGAAGTAAAACATCAGAATTAGAATTTTCAATGAGTTTGGGTTCATCTTGCCTAGTAGCTGCACTCCAATTAAATAAGTATAAAAACACAACAATTTCTCATTTTCATGTTCAAATGTCGATATTGCAAATTAGAAAATCCAATGTGAAACTAAATTCAATTTACCTAATTGGTTTTCCTTCCTCCACTTCAACAGTTGCAGGTAAGTTCTCTACGAATTCTGGTGTGGAGCCAATATCTGACAAATCAGAATCAGTGCTAGACTCTTGGTCAACGTTTTCTAGAGTGTCTTCCTCAGATATCACATCGGAAAGTAACGTTTTTTCGGATATAGACGTGATGGTAGCTACTTCGGAATCGGGCTGGTACTCGTAAGCTAGAGAAGAAAATATCACATCAATAAATATTTATTTCTGCACTCATAGTAACTCAAACAGTGAAATATAATTAATATGCAACCAACCTTCAACGGTTAGAGTTGCTGAACATCTCGCTTCGCCAGCTTTGTTTCTAGCAACGCAAGTGTAGTCTCCACTGTCTTCAGGAAATACTTCAGAGATGGCTAAACCTACTTTGCCATCTTGACTTTGCAGAGCTTTCACCTCTCTGTGATGACCAACTGGACGACCTTCGTGAAACCAAAAGATTTGAGGAGTAGGAGACCCTGAGATCAAGCAGTTGAAGCGAATAGACTCTCCATCCATAGTTCGTATCGGTGTCAAAGGTTCCATAAATTCTGGAGCAACTGCATCAGAAGCATTTTCACCTTCGACCAATAAGGTAGCTGTAGAAGAGGCTCGCCCTGCGTCATTTTCAGCTGTGACGCTGTAGTCTCCACTGTCATCTTCGAACACCTCTCCAATTACCAGTCGAGATTTGTTATCTTCCGTTGTGATAGACACTTCCAGTTCCTCATCATCGAGAATCTTGACGCCATGTCTGTACCAGGAGAAGTGAGCTGGAGGATTGGCTTTCACTGCCACATCCAGAATCACAACTTCTCCTTCAGGAATTATTTGTGGAGCTAGTGCCTTCGTGAATTGCGGTGGTTCTAGATCGATATTGTCGTTAGTTTCTGAAAAAAATTGACATTATATTTTAATGGAATGATATCTAACAACAGATATTATTTTCAAATAGGTTGGTTTGTTAATAAAATATTAAATTAAAATGGATTGACTATTGACTCTTACCTATTCATTTCACATTGTTAACGGAATAAAAATCTATATTATTATACGATTGTACATTTATAACTATAATAGGATTAGTATGCTAAAAACAATGAGTGAACATACCCAAAACAACCAATGACGCAGCAGTTCTAGCTTCACCAACATCATTGAATATCCTCAATTCGTACTCTCCAGCATCTTCTTCGTACACTTCCTCAATGTGAAGTTGTGCTACATTTCCCTCTCTAGATACAATGAAGTCTGTTGAGGGCTTGATTTCAATGCCTCTCTTGTACCATTTCAAAGTCGGTGGCGGGAAAGCCTCGTACTCGCCAACGAAATCTACTGAAGAACGAAGCGATACGATATTGGCTTTCAGAGGTACAACCACTCTTGGTGCTATTTTCTCTTGTTTTTGCAGAAGATCTACATCCTCTAAGCTAAGGAAAGTTGTTGCCTCATCGCGGCCATGCTCGTTGATGGCTACCACTCGGTAAGTACCCTGGTCATCCACATACACCTCGTCGATGGTCAGAGTGGTTGAGCCACTATCTGGGTTATACTCCTGCTTGAAGTCCTCAGAGTTAGGTATCTCCCTAGATCCGTGGTACCAGACGACCAAAGGAGCGGGATGACCCGTTACTTTGGCCCTCAGGACCACGGGGGTACCGTGTTTTACAGTTTGGTTTAGCGGGACTTCTTTGAACACAGGAGCTTCACCACTTGGAGTCTTGGACTTACTCCCTGAGCAGAAAAAATAAGGATCAGTTAAAACCAAATGTCTTTTAAGAAATAAATAATAGCAACCTGACTATATTGAAAAAATATTTAACCACTAAATTATAAATAAAAATGATGTCAATTTATTTCAGTTCAGTAGAATATTTTTCACATGATCGTTTAAGAGAGTAGAATGCACGCAGTTGGCAAATGGCCATTACACAGAATCAACAAAATATATAAATAGAATATAAATAATTCATTAGCTATACAAACGAAGGTAAAAACAGGCTCACACAATCATATTAAAGTTTAATAAAAGTAGTTAATGATATAAAGATCGTTTCTTCAAATTAATTTCTATATATTTAGGGGCTATGATTTTAGAAACATCTTCTTTCAAATCCTCTTATTTTGTTGGCGCTACGATAAGATTTTAGCTAAAGCAATTTACAGCAGTTACTGAAAGTATAACAATCTTCCTATACTTATGTTAAATTCAATCAAATAAATTGTATTTTACAGGGTAAGAAGCATATGGTTTGCCAATCAATTTTATCTAAATAGGTTCTATTATTGTTATAAACTAGCTTGTCTCAATGACACAATTTAATCTCCAAAGAATTAGTATCTTTTATTTCCGGTATCCTTGATACCAATCTTATATAACAGTTTTTTTGAGGGCTCATAAGTCATATTGCACGTAGCTACAATGAACTTCCCACACGGTGCTAATCTATCAAAGCGAAATACAATCACATTTTCAAATGCAAACTCACAAAGCCATGAAAACATCGTCACTTCATAATTTCAATCAAAAAAGAACTTTTAAATCTCTAAGGCACAGCTCCTTCCCCTGAGCAACTGCCCTTAAAACTGAGGCGCCTGAAGATATGGGGGCGATTTAGGGCAAATCGGGGCAGCGCCGGCAGTGGGGGCTGCCCCCGTGAACCTAGTTTATAGTGTATATTTTCATATGGCGAGATAATTTATTGAACAAAAGATTGCATTTATTAGACAAGATGTGTTTTTTTTTCTAGTGGTAAATTTGAAAATGGTTGGAAATAATAAAAATGGGGAGATAATATGTTCATATTTTAAATACGATGAATAACTAATTTCTTGACCATTTTTATTTTTATTGCATTTTCGTTTAATTTCTCGTCAAATTTTTTTATCACGTAATCATTTAGATGTAGATTAATCACTGTAATTTTTCACTATTTACTAATTTTTCATTTCATTCACAAGGTGAATTACGTAAGTAATACAAATAGGGATGACCAAGTCACGTGATGCAATATTGTTGCCAATTGGCACCCCTATTCTCAGTTCAAACATTAATTATTTCAACAATAACATATACTAAGTAGTACATTCTACAATGAGAAGTTCAACCTGTTATCGATTAGTTTTTTTTTAATCAATTGAAAGAGAAAGTTATTGTGAAGCCAGAGGAGTCCACTATAGCTTGAAATCTTCTTTTCACCCGTCTTGACTACTGTATAGTCATGATACCCATAGGAAAATTTAACGTGGGTGGATCCCCCAAAGATTAAGAGGGGAATCTTCCTAATCTTTCATGGCCACCTCTTAATTACCTTCTCTATGGAAATTCTACTTCTAATGATATATAGGGAAAAGAGCATTTTTATGGAAATTAGATAATTAACAGTTTTGAAGCAAAAAAGAGTGAGATTATCTGTACAGGAGTTATTATAAATAAATATTTGTTTGACAGACCACACTTGTTAGATTTTGCAGTAGACTATCAACACGGGGGTTAGTTAACTCGAAAAACCTGGCATCGCTAATTTTGGTGAAATATTAGGAACACGTGAGATGTAGTAGAAACGCCAGATGAAAAATACCTTCCAGGAGCAGCGGAGCATACGATGTGGTTTTACCCACAGGATTCACTGCCTCAATGCTATACAGTCCAATGTTCTCCGGCCCAACTTTTTGAATTGTGAGCGAGGCGAAATCTTCCAAATAGTCCATGTGGATGTTATCGCTTTCAGCAACTTCAGTTGAGTTAAATAGCCAGCGTACTTTGGGTCTGGGATAACCTTTGATTGAGCAACTGAACACCGCGGGCATATCTTCAGAAGAATCACAAACTTGGAGTGGGATGGCGATTGTTGGAGGAATCAAGTCTATATTTTTAGGAGAGCAATCCACTCTTCGTAAAGGTTTCACTTTAAATTTCATTTTTGTTGTTTTCTCAACATGCTTCAACTGATAATCGAAAGGTTTTTCTTTGGGAGGTTGCTCTTTAACCTTTTTAGCAACCGGTCTCAATTGAACGGTGGGACAAGTGTACTCTTTTGATAGCTGTGGTCTGGATGATTTGTAAGGCAATGCTTTAACTTCTTTTTCTTCATCAGGTTTCTTGACGATTGGTTTCAGTTTCATTTTTTCTTTTTCACCAACAGGTCTTCCCGTTTTCTTGACTGGTTTCAATTTTGGACTTTCTGACGGAGGTGATTTCTGTTTAGGTTTCCTCTTGACAGGTTTCAGATTTAACTCTTCTTTAACTTTATCTTCTGGTCTCGCATTGCGTTTTACAGGTTTCAAATTAACCTTTTCCTGCTCAGGAATTTTCGGTTTAATAACTCTTCTCCAAGTAGGATATTTCGTGTCAGTTTTCTCTTTTTCGGCTGGCGTTGGCTCTTCTAATTTTGTTTCAGGAGCTTCATCAGACTCGAGTGAAGGATAGTTATTGTCTGATAAATCACTTTGCTCACTCGTAAATGGAATTTCACTTTCATCTGAAGTCGCTTCTTGAGGTTTCTCAACTTCTCTAAACATTAGATCCCTCAGACGAAGACCAGTGGGTTCTATCCTAGGTCTGGATGTGTCAAGAGGTACCCGCATTGGAGACTGTTTTGGAGTGGACAAACTGCGCGAAGGATATTTGTCGTATTCAAATCTTGACGGACTTGGTGACACCCATCGTGATTTTCTGGTTTGTAAGACATTTCGGTTTCGACTGAGCCTAATGTTATCCTCAAGCTCTCTTAATGTATCTACGCCTGAGTAAAGAAACGAATAAAACATTTAAAAATGGCAACATTGAAGCGAGAAGTAAGTATGGTACAATGTGATAAATAAACAAATGCAATAACAATTACATTCGAATTCAACGGTGTTGTTGGGATCCGTGCCAAAATAACAAGATGGTAAGGGGCGGGGGGTTACATTGAGAGGTTGGTGGTTGAGCAAAGTGGGAGGAGACTTTAGAGAGTAAATGGGTGGAGCCTTCACAAGCGTCGAGATACAAAACTAAGCGCGCTTGGTACCTAGACTCAGTTAGAGACTGACTGTGGTGACTTGTGTAGCCATTTCTCGTTGGATTAGCCGATACAACAAACTAACAAGGACCTGCTGCTACTCACGGTTAGTACAATTTATACATTTATTGAATGAAATAAAACTTAGTGCATTATTGATTGTTGATAAATAATACAGAATTTAATATTGATACAATACATGTATTGATTATTTCATTACTAGATATAACATTGCTACGAATATAGAAGTGTATGATATAACATTAACGATTAATTAATTAATTTCTAAGCTATTTCTAAACAATAATATTAAAAAATATAGAATATATAAAATAATCTCACACTGCATTAAATGAAATATTGAATAAGATTTTACTTGTACTTCGTAAGCCAAAATTTTACATAAAATATATATTTAAATGAAATGTTACTATTTTACATTCCATGTGAATTTGAACAGCCTTGGCAATAATATCTGAGAGGTACAATGAATAATTTGTTTATCAGCAAAATAAAAGATGCAGACAAATGAATTTATGTAAAATTTTGGCTTTTATTTGAAGGGGACGGGGGTTTCATGACAAAAGTGCAACTAAAAAGAGACTTAAGGTATTACAAAGTAAAAAATACATCAGAGATGTCAGCCAGATAACTTAACTTGCCGAAATGTTTACGATAAAATAAACCTTCCCCAGGTGTGAGAGTAAATACATCCCCTAGAGTGTAAATAATTTCCCCATCTGTTTGCAGTAACACAGATTCATTCCCCTTGTTCCCCTCACCCCAGTCATATCCCTCGAACCTTCGGGTTATTCTTGTCCTTGTGAAGCTCAGTAGGAGGTTCTACCTACCAATATGTAGGTACCTACCTACCTATTTGCAGGTGCCTATCTACCTATTTGCAGGTGCCTACCAACCTATTTGTAGGTGCCTACCTACCTATTTGTAGGTGCCCACCTACCTATTTGCAGGTGCCTATCTACCTATTTGCAGGTGCCTACCAACCTATTTGTAGGTGCCTACCTACCTATTTGTAGGTGCCTACCAACCTAATTGTAGGTGCCTACCTACCTATTTGCAGGTGCCTACCTACCAATTTGTAGGTGCCCACCTACCAATATGTAGGTGCCTACCTACCAATATGTAGATCTGAATAAGTTAAAGATTACCTCTGATATTAAATAGTATTTAACGTGTATCATTGATACCGAAAAAATATTCTAACATTTGTATCAAACTTAGTGATAATTTTAGTGAGTAGGTTAAGTGCAGAGTTCTCGAAAGGTTCCACATTTTCGATCATAGAAAGAAAAAGTATAAAATAATTCTTATTCAACTTTTAGTATAATTGTTTGATATTTGATAAGGTATCCATGATACCGGGTACTGATGATACCTGCAGGTATCATGGATACCAATTAAAATAAAAGTTGAATAATAATTATCATCATATACTCTTTTTTATATGATCGAAAATGTGGAGCCGTTCGATAACTCAGAACCTATACCTAAAATTCGAAGGTTATAACTAGAGAACAAACCTAATAACCAATTTCATGTTCGAAATAACTGTTCAGTGTAATTAACTGAGTCATTATTTATTGTCATTGATGAATCAGTTTTAAAACCAACAAGGATATGACAACACAATTACTCCCTCGTTAAATTCGTTTGTTCTATTGTTTTCATTTTTTAATGTTCACTTTTTTCAGTTTGAATAATTATAATGTTCAGCTGTTTGCAAGCAATCGGGAAGTGAATCAGAGCATAAATTTATCGTCATCGGTGGCTGCTGTCAAATTATAATTTCATACAGCAAATATTGTGTGAATATATTTTTTAGCGCTATGCCCTAATTGCATTATTCTAACTACCTCCCTGTTCCCAAAAAAATCTACACTATATTTACTCATGACGTTCATGTTATGTCTACAGCACGTGTTCATGAACTATCAGCAAATGACGTAATTAGCAAACACTATTTTAACTAGTAGGTGAATCATAGACTAGCTAGCGTCATCATATAAATACAATTAATATCAAAGATGAATCATGCGACCAAAAATAAAGTTACTCCAAGCTTATAGAATCATCAAAGTTTCTTGCCAAGTAGTATACAACCGAAAGAACCCAGCCTGCCACCCTTAAAGTGGGCGAACCTAGATAGATTAAATCTTAGGTCACCTTATTTAGGCGAGAAGATTATCTTGTCAGTAAGATCATAACCTAATAAGGCCTCGAAATGAGTTTTCCCTGCCAACTTCTCATTAAATATAAATTATGATGAGATCATAGATTCATCATAATGTAGGTATACCCTCAAACGTCCAAAACTAACTATGGCTCTTTTTTCTCTTTCACAGGGCAGCTGCCAGATGTACTGAAATCACTATCTTGCTGTAGATAGCCTAAGTGTTCTATGAGTTATCAAGTAGCTTACATCAATAGTTACACTGTGAGAGAACAAGCCTCCATCAAACCCTTTGAAGGAGGAGCTATCAGAACTATTTTAAGACTACTCCGTGCCACCAGAGAGCTCTCCCCACTACTCTGATGCAATTTATAGAAGTAACCAACCCGCCAATTTATCAGATTTATTGTTTCTACTCTCACACCTGTTCTAGTTATTTTTCTCCTGAATAAAAATGATTTAATGTACTCTTTCTTTCATTTATCAAATACGGAAGTTGAAATATTATTTTCAATGTCAACTCTTTTTGAACAATTTATTCCCAGGTTATTCTTCGAAAATTGAACTATTTTCTGAAGAATTTTTTTTAATTTCTTTTCACAAAGTATCCATCTAGCCGCTGACAATTGCGAGACAGTCTGTTGATTGAACTAGCGAACTGATCTAACCAGATGTTTAGAGAGTAACCAAAGTAACTTATCGTTACAGTTTAGTTTTGGGTATGTAGTAACTATCTTTGGCTCTCCGTCTGATTTAGTAACCTTGCCAAATACTGACACTTAATTCGCTTTGATGATACTCTCAATGATTTAAACTGATGCTAAAAAAGAAAGATATGTTAAATAGTTTAGGTTATTTAATAGAATTCTTGGCAATTTAAGCGGTGTTCATTATCCACTATATAAAAAAATTCTACAGGACTTGAAATCGAGTGGTTTTAAAGAAATCTTCGTTCGTATACACGATAAAACGGTAGCACGGATACACAATATACACGATGAAAATGGTATCATGGATACTCACAATAACTAACAGTATCTGAATGACAGGAGAAATGAATTTTATAGTTTTTATTTCGAATATTCAATCCGATAGCTTACACAAATACATCAGAACTTAGCCATAACCAATATGAACAATATACAAATGGGAGCTCAGCCCCTGAGATAAAACTTAAAACTAAACAAATCAACGTTTAAAAATAATATGTACGACCCTCAAGCTTTATAATATATGAAGCAAAAAAATAAAAACTAGACATGTGATCAAAGTACTTGTTATAAAAATCCAATTCAGGTCGAAATTAGAAGATATAATAAATTTTATGAACAAGTAATTTGATAACAGTTACTTAAGTGTCAATAACGTCTAAGAATAATACAAATAAGTGAAATAACAATATCAGAAGGTGATAAATACATACTGACCATAGAAATTTAGGGAGTGATATAAAAATAGAACATACATCCGTGACGTCGACTAGCCAAAAAACTTAACAAATATAACTCATTCGAAATTGAAACTTGAAAGCGTGCCAGAACTTACAAGATCACTCAAACTTCATTTCGGGTAGTCAATGTACGGATGTGAAAGATCTACTAAACAGTTCTTTTAATTTAGAAAAAAGGGTAGGGGGGTAATGAAGTACCTTTACACTATAGCAACGTCAAAACCCAATGAGAGAAATAAGAGCTCACTTTTAAAAAATTGAAGCAACGGGGATGCTAAATGTAATAAGAAACCTCTGTAGAAGCACCCGATACTCATAATGCCCATATTTTTTTTACCAATTAGGCCAATCAGCCTATACAAAGTTTATTCCTTACTTTGCACAGTGATGAATGAAGAAGCTTCCGCCTGTCCCGCAGGATTAGTGGCCCTGCATATGAATTTACCCGTGTCTTCGGGGTAGGTAACCTTGATCTCCAGGGTAGCTGTGGTACCCTCCAGAGTTATCTGTCAAAGAAAAGATAGGTACTGTTAGTCGTATCAAGGATACAGAAGTAGATCATAATGATAAAGTATGGAATATTGAGAGAAATGATTTAACTTGGTTAACCCGTAAACGGTTGCTCAACTTTAACTTTGCTGATGTGCCACATCTACAGATTGCTGTCCTTAAATAAGGCCATCCTTCATGTACGGGTTAAATGATATTGATGAAATAATGAAGTTTTCTTTCGTAATTACTGGAATATGAACTATGTACTTTTGAGAAGTAGACTAACATCTTAGTTAACTTGAAACAGAAAAAAGGAAAGAATAATAGGAAAACCTTAGTAGAAAACTCCTATGGGAGAATTTATGTAAGAAATATTGTTGATAATTTGTAACTATGAGCTTTCATTATAATTCTATTCGGCAAAATTAAAGTCTGAAAAAGATCATCCAAATTAAAGTTCAATTACTTCAATTAAAATTTTATCTTTCGAGATTAGCTACTTTAACTGTGTTTTTAAGATATCTTTTTATCAGTCAAGATAGTAACAATCAAGAGAATATTGCGCATTAACCGAGTAGCTATAGCAATTAAAATGTCAGGCTTTCGTCGAGTTTTTCACCATCTTAATTACCGAGTAAACAAAAACAACTGAACAAAGAGACCGAGAAGACAAGGAAAATATCGAGGGGAGACATTTTGATGAATGAGAGTAGTCTTTCATGCCGATGGATAGTTGCCAACACTGTGACTCTAAACTACGGTAGTTAATGCAACTAGTTTCTATTGTAAATATACAATTTAAGGTAACGAGAGTAAGTTGCCCGAAAATATCCTTTCTTTAGGATATTATAAATGAGCTTGATGAATTATTGGTCATTTTTTATACTTTTCATTAATAAAAATCTTTATCCTTATCATTAGTTACGAGTTATAGGAGAGTTTCACATTTTCCATCTTACAAGTTAAGAGGATATATTAATTACAATTTAAGTCTTATTTTACTTGGTATTCATGATACCTAATATAATAATTACTATTCAACTTTTATTTTAATCGGTATCGATGATACCTAATATAGTAATTACTATTTAACTTTTATTTTAATAGGTATCGATGATACCTAATATAATAATTACTATTCAACATTTATTTTAATAGGTATCGATGATACCTAATATAATAATTACTATTCAACATTTATTTTAATTGGTATCGATGATACCTAATATAGTAATTACTATTTAACTTCTCTTTTAATAGGTATCGATGATACCTAATATAATTATTACTATTCAACATTTATTTTAATAGGTATCGATGATACCTAATATAATAATTAATATTTAACTTTTATTTTAATAAGTAGCTATCTATTAAACCTAATTTAATAACGAATAATAATTGCTATTTAAATGGTATCCATGATACCCTAGGTAGTATTTCTCACCCCGAAATCATCGGATTGAGGTATGAGAGCTCCCTCACGGTACCACTGCACTTTGGGTGTGGGTTGCCCGGTGACTTTGGTAACCAGTTTGAGAGACTGGCCCTCTTGACAGGACATATCCTTCATTGGGGTGACGGTGGGGGCCTTCTCCACCTGCTGGGGAACCATCACTTGGAGGGAGGCCTCCAGCTTGAGCTAAAAGGAGATAGGGAGAAAAATTATTAAGTTTAGATTTAGAGAAAAAAAAATTTCGAACAGAACTTTTTTCAAACATTTTCTTTAACTAGAATGTACTATCAAGTTGCATCTTTTTTATTTGTGAAAGGATATTCTCACCTTTCCAGCAGGGTTACTGAGGATGCATGTGTATACCCCCTCATCCTCAGGGAAAGCCTCTGTAATGCGGAGAGTGAACACATCACCCTCCTGACTCATCTTGAAGAACTTGCTTGGTTTGATGCTCTTGCCATCCTTCATCCATTCCACTTTGGGCACTGAACATCAGAAATAATGTTAAATAGTGAAATGTCGAATTTACTGATATGTACCAATATCATATCGTAAGAGTAAATGGTTTTAGTAAGAAACTTACTTGGAGAAGATGAGACGGAGCAAGTGAATATAGCAGATTGTCCTTCTTGAACAATCTGACTCTTGAGTTTCTCGAGTATTTGTGGCGCAGAGTCTTTAGCAGCCTTCACTTGCTTCTTTGCTGCAGGTTGAGGTCCAGAAATCTTGACTTCAGAGGAACAACGAGCTTCACCAGCTTTGTTCAATGCAACGCACTCATACACGCCACTGTCCCCAGCAGCTGCCTCCAAAATGAGAAGTGTGTGCATACCTTCTTCAAAAATCATCTTAGACCTAGCATCCTGTGCGATCTTAATTCCATCTTTAGCCCAGAATATATCGATAGGCTGAGTGCCACTGACTTTGGCGTCAAGTCTAATGAGACTTCCTGGCTTCTGCTTCAGATCTTGGATGGTTTTGTTGAAGCTAGGAGGAACCTTACCAGCCCTGGTTTGCTGTTTCTCCTCAACCACCAAATTAGCAGAGCATTTCGCTCTACCTCCTCTGTTCTCAGCAACGACTGCAAAGATGCCAGAGTCTTCCATGAAGACTTCTCTGATCTGAAGAATGCTCTTGTCGCCAAAGGTGTTGATCTGGAACTCAGGAGAGTTGGTGATGGGGAAATCTTCCCTGTACCACTGAATTGTAGGATTAGGATCTCCTTCAAATTCTACCTCGAACCTAGCACCTTCTTTCTCAAAAGCTCTGCAAGGAGCAATCTTTTTGGTGAAGAAAGGAGGTTTAGAAGGAGCGACGTGTCCTTCTACAATCCTCTCAGTTGTCTTTGCCTTGTGTTCCATCTCAGTCTTCTCCGTAGCTGTGATTTTACGACGAATTTCGACATCTCCCTGAACCTCCTTCTGAGTCTGCATCTGGACATTGGTGTGAACTTCCTTTCCATGAACAGAAGACTCTGTAGCTTCGTGGGCCCTAGCTAGTTTTTCGGCCTGGATCCTATTCTGTTCTTCTTCCAGCCGCTTCTGCCTCAAGAACTCCTGTTGCTGCTGTTGTTGAATGAGCAGTTCTTCAGTGCGCCTTTCTTCCATCTCGAACTGCTCCTTCCTAAGTTTTTCCTGACGCTGCTTCATGCGTATCTCAAGCGCTTCTTTACTCTCTTCCGTAGTTATGGAAGCCTCCTTACTCGTTTGTCTTGACCTGTCAAAAAGACAATGTAGACCACTTAGTAAGTGATGATTTCTCCAACGAAAATCGTTCTATTTTATTCAGTATCAACAATACGAGAAAACTAGTAGCATAGATACCAAAACTATATCTGTGATATGATGATATATAATTAATTACACGAGTGTAGGTGGAATAAGATTAGAAAAATTTATTGATACTTTTCTATTGTGGAAAATGATGAATTTGCTCTTGAACTGACCTCATTTTACGCTTGAATACAGGAGTGGTTTGACCTTGATTAATTTGGGGTGAGGAATCGCCATCCGTGCTGTGAGAAATAAACAAAAGAAGAAGAAACTCACTATTTAACAGAGACAGTCCATGAGTTTTAAGAAAAATTTAAAATAATAAGATAACGTTTGGGAAAGAGAAAATAATCACAGTAAAATAAATAATAGAAGGGGGTACACTTCTTACTTGACAGTTGTAGTCATCAGTCAATTTATAGTAAAATCTTTCTCAAAAAAAAAATATTACCTTGTTAAAAATATTTATAATCCTTTTTACTACAATTATCTGATATATTAGATTGATATTGTAGGTAACTTATGTAGACCTAACTTCTAGATATTTATTATACTGTAACCATCTTTCATTCTACCTATGACGTCAAAATGACGCTAAGGGCACGCCAACTCAATAGTATAACACGTTAGTCGCGACTAGCAGCTATATTTTTTTACATTTTTGATATAATGTACCGGCTAGGGCTTATATGGTAGCCCGGTATATATGCTAAATAAAGACTCACAACTTCTCCTCATATCTGTTAGCCATTCCCTTAGCCAGACACTTCTGAGAAGCGTGTTCAATTGGGACAGCAAACACGATGTCCTTCTTGTGAGATTTCACCCTTTGGTCGAACTCGAACTAGTGGGGAGAGAGACGAGAGACTATGACAATCTGTCTCATGGGGAATTTTATAGGGTATGTTACGAATTATAGGACAGTTTCATATCCTCAATCATATAAGAAAAAAGTAAATAATAACTATAATAGCGAATTGTCCGATAGTTTAATAGTAACTTACCCAAATACCTAACATAGATTTTTCGTCAAGATTCACGTAAAACCCCGGAAACAAGGATTTATTCCTGGAATATTTCCTTAATATTCCCAAGAATAAATCCTTCTTTCCTGGGAAGATGAAACTACCAAGTGAAAAAACTTAGATACGTGTTCAATAAGTTTAACGTAGCTACTGTATTAAATCTCTCACCTCCTTGATCTTCTCTCCAGACGCCTTTTCCCTGGCAATTCTCTGCCACTCCATTTCAGGCTCCTCCTTAGCTTGAGGACGACTGACATACTCCCCGAAAGTAGACTCGTTAGTGACAGTTCTCTTCTCGTCCAGAATGCGCTCCAACTCATTCTGACGGTCTTCCTGGTAGCCACGAAGCTCGTAGTCGTACCAAGCTAAAATAATAACCGTGACAACATGATTTATACACCCAAAGATGATCAGCGGTGAAGTAAACTTTAGAAAGAAAAACAAAACACAAATCTGACTTCTAGGGAGGGGAGATCGAATTTAGATGTGAAACTAGGAAGATAATTTTAACTTTTTGATTTCAAAAAGAAATTACCTAGAAATACGTCAAATGTCACACAAGGGGTATAACTTCTCATGCAAGATTGGCGAATACATTAAAAAAGGTAAAGGAGTGAGTCACCTTTTAACTGTGCCATCTTGTTAGATTACTAGACATGTCGAATAACTTTGGTAGCTATGCAAAAAGTGTATAAGGAAACGGTTGCTACATGTTTTGTCCTATCTAACTCTAAGGAATGATGTGAGAACAAAATATAAGAATGGATCGGGGGCAAACTGAGGAAAATGGCGGCATGCAAGGATGAGCCGAGGGAACCGTATCTAGGATACGAATGAATAAAACAATACAATAAGAGTGAGAAAAGACAAACGAAGATCTAGAAAAGAATTGAATGAGTAGAAGATGTTAGAGATTAAAAACCTACTCTAGCTACGGGTTATTTACTTCTTTGAAGAAAAAAAACTTGGATTAGGTATTTGACCTGAAATTACGCTTATTCATAACACTCTTACCTTCAGTCATAAAATAAATTTAAACGATATCAAATAATAAAGAGATACCAAATTTTCATTCATTGGTAGTAGAAGAAAAAAATGGTTGATTAAAAAGATAAAAAATTATAGTTGGAATATTAAAAGTTCAATCTACGAAATTCTGAAAAGAAGAACTGGATGATTAGTGCAGAAGCTTGCTGGCAGTAGATCCTTGTAGAAGCTGGTACGTTGGTAGGTAGGAAGGTAGGATGTGAAAAAGTGAATGTGAAAAATGATGAATGAGGTGAGTGGTACTGACAAAAGAGCTTGAATTGGGAAACCTCTTTGAAATGAATAAGATTTTCCCATGCCAAGCCCTGATGACGACATCAGTACCCTGAAATTTGTGGGACTTACGCTTGGGCGAGTTCTTCAGTACGTTCCTGTAGTCATCAGACCTGGGAGTTATCTTCAACTCGCAGGAGGAGTATGCTTCTCCCAACGAGTTACGGGCGATGACTTCCACTTTGCCGTTGTCGTACTGACGAGTCTTGGGAATGTCCAAATGGAACATACCGTCATACCAGATCTTGAACCGGTTACCCTGAATTGAAATGAAACATTTTGTAATTAGGGTGAGTTGTGAATTATCGGTCGGTTTCACATCTTCGGTCATATAACAAAAAATGATTAATGATTATTATTTAATTTATATTGGTATCCATGATACCTGCAGGTATCATGGATACCAATTAAACTACTAACTACTACATAGATACCAGTTACACTAGCTACTACTAATTAAATTAATAAATATAAAAGTAGACATTATATACATATAAAAGTAGAGATTTAATTAGTAGCTAAGTGAATATTAAATATTTACTAAATTAGCAATTTACCTACTTAATTACTAAATCAAGGATTATGTAAGTAATTACTTAGTAATGAAAGAAATCAGAATAACAGTTCAATTTCAAACTTACGCTCATGGCAGTGGATCCATTAACCATCCACATTACCCTGGGTTTGGGGTAACCAGAGATGCGAACACTGAAGCGGGCCCACTCACCCTCCTGCACCAGGATAGATACTGGGGCTCTAAGGATCTCAGGCTTCGTGCGCACTTTCTCTTCTTCAATGCTTGTCTCGGGTTTACTGAAAGTTAAAATAGATACTTAATTATTTTTCATTTCAAAAGTTTTCATACATGAAAAATCAATAAATCCTAGTAGCTATAACAAAAAATATCTTTTTACCGCGTTCACCGCGTATCCAGATTAAGCCTGTAATTTTTCTCATGTATTTGCGTATATATGAATGTTAAATTATAAATGTTCACTTTTTCTAAATTTTGAAGGTTCTTATATTCTAAAACATTTTTATTCATTTATACTTTATACGTTACACTGGCTTGATACGAGGGAGATGTGCTAATTCTGCTGTAATCAGATTAAAGTAAAGTGACTTACATGTGCCAGGAAGATTCGAGTTCCCTGATTTTCTCAAGAGAGTGCATTCCCTTTGGAATCTGCGAGTCGTAGATGACTCCAGGTTTGGCGTTGCTTTTGATCACAGCTCTGGTCTCATCCATGCCGTACTTGTTAGTGGCTCTGCAGAGGTACTCTCCAGAATCTTCAGCGTACACCCATCCCATGAGCATGGCGACGTAACCGAAATCGTAGATGGGGGTGAACCGGTTTTCTGTTGGTAAAAATTGAACGTAAGTCACCAATGTTAAATAATAGTAAAGCTAAGTCTACCAATCTGGTTATTATTTAGTTTATTCCTAAATTCATGATAAATATTGACAATATAAGATAAATAACTAAGTCAGATGAAAGAGATCATTCATAACTCACTGTAGGGCAATGGACGACCGTTAAAGAACCACTCGACCTTCATGTTTGGATCTCCAACAGGAGCCAACTGACACTCAAACTTGGTCTCTTGCATCTCCTGTAGTTCCATCATATCCTTGATCTGGGTGACGAATCTAGGAGGCTGTCTCTTCTCAACATCGTAGATGTCCTCCTCAGTGAGGTAAATCTCTTTGCAGTACTTACTCAGGGTCTCCTGCATTTGAGTGGCGAAGTCCATGCGCTTCATACCTTTAGGTACTTGGGACTGAAGTACCACATTTTGGGCAGCTGGGAAATGGACAATCGTTTATTAGCTAAAATTTTTTTAATATTTTAATACAGTTTAACTGCTGTAATAATAAAAATAATTTGAAACATATAACTGATTTAAGATAACCTCTCACCCTTGGACTTGAGAACAGCCTTAGTCACATCCTGACCCATCTTATTGACAGCTCTGCAAACGTATTCACCAGAATCTTCAAAGTAAGTATGGAGCAGATGCAATGTCACATGACCCATCTCAAAGAAGGTCCTGAACCTGTGTCCAGTCTGCAGAGGTTTGCCGTTGAAGTACCATTCAACGCGAAGATCAGGATCAGTGCGTGGTTCCACCCTTGCTTCGAAGAACGCGCTTTCACCTTCTTCCAGATTGGAGTCCTTAATTTGAACCACAAACTTGGGTGGCGTCAATTCTGCATCAGGATCATATTTCTCAGTGAGTGGACCGCGTTCAAGTTCCTTAAGTTTCTCGGCGGTCATGCCCTTTGGCAATTGAGTGTTCATGTCTACACCGTGCTTGCCCTTCACCACGAGATTAGCAGTGGTTGTAGCTTGTCCCCATTTGTTGGTGGCTCTGCACACATATTCACCAGAGTCACGACTGAAGGTGTATTCAAAATCAAGCACGACGAATCCAAAGTCATCCATCATGTGAATTCTTGAACCAGCAGCAAGGGGTGCACCGTTGTAGAACCAATCAATGCGCATTGACGAATCGCCAACGGGTTCCACACGGCAGTCAAAGTGGGCTGGCTGACCTTCCAGTACATTTGAAAGATCCTCCAAGTTGGTGACGAACCTTGGTGGTTCACCCTTATCATCATCAAACTTGAGATCTTCTTTCTTCCACATACTCTGCTCAAGTTTCTGGATAGATTCTGTGCAGTCCTTGAATTGACTAGTGGCTTGTGGTTCGAAGTTGATGCCTCCCTTGCTAGATACTTTGAGGGTGCATTCAACAGACGCTTCTCCGTGCTTGTTAACAGCTCTGCATTTGTAAGTGCCTGCATCACGAGCATAACAGCCAGACATCTCGAGGATGACGTAGCCGAAATCATTGATGGTCTTGATTCTAGAACCGGCACACAGTGGACGGCCATTGTGGAACCAGTCAACCCTGAGGTTTGGATCACCCACTGGAAGAAGTCTGCATTCGAAATGGGCAAGTTGGTTCTCAGCAATGGTGACATCTTTAGGTTCAGTGATGAACTGAGGTGGCTGGCCAATGTCCGATGGTGATGACATATCAGGAGATTTGACGGTGAGTCCTTCAAGCTGGGCAATCTTTTCCATTCCCTTCTGCATAGATTTGGGCAGCTGAGACTCCAGAATGATAGACCTCTTACCATCACATTTCAGAGTGGCTTTAGTAACGGCCTCACCGTAGTCGTTATAAGCTCTGCACATGTACTCTCCAGAGTCTTCAGGATAGACTGGAGAAAGTTCCATGATGACGAAACCGAAGTCGCAGAATTGGCGAATTCTAGAGCTGTGCTTCATAGGCTTGCCATTCCAGTACCATTCCACCTTCAGCCTTGGATCATCTGTTGGGACAATTCGAGCCTCAAAGTGGGCATTCTCACCTTCCTTCAAATTTTCTATATTTTTGAGAGGAACTGTGAATTTGGGAGCCATGCCAGTTCTTTCAGCAACATTAGTATCTCTCCTCATCCATGCAGTGTCTTCCATCTGTTGGATTTTGTCAAGACCTCCTTCCATTCCCCTTGGTACTTGGGGAGAAAGAATGAGTCCAGTCTTGGAAGAGCATTTTAGGTTTGCAGTGGTTTTGTCTTCTCCAAGTTTGTTGACAGCTCTGGCTTCATAAACACCAGAATCTTCTTCGTAGCAGTAGAGAATATCGAGGATTACAATACCGAAATCGTGGAAGGTTCTATACCTGTGACCAGATGGAAGTTTCTTGCCATCTTTGTACCACTCAACAACGAGGTCTGGATCGCCAACAGGTTTAAGTCTTGCTTCAAAGTGAGCACTCTGTCCTTCGATCAAAGTCTCAATGTTCGTGATTTGAGTGATGAAGTGGGGAGCTTCGGCAGCTCCAGGAGACTCCATGCTTGGTTTGGTCTTTCTTGCTTCGAGCTGAGCAATTCTGTCGAGACTTTGAGGCTGGAGAGAATCGTAGTACACGCCTCCCTTACCCTTGTAGTTGATTGTGGCTCTTGTGAAGTCCTCGCCGTACTTATTGGATGCCTTGCAAACCCACTCTCCAGTATCGTGATCACGGAGGTAGGCAATGTCCAGAACGACAAAACCAAAGTCGCTGACGGTCTTGATACGAGTAGCGTTACGGATTGGTTCTCCATTGTGGAACCACTCGACCTTCATGTTGGGGTCACCAATGGGGATGAGATTGCACTCAAAGTGAGCAGAAGATCCATCCTTAATGTTATCCAGACTCTGGATGTGAGTGGTGAATGTTGGTGGCTGGCCATGGGCACGATCAACAACCTCCAGATTGAGGGAACATTCAGCTTTGCCCCACTTGTTGTGAGCTTTGCAGGTGTATTCTCCAGAATCTGAAATCTATAAAGCAAAAATTTAAATCACTCCAGTTTCATCTTAACAATTTTTAACAATCAACTAATGGAAATTGTAATTACCTTTGATCCTACGATCTCCAAAACGACCATACCGAAGGCATACACTGTACGCACTCTGCTTGATGCCTTCAGAGCCTCTCCATTGTAGAACCACTCGACACGCATGGTCTGGTCACCAATAGGGGTGAGCATAGCCTCGAAATGAGCAATCTCTCCTTCCTCAACATTACTGAGAGACTTAAACTCAGTGGTGAAGACAGGAGGATGACCCTCTTCGTCAGGAATCATACGGTCATTGCGACGAAGCTTTTCATCAATCGCCAAAATGGCATCAAGACCACTTTCACCAGCGGGATGCTGGGTACTTTCAATCAGGGATTCCTTGGTGCAGATCACCACAGTGGAAGTGGTGAAGGCTTCACCAACTCTGTTGTAGGCACGGCACGTGTATATTCCCTGATCTCTCTCGTTACAGTCCTTCAGATCCAATGTAACCAGACCAAAGTCGTAAGTGGTCTTAAATCTGGAGGCCTCTTCAAGGAGCTTGCCATTGAGGAACCACTCGATGCGGAGGTGTGGGTCGTGCTTGGGTTCAACATTCGCTTCCATATGGAGCACATTATTCTCAACAATTGAGAAGTTTGGCTGCAAAGGTCTGATGAACACTGGTTTGGGATAAGTGATGTCCTTCTCAGACTCTTGGCGCTGATATTTGGACCAGAAAGCGCGTTCGGCTTCTTCAACCTGTAAAAAAAGGAAAATTAAATTCTCAACTCACGTAATCTAATTCCATAAAATCATTCAATATACCAATCAATACGGAAAATTCTGTTGGAAAATCAGTATCTTGCCTTGTTCAAACCAGCCTGTCCCTGAGGATGCTGGGTGTCGAAGTACAGGTTAGCCTTGCTCTTGCACTTGAGTGTACCAGTTGTGGTGGCGGATCCCTTGCTGTTGGTGGCTTTGCACATGTACACTCCAGAGTCTTCAGCATAGCAGTGAGTGCAGTCAAGAGAAATAAAACCAAAGTCATAGGTAGCGTGGTAACGAGAAGCAGCTTGCATAGCCTTGCCGTTGATGAACCACTCTGCATTGTGAATTGAGGTGGAATATTAGAGCGTGTATTCATTACCTAAATGATTCAACGATTTTAGTATAATATCATCAGGAATTCTCACCAATTTTCATGGTAGGGTCCTTAGAAGGTTCAACCCTACATTCAAAGTGGGCAGTCTCAGACTCGTTGCATTCCACGTTGTTCAAATGGGTGATGAACATTGGGATGTCGAAAGTGGGTTCGGATTCCAACTTGGATCCTCTGCGAGGTTGCTCCAAGCGAGCCAGTTTGGGGAGTGAGTCTGGATGAATAGTTTCACCAATCAACCAGTCACGATCTGAAATTGGTATTGATGATTCATTAATAAATAGCACTATAATAAATGGTCACTATTCATGATAATCGTAACGAATCAATTTTGTAGTATCGGAAATTCTTGCTACAAGGTATTTTATTTTGGTATATATGATACGTATATTAAGGTAACAAATATTTCATGGGGTAACTATGATACATCATTACAAATCCGCAAGTAGAAATGAAATTACAACCTTACAAAATTTAATGTTCCCTATAATTGAAATACTTACCGAAGACCTTGATATTGCAGGTGGACACGGCTTCACCCACGCGGTTCACAGCCTTGCAAGTGTAGATACCGCAGTCATTCTCCCTGAGACCAGTAATGTCAAGTGTGACGTGACCGAAGTCAAAGGTGCTGCGGATACGAGTGCCTGAGAAAACGAGAACCATAATCAATATATATATATAAGTGGTATATTTTCTGTTAGAAGAAGACGGTAGCTACATGCACAGTTGTTTAGAAGAAGTCAATATTGTGTCCCAATTAGATCCTGTTACTAACACAAAGGTAACGAATGTACATATTGGATACCTTACAATTAAATAAAAGTAGTACATAATCATATATTTAGTGGTTAGTGAATAGTTCCGATATTTTGATTTACATTAGGATAGAGACTAAGGTAAATTCTGAGACTTCGGATGGTTCCACTTTTTCGATCATATAAGAGAAATGTATAAAAATTATTATTGTTTAACTTTCATTTTTATTGGTATTCATGATAACTGAAGGTACCATGGATACCAATATCCATGTATCATGGATACCAATCCAGCATCATGGAAGGTATCATGGATACCATTGAAAACAACGAGACTAACAATAATCTTCTTAGACATTTCTCTTATGTAATCGAAAAAGTGGAAATGTCCGAAATCTCGGAGCTTACCCTACGATCCACAACTTAGCTAATCACCAGTCTAGAAATGAAGGATGAATTAGCTAATTCAGAGTTTTAATTGATTGTGTTAGTGACCGGAAAGTGTCCGCATTGCTCCCACTGAAAAGGAAACTATTAGCTCTACCTTCTGTGACATAGGGGCCGACTTTGCCTCCAGCACCTGATGGGGAGGATGGGGGAACTCAGAATAAATTAGTCACACTAGGAGGCGCATAATATAAGGATATAGAAGGTTAATAAAACTCCTCTATTATGAATGAGTTATGATGTAGCTACCCTGTATAGTGAACAAGTTTTGTTTGGTAGCTATGCCATAAAATAGCTATCAGTTTCCTAAAACCGATCGTAATTCAACGAAGATTAAAGAAAATTTGTTACCTATATAGGGTATATCCTCACTCATTCACTATAGAGGAGTTATTATGAGGTTATTTAAACTCAACGTTGAACGTTTTATTTGGTTTCAAGCTTTCGAATAGAAAGATTTCTGTTCATCATCAGGAGAAAGGTTGAAAACCTCGACCTGACAATGAATTTTATGACCAATGGTTGTATGTTGGATACCGTCTTTCTATTTCAGCTATCTATCTTTTTGTTTATTATTATTAATTAATCTATTAAAATCGAAATATGAAACCAAAATTTGATACTACCTATAGCTACTGTTGACAAAATTCATTCTCTAGAAAAATTCTACTTTCTTTATATTTGTAACAAGCTATAGAGGAGCGATAAAAAACGGTCAACCTCTATAGAGGAGTTCTACGGTAGTCTAATCAGAGTTCACCTGAAGGTTGTTAAGATGAAAGACTCACCAGTTGCTAACTGGATTCCGTTCTTGAACCACTCGATACTAAGATGAGGGTCGTGTGAGGGTTGGACCTGGGCCTCGAGGTGCACAGAACCACCCTCCTATAGTGAGACAATAGATGTGATATAAGTAAGAGGTTATTATAGTAAAAGTGATAAGACTCGTTCCTGTTTGATTCGTTCTGAAATCCTAAAGATTTTATTAACACTCGTTTTTTTATCTAATTCAATTTATTATAATTTGAATAGTGAATACCACAGATAGGGTGGGTTCTAAGTTATTGAATGGTTCCACATTTTCGATCATAACTGTTAAATATCAATTTGTTTTCTTTCAATACCGAAAATGTGGAATCATCCGATAACTGAATTAGCTAACCCTAAAAATATTATCTAATTAGCAATTTGAGTTCAAGAGGTTGAACAACTGGTATTGAACATGACCATTATAGCATTAACTTATCCATTCACAATGAGCGTTGGTGCAACATCTTACCATGAGTTGTTCGTGACTCTCTAAGTTCTTGGTGAACATTGGTGGTTCCTGAGCCTCAGGAGTCTGGGGTGCTTTGGGTACTCTGTTCCACTGGGCCTCACGCAGACGAATCTTCTCCCATCCTTCAGGGTGGGCTGCGTCTCCAATGATGTTGTCGCGGCCTGTCGTGTCAGAGAAGTGTTAAAGCGAAAACGTCAAAAATTGAGAAAAAAATTATCGAATTTTTTATCCGAATTTTTATTTTTCTTCTGATAATTTTTTTATATATATTTTTGCATGCATTTTTTTGGATGTTATGTTTTTTGAAAATAATTTCATTTGAGAATTTTTTTTCGCAGTGACACTCACCAGTGACTCTTGTAGTACAAGAGCTGACAGCCTCTCCAGCTGCATTGATAGCCTTGCACATGTAGATACCAGAGTCTTCAGGAATAACCTGCATCACATTCAGAGTCACGAAACCAAAGTCATGACTAGTCTGGAACCTTGAGCCCATTCTCAAGTTAACCCCATTGCAGTACCACTCGTACTTCATGGTTGGGTCTCCAATGGGCACCACGCGGCACTCATAATGAGCACTCTGTCCCTCCATAAGCTGGGCGGGACCTACAAGGTTGGCGGTGAAGACTGGTTTGTCAAACTTCCTGTCTTCTTCAGCAGGTCTGTCCAGGTTTTTCCTGGACTCAAGAGCGGCAATCTTCCTCATGCCCTCGGGGTGGTGGGTGTCCATCTGGATGGTGTCGAAGGATCTGATCTTCATTGAGGCGGTGGTGACAGCTTCTCCGAGATCATTAATGGCTCTGCACATGTAGATGCCTTCGTCAGAAGCTCTCACTCCAGTAATGTCCAGAGACACGTAACCAAAGTCATGGGTAGTGTTCACGCGAGAACCTTTGTGTTATGAGAGAAATTAGTAAATATGGTTCTCATATTGATACCTTTTAACACTTTTAAAAGTGATAGGACAAAATATTTCCGTTTAAAAAGTCTTCCAGTCAAAAACCCGGTGAAAATAATCATATAAGATTAGGTTAGCGGTCGAATGGCTTCGATAGTGACAACAAAACTTTACTGGGGGTTTGACCGGGATTTCTAGTACAGGAATATTATTGAATTGTTTTCAAATACTCACTCTTCTCAACAAGGACCTCGTTCCGGTACCACTCCACCTTAAGCTTGGGATCACCCACGGGAATGACCCTAGCCTCGAAGTGGGCAGTCTCTCCCTCTGAGAGACTTTCCAGGTTTTGTAAGGGTTGAGTGAACACTGGCCTTTGGAAGGTTCGCATTTCCTCTTGTGTCTGGGAAAGGTAACAAACAATTTAAAAATCATTCAATGGTCGACTATTTATACTCATTCTGAATAAATTTTTGATTATCCTAAATTCACCTAATTAAATAATTATCATAAATGATTTATAGAAGGGATAAAATTGATATAGAAATTCTAAATAGCGAGCTATGTATACCAAGTTTTTCTTTAATTTTGACCGAAAATTTCTTTTATAGAAATTATAGAAAGGCTTGTTGAATTGTAATACTTTTCTTCAATAAATATCCTTATCGTTAAGTTACAGTGAACCCTCTTTTTGCGGTTACTTCTTACCCTCTTCTTTCCCCTGGCATGATCTTCCATCTCCCTGATCTTTTCCAAACCCTCAGGTCTGGCAGACTCATAGATGATGCTACTCTGGCCCTCGATCTTGAAGGTGAGGGAAGAGGTTGCCTCGCCCATGTTGTTGAAGACTCTGCAGGTATACACACCTGAGTCTTCTTCGTAGACGTTACTGACGTCGAGAGCGACGTAGCCGAAGTCAAAGGTTGTGTGGAACCTAGATGCTGATTGCAGAATTTTACCGTTATGGTACCTAGAGAGAAAAAGTACACAATTAATAAGTCTCTCAAATGGTATACGAAAAAAATTATTTAGATTAGGTATCACACTGACCATTCAATCCTCATGCTAGGGTCATGTATGGGTTCCACACGGCCTTCCATATGGGCCCGTTGATTCTCAGTGAGAGTGGTGAGACCCCTGAGATCAGAAGTGAACCTTGGGGGTACGTTGGGGAGGTCTGCAACCTCCAGTCTTTCGTAGCGACCTCTTTGTTCGAGGTTCTTGATCTTCTCCCATCCTTCGGGATGCTGGGAATCCATGTAGATTGAACGGTGAGCTATAAGAAGAGGAAAGAATATTAGATAATAAGTCAACATTTCTAGAGGTCCGTACACACGCAGGGTTTTTAAGTCTGGTGGAGAGACTTAAAAACCCTGCGTGTGTACGGCCCTTTAGATGCATCTTCATTTTGTTTGAGGATAAGTAAGTACCTGTGATGCCGACAGAGCAAGAGTTCACAGCCTCTCCCATCTTGTTTGTGGCTCTGCAGAGGTAGGTGCCAGAATCCTCAGAGTAGGAATAAAGCACATCCAGAGCAACGTAACCAAAGTCATGGGTTGTACGGAAACGATGACCTAAGAAAAATAAAATTATCGAACGATTCTCAAAATTCAACATAAGGTACATTTTCTAAACACCGGGAATTGAACCCCGGAGATCCAGCACAGTACTGGATTTAAAAAAATTTCAATGTGATAAATTTCTCACCGGCTTTGATCTCGACTCCATTGATGTACCAATCAACTCTAAGGTCAGGGTCGTTAATCGGCTCCAATCGGCACTCGAGATGGACGCGACCACCTTCGGAAACTCCGTCCACGCTGCAAGATGGAGTAAAATTACTCAAATAACTATAATTATTATAATATGATAAATAACAGCAATGAAAAACCGTTTCAAAATCTTCACTATGAAGATGAAAGGATATTAAATTATGAAACCATCTCTAAACAAATTCTAAATTCTAAAATTTAAAAATTTGAACGCACTTTTGCAAAGCAGTTGTGAATACAGGTTTCTGGAAGATTTGGTCCTGGGCATCTTCCCTCCTCTTGTCGGATCGCTCCAGCAACTTGATTTTCTTCATCCTCTGTTCATCGAGAGTGTCTGTGAGCATGGAGCCAGTTTCTGAAAAGATAATATTAGAAATTAGAGCAAAAAGCTATAACAGGAAAAATTGAAATCTGGCTTATTGATTCTTTTTTCAGTGACGAAAAGTAGCATCCGGTATATTTCATTAAAATTATTTTGAATGATGATATCTAAGAAGAGAAAGTGTGGAATAATAAAGATTTAATTCACTTGTAAATATATATTTCTGTGAAAAATAATTAGTAAATTAAAAAAAAAATGATGATATATTCTCGTACACAATAATAAGATGCAAAGTGGTATGTTCAACATAAACAGACGGGTAGAGTATGTTCACTATTTATCTCTCGAGTAATCAAAGCTAATCTAGGTGAGGTGGTAACTACGGAAGGTGAGGGGGGGGAGGGGGGGGGGGTAGAGTGAAGAGGGGATATGGAGGAAAGGGAGGGGTTGTGGGTGAGTATTGAGTGCCAGGTGTGACTCAGCCTGTTCGACTTCAGGTTAATCATGCCCTGTCAGTTGGCCCTCTGCAACGCTATGGGCAGCAGGGAGAACGTTTTACCTCCCCGCCCCTCCACGTAAACCGTACTATTTGTCTCTACCTCCTTCCGGATACAAACTCAAAACCTAATTCTGGATCTAAATTCTTCGTCTCTACTGCAATCTTCTTTACACCAAAATTTAAGTTTTTTTTTCTCCACTCTACTTTTCCGGTTGGGAATAAATGTAACAGATTACTTATTTGAAGTTCAGCATGATGTAATTACAAGAGTAATTATAAGACTTACTTACTATATATAGTATATATAGACCCTTTATATGGGTTACAGTTTAACTTGGCACAGTGCCATTTATGCTGAGTCACTGTTCTATAAACAGATATGGTGAGGAATCTATTTCAGTTCACAAGGAATTTCTCAATAAAATACTTTCGTTAAGTATTAGAAGCTGGATTTTAATGTGTTCAAAGAAGCTCCAGGAAAATAGATATTTAGAATGACAGAGAGATAAGTTAAACATAAATACTAAATCTACATTATGAACGAAATTAAAGTAATGACTAGTAAATTAATGGATAATATTTATTGCTGTCTAACTACCAGCTCAAAGCAAAACTAATCTACTAAAGATTTGAACATAAAGCCTTTGGATAGAATAAAATAAATGCGAAAACTAAAGAAGAATAGCTACCTAACGATATATAGAAACTACTGGGCAAGACCCGAGTTACCGGACTACTTTATTTTAATTGGTATCCGTACTACCGGTAGGTATTCCGTAACACCGGTAGGTATCATGGATACTAATTAAAATAACGATTGAAACTAATATAATCGAAAATGTGAAACTGTCCGATAACTCTGAACTTCACCTATATTAATAAGAAAGCACTAACTACAGTTCGATTATATAGTAGCGTTGTATAATTATATGGAAGCGATTAAAGTAAAACCTTAGTAATATACTTAACTAATTACTTCTAAAGTGTGGTTACATGTGAATCTAAATATTGACTAATTACTTATTGCGTATAGTTTAAATAACGTAGGTATGCAAGGTTTTATGTTGCATTACATTTATAAAGCAAACTTACATTACAACTAACTACTTGATTTTTGGAATCAATTGCCTGAATAAACTAAAATGAAAAAAATTGATAGCTACAAACAATTTCGTCACCCTTACACATAAATTCTTACAAAAAAAAAATCGAAATCAAACCTATGATCAAATGTCGACTATTTAGCTAAATAGATGTATAGTTAAATAAGTGCTGAAAATCATACTAAAAAAATTTTTGGTTGGTAGTGATAAAGAACACTGCTGAACAATATTGCTGCGATAGACAAGAACAGCATTGCTTTGCAGGATTTTAATTCATTCTAGGTAAACAAAATTCGTACCTAGTTGTAATATGTACTAGCCTAGAATTGAACCTAGTTATAAAGTGAACCACAAATATTATCATTGGTTGAAGATATCATATACCACTAGGTAACCTACAGTTGTACCTAGTTGTACGATGTACCACAAGATATCCTAGGGTTATACCTAGTAGTGAGATGAACCACAAATATTATCCAAGGTTGAAGATGTTATATGTACCACTAGGTAACCTAGAGTTGTTGCTGGGAATACCTTTAAATATTATAAGTTTGTGACCAGACGTAAATTTTACCACTAGGTATCCTAAGGTTGTACCTAGTTACTAGATGAACCTCGAGTACTTTGATAGGTTTCCATCTAGTTGTAAGGTGTTCCGCTAGGTATCCTAGGGTTCCTAGCAGTGACAGGAACATACACAAAGCACCCGTGCACTCTCTTTGCCCTTTGCAACCTACCCTCAATGCCAATGCTGCATGAAGTCACGGCCTGACCAGCTGCATTGGTGGCTCTGCACATGTAAGTACCAGAGTCTTCAGGATAAGCGTACAGAATATCCAAAGCGACGAAACCGAAGTCGTAGGTTGTGCGGAAACGGTGACCTGATAGGAGAATTATCAGAAGAAACGGTAAGTTGATGTTAAACTAAAAAAAGGACATAGACAAAGAATTGAGGTCAATCTTACCCTGGGTAATGGGGTGTCCGTTAAAGAACCATTCCACTTTCATGGTAGGATCGTTAACGGGAGTGAGAGTAGCTTCCATGTGAACAGCCTGTCCTTCGAGCAGTTTCTCTTGATTGCGCAGGGAGCGTCCAAAGTTTGGCTTCTCGATAACGACTTGTTCATCGGATACCTTGTGACCGGGTTTCTGTTCGAGACGAGCCAGTTTGGGCAGAGCGTCGGGATGAATGGTGTCGACGATGAAATCACTCATGGCTGTAATTGAACATATTAAGATATTAAATGAAATGAAAATGACCAAATTAATTCCAATTAGGTATACAGCTATATGGAGAATAGTAAACTCACGTTTGACGGTGATGTCAATGGTGGAAGAAGAAGTTCCAATTTTGTTGGTGGCGCGACATTCGTAAGTACCGCTGTCTTCAGAAACAGCTTGAAGCAAATCAAGAGCACAGAATCCGAAGTCGTAGATTGTTCTGAAGCGACTTCCAGACGTCAAAGGTTGTCCATTATGGAACCACTCCACCTTCATTGAAGGATCGGGATATGGCTCCAAGCGACATTCTACATGGGCACTCTGACCTTCCCACAGATTTGTCAAACCAGAGAGTTTCACAACGAATCTGAAGTGGAGATTACATTTAAATTAATTTAACATGGTTTAAAAAGATTGAAATATATAGTTAACTACTGAAAATATTTTAATTTCAAAACATACGTTGGGGCTTGGGTGACTACAGTTTCTTCGACAGTAGTTTTGGTGTAGCGGGAATGGTCTTCAAGCATTCTGAGTTTCATGAGAGCGTCACTGTGTTCAGACTCGAGTAGAAGAGCTTGCTTGGCTGTTAGATTAAAAAAGAAGATTAGATACTGCAGCGTAACAAGAAGTTATATTCATTTATACAATAACCAAAATAGAAATGAAAATCTTATAATAAATACTTACAAGTGACAGTGAGAGAGGCAGAAGAAACAGCTTGTCCTAGTCTGTTTGTGGCTCTGCAAGTATAAGTGCCGGCATCTTCTGGGTTGACGTACTTCATATCCAGAGCAACGTAACCGAAATCATGCATAGTAGATATGCGGTTAGCCTGCTGGATGGGAACACCATTCTTGAACCACTCTACCTTGAGGTCTGGGTCTCCCACTGGGATCAGACGAGCTTCGAAATGAAGAGGAGCGTTTTCAGGCAAATGGCGATCCTTGATTGGTGTGGTGAAAACTGGAGGCTGAGTGGTCATTTCCTCAACGATTGTAGTGCGCTTAGAGCGATTTTCGAGACTTTTGATTTTGCTCATGGCATCCTGGTTCATAGTGTCCAACAGAATGGAATCCTTGCTATGACAGGTCATCGTGCATTCAGTAATGGCTTGTCCAAGAGCGTTAGTGGCCTTGCAAGAGTAGGTACCAGAGTCTTCGGCGTAGCCATACATAATATCCAAAGCTACATAACCAAAGTCATTGTATTCCATAAACCTTGAGCCACTCTTCAGAGCAACACCATTGTGGAACCATTCCACTTTCATGGTTGGATCCGAAGCTGGGATGAGTCTGGCCTCAAAGTGGGCACGCTGTCCTTCCACGATCTCCACATTTTTGACGGAGGTTGTGAAGACAGGTGCTTGCTTGGTTGTCTCCTCAATGGTCTCAGTTCTCATGTATCGGCTCTTATCTTCCAGCATCTTCAGTTGCTGGAGAGAAAGCTGTTCGTTCTGAGTTTCCATGATGATACTTGAGGATTCTGAATGAAAAAAAAAAACGAAAAATAAGTCAGAAAGTGTCACGGTAGTAGATAAACAGTAAGGTAAAACTGATTAGTATGGCACATCACTAAGATTGAGGGAAGTTAACGGGTAAAATTAGGATAGGATAACTCACGCTGAACATCAATCACTGTTGATAACTCATCAGTTCCTAATAAATTGGAGGCAACACAAGTGTAAACACCTGCATCACTAGGTACCAAACTTCTGATATCTAGTGCGACGTAACCAAAGTCGTGAATGTGTCTAAATCTGGACCCTTCGGCCAGCGTTTGACCATCTTTGTACCAAGTCACTATAAGATCAGGGTCAGTGATAGGTTCAATTTTAACTTCCAAGTGAGCAGTTTGATTCTCTTCTAGAAATAGTTCTCTGAGTTTGGTTAAGAATTTTGGTTTTATAGGAACTTTGAATTCCTCAATATGGTCGTTACGATGATACCGAGCAGAATCTTCAAGGTATTGCAGTTTGCTAAGGCATGATGGGTGGTAGGATTCTAAGAGTAGATCCTTTTTGTCTGCATTGTGAGGAGGACAACATTCAAGGATTACAACACAAACAAAAATGAAATAAACAAACAAGATATTAGGAACAGGAACAAAAAATAAAATTAGAGTTATTAAGTCACTTGAAAACAAATAATGGATCTATTAGTTTCCACAAAACAGTAATTATATTCAATAGAAAGTAATAAACAGATCATTATGAAGGATAGGGACATTTAACAGTTATATTTAAAATTAATCATTTTAATTCAAGTGAAAGACAACAATTCGCAAGAAATGTTAGATAATAATTTACATTTGAATTTTGGACAATATCGTGACACACCAAGTTAGTCATCAAGAAATGGTAGCTACTTACCGGTGACTTTAACAGAGGCAGAAGTGACACACTGTCCCAGTTTGTTGGTAGCTCTGCAGCTGTAGATGCCAGAGTCGATGGGATAGACACTCAAGAGGTCCAATGCCACGTAATCGAAGTCATAGGCAGGCCGGAAACGATGGCCAACCTTCAGGGGTTCATCGTTGAAGAGCCAATCGATTCTCATGGACTGGTCACCAACAGGTTGAACGCGGGCCTCCAGATGAATATTGGTTCCTTCAAAGGTCTCGATGTTCTTGAGAGACTTGGTGAAGCTTGGAGGCTGGTTGATATCAGTCTCCTCAGTGGCTGTACGTTGGTGTCTCTGATGCTCGAGGAAGTTGATCTGATCCATGGCTTCGTCATGCATGGAGTCAGTTTGGATGTCACCGGTAGCACTGATAGTTACGCATGCAGAAGTGTGGGCACTGCCAAGGTGGTTTGTGGCACGGCAGGTATATTCACCTGAATCAATGGAGTAAGCTCCAATAACGTCCAAAGCCACGTAACCAAAGTCGAAGTAAGTCTTGAAGCGAGATCCAATGGTCACGGATCTTCCGTTCAAGAACCACTCAACCTTCATGGTAGGGTCTCCAACTGGTTCCAGACGGGCTTCCAAATGAATGTTCTTTCCCTCAGGCATAGGAGGGAGATCATGGAGAGTCTGAGTGAAGACAGGTTTGGATTTGGAGATTTCCTCGATTTCATAACGTGGTTCTTGGTGCCTCTTTTCCATCTGTCGAGTTTTGTCAAGAGTGACTTCGTGCATTGTTGAGTAGTCGATGCCTGAGCGACCTAGTTGAAGAGAAATAAAAAAAAATTGAAAACCGATAATTATAAAACCGAAATCCTTCCTAATCCTTCGTTCAGTAAATTAAAATTTGGCTTGAAAAATATTTTTAATTATTGTATCGAGTCAGATTGCCAGCAAAAAAATCTATATAAATCATTCACCCATCTTGTACTTACTTTCTACAGTCATGGAAGCAGATGCTTGTTCTTGTCCAAGAGAATTGCGAGCGAGAACTGTGTAAGTACCAGCATCTGTGGTACGCACGTCCGAAATATCGAGAGCAACGTACCCGAAATCGTTGTAGAACCTAATACGGTTAGCAGACATGATCACCTGTCCATTGAAGTACCACTCAATGACCATTGACGAGTCATTCTGGGGCTCAACCCGTACCTCGAAGTGGGCCTTCTGTCCTTCCACAATCTTGTTAGTTCCCTTCAAAGGTCCAAGGAACTTAGGAGGCATGGTGGACACAGTGGTTTCCTCCTCTTCAGTCCTCTTGTATCGGCTCATGTCTTCCATGAACTGCATCTTCATGGCAGTCTGTTCGTACTGGGTCTCGACTTCGTCTGTCTTCTTGAGCATAGTCATCTGGGCGGTGACTTTGGCCTCACCCTTAGAGTTGTAGGCTCTGCAGGTGTAAACACCTGCGTCTTGCAAGATCAGAGCCTTGATGGTGAGTGCAACGTAACCGAAGTTGAAGAAGGATGTCACACGGGAGCCTAATTGGGATAAGGATACATTCATTATTTACGCTATTGTAAAATAGTGCGTCCTGATAATACAAAAACAGTGTTTATACATTATTAAATAGGGAATCATAGCACATATCGGACTGATAATTTTCGGCTCGTTCACAAATACAGCAGTAAGAATTTGTAAATAAAAATAATGGGAAAAATATTCTCTTTTCCAACAAATTATAATTATTCTCTCTCACTTTTTAGGATAAACCATCTCGTTATTTTTACGATGAATGTGTATTGTTCAATCTTTAACTTTAAATTTATATAGGTTACACACGAAGCAAAAAGCTTAAATGGGCCGAATTTGTGTTCGTTATTAGGTGCAGAGTTGTCCCCGTAGCTCTGCTCCCAATTGTAAGGACCATTTCGTTTCAATAAATAAATAATTGAGTCGTATGATGGTTAAACTCACTGGCTTCCATGGGTCTGCCATCTTTGGTCCACTCGACGCGAAGTGAGGGGTCACCAATGGGTTCCAGACGGGCTTCAAAGTGGGCATAGCCTCCTTCTCGTGCAGTGGTGTCCTACGAAGGATGAGAGAGTAAAGTTAGTAACATATCCTCTTTCGAAATACAGTGGCTACCCAATCTTTAGAATAGCAATTAAAACAAATTAAAGTAATCAATAAAATATTCTTTTTATATGATATTTAGCTACTTAGGATAAATACAGTTCCACATTTTGATCCTATAAGAAAAATATATATAATATATAACTTAGCTATATTCCAATAGGGTAAAGTTCTTAATTATCGATCAGTTCTCCATTTTCGAACACGTAAGAAAAAACGATAAAATAGTATTTATTTAATTTTTATTCTATATCGTTTTTTCTTACGTGTCCGAAAATGTGGAACTGACCGATAATTAAGAACTTACCCTAGTTATTCAAAAAAACTATAAATTTTTCAGTTTTTCTCTTATAAGATCGGAAATGCGGAACAGTCCGATAAATCGGAACTAACCTTAACTAATATTACAATAATTGTTTCATTTTCTCAGTAGCTAATTGTTATTGTTAGTTGTTATTCCTCACCTTAGGGGAAGACTTGAAGACTGGAGCAGTGATTGCCTCCATCATCTCCCTGTCTGCCTTCTGCTGCATCTGCTTTCTGTAGGCCTCCATCTCCTCCACACTGCGGATGTACTGGGCCTGCTCCGGGATACCAAGATCACCGGTCACACCGCCGAATGCTGGGGAAGAAAAAGAAAAAAAACATGAATCAAAACATCATCGTGTAAAGGGCCGTACACACGCAGGGTTTTTTCAGTCTTTCCGCCAGACTTTTTGCTAAGCTCCTCCTATGATAACCTGCAGGTATCTTGGATACCAACTAAAATAAATAATTATTATATCGTTTTTTCTTATATTCTCGTGGAAAAAGTAGGAGGAGCTTATCAAAAAGTCTGGTGAAAAGATTGAAAAAACACTACATGTGTACGGCCCTTCAAAGATACAAAACCACATGAGGTTTCGAAAAAGAGAACCCAGAGGAAAGGTTATGGTGGGGCCATAGAAGATTATGATTGGAAGCTAACTAAATCTTCTATGTCCCCACCATAACTTTCTCTTTGGATATGAACCCTTTTTGAAAATAGGTAATGGTGCTGATCACAATTGGATACAATATTTTAATTATCGAAAATATCAATAAAATAGTTTATTGCGAAGATAAGCCCAATGAAATCTAATAAATATTTAACTTCATCAAATATCGAATTGAGGCTTACCAACTACAGTGAGGGTGGACTGACACATGGCTTCACCAACTCTGTTGGTAGCCCTGACGGTGTATGTACCCGAATCTTCAGCTCTCAAGTGCATGATGTTCAGTGCGACGTAACCAAAGTTGTAGATGACGTTGATACGGGAACCTGATAGAAAGTGATGAAATGTATTTCAAAGATAGGAATTAAGAAGGTATTAATATTACACAGTGCTATCTGATACTTATTTTTATATTGTTTTTTCTTATATGACAAAAGATGTGGTACTGACCGATAATTCGTAACTAACCCTATCACTTACTTTATCATTTTAACTATCATTACATCTATCACTATCTTATCTATCACTATCTTATCTATCACTATCTTATCTATCACTATCTTATCTTTGACTCACTGGCAGTGATAGGTTGTCCGTCTTTGAACCACTCTATCTTCATGTAAGGGTCGCTCACGGGGTGAATCTGAGCCTCGAAATGGGCGTACTTCCCCTCGTGGATCTCCCCCAGGTTAGTGAGGGGCTTCACGAAGTTGGGGCGCACGTTACTTTGCTCGTCAATAGAGGTGGTGCGCTGGTACCTGGAGGAGTCCTCCAGGTGGCTAATCTGCTCCATTGCCTCCGGGTGTTGGGTGGTGCTTTCAATTTGGGGACGTTCTGTAAGGAGGAAAAAAAATTGAAATAAATAGGAAAGATGAATAAGTTTAATTTTGATAAGAAGGCGACACCAGTTGAATTATAATTAATATATAATTATTATATAATCTAAAATTTGAAACCGTCCGGTAATTCGGAACTTAGCCTACTATCGATAAACCGAAATTACCCAAATGACCTTTAGCTACTTTTATCTTCTAAAATAGTTTTCAACTCACCAGTGACATTAAGGTTGGCGGAGGCCTGATCTTCACCCAAAATGTTCCACACTTTACAGGTGTATACTCCGATGTCTGCCTGAGTCACGTGCAGGAGATCCAAGGCGACGTAACCAAAACGATAAGTTGCGGTGGCACGAGAACCTGCGGAAATGATTACAAACACTTGTTAAAGTATAAAATTAAGTTGTGAAATATTACCTAACTATTTCGGTATTTACAGTTAATTCATAACATTCAGGGAATTTATTAAAGGGCTTGAAAAAGTACACTTGTAAAATCTACTTTTCATTCCTACGTTTTTTCTTTAATATTTACTTCTCAATAAATTTCTTCATTATTTCATTGTTCAATGTTCTGTAATAAGAATCAACATAATATCAAATAAATATTTTTGTCGGATCGATATTGTTAGCAAAATCATTTAGGTAAGCTGTATCTGTGATACGAAAAGTTATTAGGTTACTATTTTGAGGATACCTATTTAGTAGTTTGGGTTACTCACTAGCAGGGATTGGGTTGCCGTTGACGAACCACTCGACTTGCATGGTGGCGTCACCCACAGGGGTAACTGTGGCCTCAAAGTGGGCCCTACTGCCTTCAATCAAACTCAAGTCTCTGAAGAACAAAAAAAAAAAGAAACAAATGTATTTCAGTGGGAAACTGAATAAAATGTATTAAATTTAACCCTAACAGGAAACTTTAATAAAATAGTTCTGTAATTCAAATCAAGTTTCTAATTTCACAGTTTGTATAAATAGTAAACGCACCTTAGAGGGTGGGTGAACCTAGGTGGTTCAGTTGGTCCCTCCTCCTCCTCATTCTTGACCTGGTGGTGAGCTCTCTCAATATGACGCAGAGTGATGATCTCAGGCTCTGGCTCTTTCCTGTTACAGAAAATAAATAACAATCAGACGCAATAAACACTGGTGTAGCTACACTGTACATGGTAGCTATGATACTTGATAAGAAGTAGCTATGATATTCAAGATTTAGATTGGCATATAAAATTGATCAACTGTATCATAGATACGAATCCTAAGTGAATGATATAAAATGAATTCTAGACATTAAGTCAATTTTTTTTTTCAATTGAACTCACTCTGGTTCGATGAACTTGATTGGCTTTGGGAAATGAGGTCTCTGGGCCTGTTGCGGGGCTGCCTTTTCGCAGAGCACTTGAATACGCGCCCTAGTAGCGGTACTTCCTGCCGTGTTCGTTGCAGTGCATTGGTACCAACCGGAGTCAGCAGAAGAGGAAGAAAGGAGCTGCAGAGTGGAAGAACCTCCATCTGTCAGAATCTGGAAAAGGATGAGAAAAATCTGATTTAGTAAAAATAAAGATAGGGATACAAAATACAAAATCTAACCTAGGATAAGTAATGAATTCTCGGTTGATTTCACATCTTCAGTCATATAAGAAAAAAGGATATAATAATTATTATTCAATTTTTATTACATCCCTTTTTGTTTTATGACCGAAGATGTGAAACCGACCTACAATTCATTACTTACACTACAGAGAATTTCACCAGTTTCTGATTGTCTTAACTAACCTGGGCATTGTTTGAAGGCATGATAGACACACCGTCCTTTTGCCAGGATAGTTGGGGTGTAGGGGTGCCCACTGCCCTCACTTGGAGCACTAGGGTCTCTCCCTCATTCACCTGTCCTTGTTGGAAACGCTCCACAAATTTGGGGGCAACCATCTGTTCCTTCTCCATCACGCTAACGTTACACTGCATTGGGGGAAAAAGATGAAAATTGAGGGAAAATCAAAAATATTAGGTAAACAATTATAGCTAAAATAGTAAAGTAAGAGCATTAAATCTCTTTGTACATAAACATTTTATCTAAAATAGAATTGTAGTACTATAAAATTCTCTTAAATTCAGGATCTTTTAAAGGATTTGTACTATAAAATTCTCCTAAATTCAGTATCTTTCATCTCTTTGGTATTTATGATACACTACAAGGTCGTATCATGGCTACCTCATGTTCATCATTTTCTATTTGTTCTGACCTGACAAGAAGCTTCTCCAGTTTTGTTCTTCGCAACCACAGTGAGTACTCCCGTGTCCTGTACAGAGGCTTCGGTGATCATGAGCGAGTGGTTACCTTGCTCATTCACCAGAATTTTGTGACGATTGTCGTTGGAGATGGCAACACCGTTGATAAACCATGTCACCTTTAAACGGAAAATAAAATGATGTTTAAGATAGTACAGCTATAGAGGTCAGGTTAGAAAATTACCAAAAAATTCCAAAACGTACCTCAGGATAGGGGCGTCCAGTGGCCCTGCAGTCGAAGCGGACCATTCGTCCCTCCTGGACAGCCTGATCGGCTGGTCCCTTGATGAACTTGGGAGCAGTACCCTTGCTACCCTCTTCTGTTTCAACCATTTGGCTTTCACTGAACGATAAACAGACATTTAGTGATTGAACTCTTTGGTACATAGTGGGGCACAAGTAACTCACTTACTTAGTTACATTTGATGCATGGTGAGATGCTATGTAACCCACCTTAAATATATCATTTACGAGCATAGGTTCCAAGGTGGGACTATTTCTGTCCTACCTTATAATGAAGCATTAAAATGAAATTTTTATGATTTTAGGGTATCATACTATTGAGTTTAATTATAAACAGATGATTATTTCAAATATTAATAAAAAATGACTATGCAACTTGGTAGCTACTAGTTTTATCTTCAACTCTTGTGCTTCAAACAGTACAATAAATAATAAGACAACTAAAATCTTTACATTGCTTTTTCGCACTCACATTGCTTCAATCTTAGTCTCCTGGATGCCGTTAACGATGTCATCCGTCTTGGGGACACAAGCCAGTTGCGCAGAGGCCACAGTAGCCCCAGAGGGGTTCTCAGCAAGGAGGGTGTAGATACCATTATCATTTTGAGTGACGTTCCTAACCACCAGTACGTACTGGTTACCAGACTGACTTATCTGGTACTTTTCGCAATGTCTCAGTCTCTCCCCATTGTGGAACCAAGTAACTCTTGGCTGAGGATTGCCTGAATGGGATAAAAAGGAAAGAATGAGCATTTCAATACCAATGATCAATATGAATTAGCTAATTGGGTAAATTACGAATTATCGGTCAGTTTCACATCTTCGGTCATATAAGAAAAAACGATATTATAATTTTTATTTTAATATAATTTTTTCTTATATGACCGAAGATGTGAAACTGACCGATAATTCGTAATATGCCTTACATGGAATTCTTTTTAAATGATATAAAATTCAGATCAACTTGAAGGCTTTTTGGCTTAAGAAATTTTCATATTCGGCTGAAGAATTTGACATGAGAGATCAAAACCTGAAAATGATAAATTACGAATTATTGAACAGTTCCACATTTTCGATCATACAAAAAATACAATTTAAAATAACAAGTTAAAATGTCAAATTATATGTGGAGCTGCTCGATAATGTGGAACTATTCGATAACTCGTCAGCCACCCTATCTTCTCAGCACTCACCATCAATGACTACAGAGAAGGTGGCGTTGTTTCCCTGTGCCACCTTGGTAGCACGAGGCTTCTGCTGGAGCTGGGGCGCTTGGGGTGGACCCTGCAGTGGTCCGAAACTAACGTCCTGCTCGTTGGCAGCCCTTTGGGTTATGGCCTGCCTGAACTCAACCTCGTGGAGGAGGCGATACTCGAATGTATCCACACGGAATATTTGACTGTGAAAGAAAAGAAGGTAATGTAATGAAGTTAAATTTGTTATCAAAAATAGGAAAAAAATAGAGATAGAGAAGTGAATTTTGATTATTTGTAAAAGTTTGAATGGTATCTTTAGGATACGATACAAACTATTCGTGTCAGAAATACGAAATTATCCATCCGTATCTAGGATACAATATAAGCTATCCGTATCTGAGATAGAGCTAGCTAAACTATCAGTATCTGAGATACGATATAAACTATCCGAATTATAGATATTGGTTAAATGTCAATTTAAAATTTTGAGAACGATTCATCATAGTTTATAAAATGATTGAAAAAGCTCGCGACAGAAATTTGAATGAAGAGCACATAAGTATCTACGGTGTGGAGGCTCTAAAGTACCGTACACACGTGGGTTTTTTAAGTCTTTCCACCAGACTCTTTATACCTGCGGGTATCATGGATACCAACGTATGTACGGCCCTTAACTTTACCTGCACCATTTGGTGAGTATCTTTTCTCTGTACCTAGACTGTTGGACTTGCTGCTGCTGCATGTGTGTCACTTTCTGCTGAGACTGCTGCTGCTGACGCTGCTGCTGCATCATCATAGCTGCCTCAGGTTGAATGTACACCGTGCAGATAGCTTCGCCGTAAGTGTTAGACGCCGTGCAAGTGTATTCGCCTTCGTCACCAGGACCTATGGCGGCGATACGGAGAGTCACCACTCCAGAGTTGGGGTCATGGGTCACCTGCAGTCATTAGAAAATGATACAATACAA
Source organism: Caprella mutica (assembly GCA_947561585.1). Taxonomy (NCBI): domain Eukaryota; kingdom Metazoa; phylum Arthropoda; class Malacostraca; order Amphipoda; family Caprellidae; genus Caprella; species Caprella mutica. The sequence continues at coordinate 298,655 of CANNZV010000178.1, forward strand.
TGATACAACTTTATTGAAAGAAACAACAATACAAAGGAAGAATATATATATCTATACTAATAATTTCCCTCGTGTGTTTATTTATTTGGTGTCCGCTTCTACACGACGGGTATTAAACATGAAGAATGTAACTATGATACGCACGGGAATATATTGACTTGATATTTAAATTTCTCTGTTTTTATTTAATTTTTAAATGTTTTTATCTATGAAAAAAGTATCAGTTTATGCAGAAAAATGAATTTTATTTGAATACACTAAAAATAACCTAACAACGGGTAATAAATTACTATTGAACACACGTTATTTTTAACGGGCAAATGCACTAGTAATATAATAATACAGGTGAGAGAGAAAGAGTAATGATGTGGGGGACATATTTCAACAACATATAATAATTATAATTTTGAATAGAATTACCTATTTACCTACTATATATAATTTGAATTGAAAATTTTATATATAAATTTAAAAAGTAAAGTTTGAAAAAAATTTAAATTTTAAATTTTGATAAATTCAAGGAATTCAATTTTTGGATAATTTTGAATAAATTTGAAATCTGATAAAAAGACATAGAAAAGTAATGTAAATTGATTGACTACCATACCTGGTATTTGCCTCCCATTTGTAGCTGCTGACCCTTTCTCATCCAAGTGACGGTGGGGCGGGGGCTGCCAGTGACCTTTCCCTCGAACAACGCGTCGCCCCCCTGAGCAAAGCGGGCGTTACGGAAAATCTGTTCGAAAACTGGAGGAGAGGCCCCGGCAGGCAAACCCATCCTACGGAAGAGAAAAGGAGAACATTGGAGTTTGTTATTTTGGAGTGAAAAATAAAAATTATATGGTTTATATACCATTAAAATATAAATATTTCACCGAACGAAATAGAAGACTACAAAAAAAAAATAATATAACTTATTAGCTTATTTTTTTAAAGCTTATTGCACAGATTTTTTTTAATAATATCATAAATCTTTAAAATAATCATAGAGATGGTTGAAACCTGTTTTTCAAATTTTCGATAATGGCTAGCTAGCTATAAGAAAAATTATATGATAATTAAGAAAAACTATATAGCCAATAATTAAATTAATAAGTTAAATAATTTTTATTGTATATTTTCTTTAATATGAGCGAAAATGAGGAGCAGTCATTTGCTATAGTTTCTCACTATACTTTACTGTAGTTTCTCACTATACTTTACTATATTCTCTCACTATACTTTACTATTGTTTCTCACTTTTCTTTACTATAGTTTCTCACTATACTTTACTATATTTTCTCACTATACTTTACTATATTTTCTCACTATACTTTACTATATTTTCCCACTATACTTTACTATAGTTTCTCACTATACTATACGTAGTTTCTCACTATACAATACCATATGCAAGCCCTATACACTGCATACACTCACTATATTTTCTAACTATACAGTCTATACTTTACTATAGTTTCTCACTATATTATACCATACACGGCACTGTCCTTTCACTCACTACACCTGCTTTAGATATCACTCTATTGTTACTATACCAATCAATGGCAAGTAGTTAATTGTAGTATCTAATAGTTAATTTGAATAGAGTAGCGGATATCGAGGTCAAATTTACTCAATGTAATAAATGAGGTCAAATTAACTCAATGTAATAAATGAGGTCAAATTTATAATAAAAATACTACAGCAATGAATAATGAAGATACTTAACTATGGTTCAAATAGTAGCAATTATATACCCTTTTATTTCCGAAGAACTCAATAATTCAGATACTTTACTATGGTTGTAATAGTATCCGAGATAAGATACATTACGAATTGTCGGTCAGTTCCACATCTTCGGTCATATAAGAAAAAACTATATTATAATCATTATTTAATTTTTATTTTTATTGGTATCCATGATACCTGCAGATAATAAAATAAATAATAATTATTATATCGTTTTTTCTTATATGACCGAAGATGTGGAACTGACCGATAATTCGTAACTTACCCTAGATTCGATATTTTTCTGTAAAGATTTGCTTCCTTCTTATAAAGGAAAATAAATTATATTAATATTAACGATACTTCTCAACAGTATTATAATATATTCCAAATAAATAAAAGCGAATTTTAATTCTATGTCTTTGCTTATTACTATTCAGATAAAAAAAAAACGTAAATAAAATAAAATGTGTCGCAAACAGTCCTGTGTAGTTGTTTCGAGTTTACATTTTATTTACTTACTTAATTAAATAAGATTCATTCTATAACCTTAATCTATCAAATATTAGGTTCATTTGTTTGCAATACTCACTGTACGATTTGGTTTGGTCCCTGCACCATCTGGGCACCCTGTCGAACTGGGAAAAAAAAGACAGACACAAAGTCAATATCACTGTTTTATAAAAATGAATTTACAAATACCAAATATTAAACTGCATTAAAGAATAACCATAAGCAATATCAATTATCTAAATATAGTATCACTTTGCTAGCAAAATAATGTTTTCGTTATTTATAATAAAATCTTTATAATTTTTTTATTTATATTACTCACAACAATGTTTAAAAACGTATTTCAAACTATAATTAAATGAAATTAGACATACAATGAATACTTTTTAGTAATTATGAATATGACAAGGCTCAATATTGGGACATTTGTGAATTAACAAGTAGTTTACAGGGTAAGTTACACGTTATTGAACAGTTCCACATTTTCGATATATAATCATTATATAACTTTATCCTACATGATCGAAAATGAGGAACCGTCCGATAACTCAGAGTTAACCCCAATCCTCAATGTTAATGTTATTTCTATTTAAATAAATTCAACCATGGGGTGAAATGATGATGTACCATCAGTGACATAAATGATGATGTACCATCAGTGACATAAATGATGATGTACCATCAGTGACATAAATACATAAAAACACAGCATAAATAAAAGGAAAAAAAGATTTCCTTTGTTCGATACCACTATCTATTGTTTATTTAATTTGTTTTTTATTCCTAACATTATTATTTATCACGAGTACAGTAGGTAACTGTTATTGAATCTAAATTATATTCCAATGCAATTATGTATTATGGATACACATATTCTGAATAAATAAAAAATATCTCAAAAGCCAAAATGTGTTTTTTTTTTAAATAATTAGTGTCAATTATTATTGTAGCCCGTAGTCATGATACTGCAACAAATGATTTGTTTTTCCTTTTAATATGTATTCCTTAATAAAAGTGTGACACACGGACAGACAGACGGACGCGGCTCTTATTATAGTATAGATTATTACTATTAGTTTCGATTTACTAATTACACATTCAAAATGAATTGAAAAAGATTAAATTATTAAAATGATAACCGTCGGTATTTTATTTTATATTAAATACTCTCATTATTGTTATTATTATTATTATTCTTTTTGATTCACTATAGACACATATAAAATAAATTTAGAAGTAAAATTATTAATGTAATTTAATTATCGGTACAGTGTTTATTACTTATATAAAAATACTCTCATTATAATTTATTATTATTGTTACCATTCTTTTTGATTCACTATATTCACATATTTAATTAAATTAAAATTTACTAATGTAATTTAACTACCTGTACCGATATCTCATTCGCAGACGGTACAGCTGAAAATAGCGCACACGTGCGTAGCTGAAATAAGACTCTTCGTCACTTTTTGTTTGGAGTATAAATATAGAAAAGCGTACAGTGACACATAGGGTAAGTTACGAGTTATTAGACGGTTCCACATTTTCGATCATATAAGATAATCTATACTGTAATAATTGTTATTAAACTTTTAATTCAATTGGATACCAATTAAAACAACAATGAAAATAATATTAATCATATTTTTTTTTCTAATATAATTAAAATGTTGAACTGTCCGAGAAATTCGAACAAAATATTCATTTATTTTAAAGTTAACTCTGAATCAAGTAAAATAATTGACTTGAAAAATAATTAAAAATATAAATTTATTCACAACTCAAAAACATTTTATGGATTCATGAATTACATTAAGTTTTTAAATTCTATAAATAAAATCATTTCAATTTTTTTTGGACCAAATAATTCAAATTTTATCTAAGATATTTATGTTATGTTACTATTAACGTGAATTTTTGAATACCAAATTTAATTAATTAGAGTGAAAGTCTTCTAGTGACTTAAAATGTCTATAGTGACGCAACTTATTAGAATTCATGTCATATTAGGGAATTGCTGAACAATTATGTTACGTAATGATTGTTTATAATATTTATGTTGCGCAATGATTTTTTATAAAACTTATGCTGCGCAATGATTGTTTATTGGGAACTTTTGTGAAGGGTAATTTATTGGTTATTGGTCACTTGACCATTCCTCAAACCAATCAAAATAAAGGATCAACTCGAATCATGGCTAGTTTTCTAGACCAATCGGAGAACCGCAATGCAAAACACGTCTTTATAGATTACTATATTCTTACAGTAGGGAATTAACGTCTGCTTCAGTCATAACGTTGACTATATCGCTGACGTCCAAAGGATATTAAGTGCAAGTACAAGGGACTGGAAGAAGCAGTCAGGAAAGAAACTGGCTTCATGAAAAAAGTCACCAAAATATATTTAGGCGAGCATATCCAAAGGAATTTGAAATAACATACTACGCGTACATCTGTAATCCTTTGCTCTGTGTTTTGATGTATGATTGAGTGCGAACAGAAGCCATATGCACGATAAGAGATAAGAGAACACTGCTCCCTTTGATAAGAAGGATGCGAGTGCAAAGGATATACTTAAGGAAAGAATCTGAGGGACTGTACCATTCAAATTTGGGTAAGTACAGAGTTATATAGGAAGGTTCAAAATCTTCGATCATAAAAGGAAAAAAATATCAATAGGACACATAGGATCAATTTCCTTCTTCGGTTCGAGGGTATATACTAATGATTATTCTACTTTGAAAGATTTTAATTTGTATCAATGATACCTGTAGGAATCATGACATCATCTACGATACCTGCAGGTATTATGGATACCGATTAAATAATAATAATGAAATGTTCGATAACTCAGCGATGATTAAAGTTTTTTTTGATAATTCCTAGTTGAGATTCTTAATCAATATAGGGAGAAAATTTGTTCTTCTTTTTAAATGCTCATTTCATTTTATAGCTTATGACTCATGGTATGACGTAAGAGATTTAAAATGTTAACCTCTAGAAGTGAAGGGGCAGAAGTTATCGCATTTATTTACGATGAGTAGGTGAGTGATTTTGGCAAGTGAATTGCGGCATTCTTTGGCAGCCGCACCGAAACACGGATAGAAAATTGGAAGAGGCGGCCCAAAGAAAACGGGAAGTTATGCAAAGTAATGAAGTCGATGGAGTAGAATGATAACATAAAGGGATGAATTTATCAATCATCATTAAGAAAATGTTAGTAAAAATATTAAAATTTGATTAAAAAACATGAATAATAAAGTAAAATACGTTAAATTAGAGAAACACAACACTCGTTTTCTATGATTTCACTTCATATTTTCAGGTATAACTTTTTCATTTTATTATTTTAGTTCCCATTCACTGCAGTTTTTTAGTAGCTACACAACACTTTTTTATTATTTTATTTTGGAAGGCTGGTTTGATGAGGAGGTGATAATAGAATCCAGAATCCAGTAACCCACCTTCTCTGACAACCCTAGTCTGGGTCTGACTTTGCTGTTGCTGCATCTGTTGTTGCTGTACCATACTGGTACTACTGCTAGTCTGTTTGGTGGTGACAGTCTGTTGGGACTGTTTCACCACCTGTTGTTGCTGTTGCGAAGACATTTCAACGACGCACTGTTACTTTTTCTTATCACTGAACAACACTCGTGTCACTATTCCTTAATAATATTAGGATTTCACTGTCACAGAAAAAAAGGCTTTTAAATATCGTTAGGCAGCCCCTCAAAAAACACACCCTCGCCCCGGGAGCTATCGGAGCGCAGTGACTACCCTCGGTGGATGTACCCCCAGCGACGGAGCCCTGGGTTACTTTTAGACTCGGGCACTGTGCCAGCCTACCTACCTACCTATGCACTGCTTCCTACACCTACCCTCACAGAGGGGAGAAAACGGGGGAAACGAACAGGAATGACAGTTATGCGAGGGTGTGATAACGAAAAGAGGGGAAATTTAACTAACAGCTACTGCTTTGTCAGATTTTGATGCAATCTCTGTAAGTCGAGGGTAATTTTTCCGGTTAAGTTACGGATTATCGGTCGGTTTCGCATTTTAACTCAAATACGAAAAATCGATATGGATACTAATTATTATCCATGATACCTGCAGGTATCATGGATACCGAATAAAACGTGACAACTACTCATGATACCTCCAGGTATCATGGGTAACAATTATACTAAAAAATTATTATAATATCGTTTTTTCTTATGTAACCGAAGATGTGAAACTGACCAATAACTCGTAACTTACACTAACAGTAGCTACTTGTCAGGTTTTGATGCAATCTGAGTCAGGGGACACATTTTCAGTGTTTTTTTAAAATATAAATTGGCGTTTAGAGATAACTTGAAATCTCAATGGATTTATTTCAATTAATTACTTCAGTTAATTGGTACAATACAATTCAATTGTTATCTTGACTTATTCAATTTCCAAGATTAAATAAAGAGGAAATATACTTTAACATCATGTGTTACATAATTGTTAGCTAAATTCGGTTTTTCTTTTAATTTAAAAAACTTTGTTTTGAAAAATTGATTTGCCATTTAATATCATGAAAGCCACAAACTACTATTTTCATTGCATACATCATTAATTGAGTATACTATGAAATGTTCTATTTCACTCATAAATAATTTTTAAATAATTAGAAAAATTGATTTAAAATTCATAGGTTAAAAATGAGGTTGTTTTTTATCATAGTTGTTTTGCAGTCAATAATTGGTACCTGTTCATAAATTGTTTATAACTCGTTACTATGCCAAACAATGTTCAAATGATCAGAACAATAGCAACAAACAATTAAAATAATGTAGGGCAAGTGACAAGTTATCGAACGATTTCACATGTTCGATCATATAAGAAAAAGGTAAATGACACTTATTATTTAAAATTATTATTTATCATAACTATGCTTCTATTTCATTAAATAATTGTTAAAATATAATTATTATATATTTTCTCTTTCTATGCTCGAGAATGTTGAATCGTCCGATAACCAGGAACTTACCCCACCAAAGGCATATGCAATGTAAACAGAACTATAATGTATATACCATCAATCAAAGAATGACCTGTGCGCCCAATGCTATTGCTATGGGGAAAAATTATAATAATTAACAATTTTGATCGTCCAGAAGTGAAAATTAGTTCCAGAAATAAATAATTTAAGTATTTGTATCCAGGATACCTCATTATCATGTATCAGTATCCATCATACTTCAATATCATGTACCTGTATGATACCTCAATATCATGTATATGTATTATGTAATCATAATACTGTATCTGCATATCCATGATACTGCATTAGGTAACATGTAATTGTATCCATGATATACCTCAATATCATGTATCTGCATCCAAGATACCTCAATATCATGTATCTGCATCCAAGAAACCTCAATATCATGTATCTGCATCCAAGATACCTCAATATCATGTATTTGCATCCAAGATACCTCAATATCATGTATCTGTAACCATGATACCGCATTACCATGTATTATATACATACACATAGTTATCGAATAGGGAGGAGACTGTAAAATCTACCGTTGAAACACACGGAATATTAGTATTATTTAGGGTCGTAATTACAACAGTTCTTTGTCCCACATAATGAAAGTGATTAAATTTAAATGGAGCATAAATTGGGCAAGAGTTCACACTCCATTCATTGTACTTTTAGATAGAAAAAAAAAATAGAAAAGTAGATATTCGTGATTTATAATTCAATATATTTTATAAAATACACACGTGTATATCTGATATATATACCATCAGATGAAAAAGTTCCTATTAACGAAGGCTCTTATTCTAGCCGTGTGGAAAATGATTGTAAATTAGAAGAATGAATAATTAAAATTTATCTATCTTAATATACTAAAGTTAACCTCACTGTGCTATAGTTACCCTAACTATACTATAGTTACCCTCACTGTACTATAGTTACCCTCACTATACTATAGTTACCCTCACTGTACTATAGTTACCCTCACTGTGCTATAGTTACCCTCACTGTACTATAGTTACCCTCACTGTACTATAGTTACCCTCACTGTACTATAGTTACCCTCACTATACTATAATTACCAACACTGTACTATATAGTTACCCTCACTGTACTATAGTTACCCTCACTGTACTATAGTTACCCTCACTGTACTATAGTTACCCTCACTGTACTATAGTTACCCTCACTGTACTATAGTTACCCTCACTGTACTATAGTTACCCTCACTGTACTATAGTTACCCTCACTGTACTATAGTTACCCTCACTGTACTATAGTTACCCTCACTGTACTATAGTTACCCTCACTGTACTATAGTTACCCTCACTGTACTATAGTTACTCTCACTGTACTATAGTTACCCTCACTGTACTTTAGTTACCCTCACTGTACTATAGTTACCCTCACTATACTATAGTTACCAACACTGTACTATAGTTACCCTCACTGTACTATAGTTACCCTCACTGTACTATAGTTACCCTCACTGTACTATAGTTACCCTCACTGTACTATAGTTACCCTCACTGTACTATAGTTACCCTCACTGTACTATAGTTACACTCACTGTACTATAGTTACCCTCACTGTACTATAGTTACCCTCACTGTACTATAGTTACCCTCACTGTACTATAGTTACCCTCACTGTACTATAGTTACCCTCACTGTACTATAGTTACCCTCACTGTACTATAGTTACCCTCACTGTACTATAGTTACCCTCACTGTACTAAAGTTACCCTCACTGTACTATGGTTACCCTTACTGTACTATAGTTACCCTCACTGTACTATAGTTACCCTCACTGTACTATAGTTACCCTCACTGTACTATAGTTACCCTCACTGTACTATAGTTACCCTCACTGTACTATAGTTACCTTCACTGTACTATAGTTACCTCACTGTACTATAGTTACCCTCACTGTACTATAGTTACCCACACTTTACTATAGTTACCCTCACTGTACTATAGTTACCCTCACTGTACTATAGTTACCCTCACTGTACTATAGTTACCCTCACTGTACTATAGTTACCCTCACTGTACTATAGTTACCCATACTGTACTATAGTTGCCCACACTGTACTATAGTTACCCTCACTGTACTATAGTTGCCCACACTGTACTATAGTTACCCTCACTGTACTATAGTTACCTCACTGTACTATAGTTACCCTCACTGTACTATAGTTACCCTCACTTTACTATAGTTACCCTCACTGTACTATAGTTACCCACATTGTACTATAGTTACCCTCACTGTACTATAGTTACCCTCACTGTACTATAGTTACCCTCACTGTACTATAGTTACCTCACTGTACTATAGTTACCCTCACTGTACTATAGTTACCCTCACTGTACTATAGTTACCCTCACTGTACTATAGTTACCCTCACTGTACTATAGTTACCCTCACTGTACTATAGTTACTCTCACTATACTATAGTTACCCTCACTATACTATAGTTACCCTCACTGTACTATAGTTACCCTCACTGTGCTATAGTTACCCTCACTATACTATAGTTACCCTCACAAGTGCCATAACGTGTACTGCCCCATCTAGAGTGTCACACATCTATTTGTCCTCTCCAATTGAGTGGGCAGAGGGGAGTGGGAAACAGGATGGGGAAAATGTCTGACTAGATGGGAAATGACAAGTTGGGGAAATGCCTTTTGGTTATGTAACCAATTTTATAAATAATGAACTATTTTGAAAAAGGGGAAATAAAGAATGAAGTTCCTCATAGTTATAAATAAATGCAATATTAGTGTATGTTGTTTTTTACTAATACTTTTTAATATTAGCATAGAAGTGAGAAAATGTTAATAATAACCGAAAAGAGTTTATACTGATTTGTATTAATCAACAGTAAGTATATAAGTGGACTCAGAGTTACAAATTGAAAAGCAAAATGAAATAAGTCATTGAAATAGAGTTTATTGAATAAGAGTTATATGTATCATTTATCTTCAACCTACTTCTATATAAATGTAAAAATTGCACAGTAACTGTGTATACAATCTTAGAGCCAAATACATAATATTATGAAATGTACTTTATCCAAAGTACAATCAAAGAAAAGTGTATTCACAAAGATGTTTTGACTATTTACTAATTTCTCATTTTCTAAAAAACTTTATTAATTGTAATGGTTGTAGATATTTTAAAAGTGGTCGAGTACGCGACGAAAAATTTGTAAGATTTGAAACTAATAGGAAATTAGAAAACTGTGATTCAAGAGAAAGGCATCGTGGTGAAATTTTTTTCTCTTGTAGTTAAATAAATTCGATTGGTTAGATAAATTCAGTAGTTTTTAGGTCCACCGCCAATTTTCGATATTTTGACACGCTTCGTATTCAAGATAGAACGCAATTAAGTAATCGAGTTTAGAATAGTATTTCCCGGGTAAGAGCTTCATTGCTTTACTTGCAGATTATTTCACATATAACATCAAACATAATTATATGTGTATCGGAGGGTGTGCCGCCCTACGAAACACCCCTGCCAGGTCACTGAACAGTCGTGAAATGTGCAGTACAACAAACAATCTAGCAGATACAACAAACTACTTTACTGCTTCATATCAAAAAATCTAATAGTCAGAATTGTTAGTTATATCACCTTGTTTTTTAATTAAAGACCTGAAAACTTAATTGCGCAATAACGCGAAAACGAAGAGTTTACCCAAAAAATGGTATTCATAAAACAGGTCTTAAAATGACCTATGTTACCTAAATATATTGTAGCAATATCAAAAATTGGAGGCGGAAATGAACTCCAATTGTAGCAGCAATGTTGCTTCAAATCCACAGCAATGAAGTCAAGCAAATGCGTACTGCAGAGACGAGAATAAACACATAAAAGAGACTTCAAATGAACTAATAAACACGAAATGCTTGATTGAAATGAACTAAAACTGTACTAATGAGGTCAGTGATCTTACAGAGGGGGGGGGGGGGGGATTTAGAAGGGAGGGGGGGCGAGGAAGAATGGGGGGATGTATAAAAGCAATGAGAGTACTGCACGAAATATCAGAGAGAGAAACACGTATGTAAAAATATTAATTACATTTCAATATCAAGCTTAGAAAGTTGATAATAAATTGTTGTTTTGAGTTATACAGACTTTATTCAATTTCAGACGTTTCTGGGAACCACAAGTCATATCGAAAATAAAAACAAACTGCTCAGTCTATTTAATTACAACTAATTGTACAGTTCATTGTATGTAAAGTCGCAAGTGTTTCAATATGTTTGACTCCTATGTTAGTACACCGGCTACAGATGATCAGTATGTGCCCACAGAGGTCTATTCTATAGTCTCCAAAAGTGCCACATTTAGTGCTAGTGTAAACAGTAAAGGCACTCACACACAAAAAATTATGACAAAAAAACGTTATTCAGAATATTGTAGGAAATAATCTACTTTTAAAAGAATTTATTCAGTTTTTTCAACTATTGTCAATCTATAACCAAAATTTTTTTAAACAAGTCTTTGAACCCATTTCGGAAGAGAAGATAGATGTAACAACAACAATCATGGAACGTTACAAGAGCAGCTATGAATAACACTAGAGACTAGAGATATTGTTTCTCTTTAAATGAGTTTAAGAACAAAAAATACCCCCATATAAAAAGAAAATTATTCAATAATAATATAATTAAGGCGATAGTACTCACCATATTGGAGATAGTACTCACCATATCGGCAATAGTACTCACCATATCGGCAATAGTACTCACCATATCGGTGATAGAACTCACCATATCGGTAATATTATTCACCATATCGGCAATAGTACTCATCATGTCGGTGATAGTACTCACCATATCGGCAATAGTACTCACCATATCGGCAATAGTACTCACTATATCGGTGATAGTACTCACCATATCGGTGATAGTACTCACCATATCGGTGATAGTAATCACCATATCGGCAATAGTACTCACCATATCGGTGATAGTACTCACCATATCGGCGATAGTACTCACCATATCGGTGATAGTACTCACCATATAGGCAATAGTACTCACCATATCGGTGATAGTACTCACCATATCGGCAATAGTACTCACCATATAGGCAATAGTACTCACCATATCGGCGATAGTACTCACCATATCGGCGATAGTACTCACCATATCGGCGATAGTACTCACCATATCGACGATATTACTCACCATATCGGCAATAGTACCCTCCTATTCTGGTCGCAGCGACACTCATAGTTGTCACTAAGTACCTAGGTAAACATTGTCTTCAACACCCACTAACACTTAGATCTCAAAACATTTACAGTTCAATTCATCTAACATATTCAATATTTAAAATTCTAAAAAATTATTCAATATTTAAAATTCTAGAAAAATGAACATGAATATGGGTAAATATTTTATCCAGTTCCATTTTCTCAAATCTTAGCATTTTAATAGAAGTATTGCTTTTTGAATAATTTATTATATTTTCAATCTAAATCACTCTACTATTCGGTTCGAATTCAAGATTATTTGAAAGATCACACCAAATCATTGGATGTCGTCACATTATGCTAAGAATGAATGGTTTCTCCAAGCAATTGTCCACACAGTAGGTATATTGTATAAACAACATGGCGTCAGGTTCTTGTCGGGAAGGAAAGAAAGTATACGTACACTGTACAGTCGAACAAAAGGGTATCAATAATGATGCTAATTTCTCAAATATCAATTTTGTTAATTTCCATTGTTATTAATTTTTACAAACTTGTCGCCATGTACCCAGACCAATTTTAAAATATTTTCAATAATTTCAATTAGTAAATTTGTAAATTTCAATGTTTGTAGTGTTTACATTGACAGCAGGATTTATTGAATACTCTTTTTATATAAAGTAGCTATTCTAATTTTCATAGCTCCAAAATAGGCTAAATTTCTTTAGCAGTTTGCACTGGACTGGGCTTCTAGTTACAAGTTAGTTAGGTAGAATGGTCAGATCCTAACAAATTTTCCACTGAAATTACCCTACATCCTTCCCAACAAGAATCTGTAACCAATTAGGTAAACTTTAGATTGTTCACATGTTTCTTCAGTGAAATCTAGCACACTGACCGCACTACCAGTAGGTACACCCGTGACTAACACTGCTAGCTGCTGATAGTCTGTTTGATCTGGACACAGCTGAAACACCTGTGCCATATCACACTACAGGGAGACCTGCAACTTCATCACTGCTAAAACCTTAATTACTACTACTACCAATTCCATTCAGGCACTGATGAGGTATGACAGTATTCTTGTAATGCTGAACGACAGAGATTTGGGACAATCAGTCAGTGTCAGATTTGATGCGGTTGATTTAATCTTGAAAATGTTAAATTTGAGAACTGGTTTAGAAATATAGGTCAACTCTAGTAGAAAGGTCATTATCTTTGACAATTATTTCTGAGTATAAAGTGCTAGAAAAAATGTATCCAAAATATTCTATATGTCAAATTTTAGTTGAAAAAAAGAGGCTTATTTTACCATAAATGTATGTAATGCAGTAATACAAATAAACGTTTGCCCGAACATGTAACTGCAGTATTAGTCATAATTATGGGCGTTACCCTTTCATCTATAGCAGAGGAACTATTGCTAAAAATGCTAGAATTTTTCGAAAAAGATGGTTGTCCGGTTCCAAGAAGGAGAATCCTTCGAATTGATATTCCTATTTGACTTTTCAGAGTATAAATCTTCAGTTTAGGTCTCCAGCAGCTGAATGTGTGGTCATCAATAGAAAATTTAGTTTTTAAACACAATTGAATTGAATCCTAGCAATGTCATTCCATAAGGTCAGAGCATAGGGCTAATGACAATATGTGACATACTCATAGGTTAGGCAGAGCAAGTTAGCACAGCTGTGATCTAACCTTGATGATGATCTAACACTCATTAACAGGTGAACAAACAGTTCTATAATTACCAGTCAAGTACTTGTTCAAAACATATCAAAGGAAACTTCTAAACCTGGAGATTTAAAAGTTGTCTAACTATGTCAACTTTTATATTGCGGGCGGATATTCAACATTGATACCATAAATCGTATCACGGATACGTGCCCAACACTACAAACACTTGTATACACGATGTGATTGTTAACACTGGTATGCTTGGTTCATTTCAACAGAGGTAATTACCTACTATAGAAACACTAAACCACATAATGAGTGTGAACGTCAATGGTGAAACAATGAAATTCAAGGATAGTATTTGTTTCAATACTTCATGAACTAAAAGTTTATTTTATTTTCTACAGTTTGATTATTGCATCATATAAAAGTTGCGAGTGAAATACTAACAAACAAAGAAGTTATCAGTGAAGCGTTCGGTCTGTAAATTTGGCATATGTCTAAATAAATAGAAATGCTGGCAACGAGCTGATGTATGAGCGTATGTATATACAGACAGTGATGAACTAGTGGAAAATGCTAAACAGAATACAAGAGCTGACAATTATAATGCTAATTCATTGAATTTAAATTTGAAATTTAGTTCTAATTGCATTTGGTAATTGCGACTGAATTAACCCACGGTGTGATAATTTCATTTTACCAACTCTCTTGAAATAAGAATTTAAAGGAAGCAAACTATTTTCTGTAAGGTATTGTTAGGTACTTTTTTGAAACACAATGAAAATTCTAAAAGCTATCTACAGAAGGTTTTGGAGATGGCTGCCGGATCCCCTATATGCAAAATCTTGCCCGCTTCAAGAAGTTTGTTGGTGCGCAATAACTTGCAGCAATAAGCTTCACACATTCTGTCAGATCTTGAATGGATTCAGGTTTTTCCGAATTGACTATTTTTGGTGGTGCAATATAAATGGAAATCAAGAGGATTGAGGTCTGGACTACGTACTGTCCAGAAGATCTCAGTGCCTCTGCTGGTAACTCGTCCTTGGTATTTTTCTGGCAAGAACTGCTTAGCCACCCTTTTACAGTGGGGTGGAGCACCATATTGCATCCACTACAGTCTATGTCGTGTTGCAGTGGTTCGAAAAGTAAGCCACACTTTGTCTTTGAGCAAAGCCATGTAACAGGAACCATCAACCGAGAGGCGACAGCCGTCGTCATCGATGAATGCATGAAGAATGGGAATTTTACCGTACACAATCGCAACAAAAATAATTACATTTTTCGTCATTTCTAACATTGCATTCGGCAATATAACGTGGATTTTCGGCTGACCAACGCCCATCATTTTTGCGGAGAGGTTTTTGATGTAGAAAAAAGATTTTATCTTTTTCTCAAAGTGATGTTTATCAGTTCTCTAAGTGATACCAAAAGCAAAAATACACTGTATATCTACAGGAAGTTACCACTGAATCAACCTTAGGTAGTATTTATGATTCATGCAAATGGTAAGTTCTTTACACCAAGAACTAGAAATAGAACCAAAGCATTTCCACTTCTGTGAAGATAATAAACATGTTGCAATGAGTTTATTTCTAAATACATAAAAATATTGCTTGGCTGTTTAGAATTGTTTTTTCTTGTTATCCTAGGACCTAGCATATCACTCTGGATTACGTACTATAGCAATATGATGAAATTTATAAAAAAATGGAGTATTTTTATGCAGACTTCCTAGGCAAGAAAGTTTACCATTCTCATATGTTAGCGTGAGTCTGTCAAACAGTAAGATGAAAGTGTACAGTTGATTTGAGATTGTCAATACACTTAATATGATATATTCAAAGAGTGTTCTTTGCCAAAGAGTCAACTTGACGCTGTTTTTCGTCAATTGACTTGACTTCTCAAGGTAACAATCTAAGACTTACGAATTATCTAATAGGTAGCTACACGTAACAAGTTGTGTAGAAGAGTATTTGGATGAAGGTATCGTTCTTCTTGCATAGTATAATGTAAAATTTCAATCGAAAGATCAAGTAAATAGATGAACAGATAGTTTAAGAAAGGAAAAATCAAAATAACGGCAGGAATTTTAAGATATAAGTAGAAAAAGTTCCGAGTTGCCAGACGGTTGCAGATTTTCAATTATATAAGAAAAAAATATATATAATAATCATTATTTTAATTGGTACATCTGTACCGAATGATATTCGATTGAGAAAATTAAGGGAGGTTTAATATAACCAACCAAAAGCCGCCAATCTAATTATAATCTAATTATGATCATTATGAGTATGATGTACAGGGAAATATAATGTAAAACCAAACACTAAAATAGTAAATTTCGAATGCAACCGTTTACCAAATAATCTAATGATATTCAACTGGTATTAATTGATTGAAAATTTCAAAACAATTACTAGTTCAGAAATTTTGTATATAATATTTAACTTGTAGTAGCTAAGAAGTATATTAATATTTCCAAAAATTGATAAAAAGTTATTCTTTTTGGTAAATGATTATATGTAGGTACAGTGAAACTCCTGCGTTATTAAGTTCTTCGTTATGAAGCACTCGAGTAATGAAGGATGTGAGTTATGAAATGCACCTGAGTTATGAAGTATTTTCTATGTTTAAATTATAGAAAACGATATACCTCAGAAATTTCGACCTAGTTAATCCACAAAAACCATAGTTTTCTCCAAGATTTTAATCATAGAAAACTATCAGTGTCCCTGAGTTATGAAGTAACCAATACTTCATACCTCAGGAGTTTCACTGTAGGTACCTACTTCTGAAATCATATGTTAATCATTCATATATCTCCCTCTGATTCATCAATACTTGAATCACAATTATTCTCATTATTTTAAGAGGAAACAATTGAGAGCATCTGTACTTTATTCGCATCTATTTATAAAGTAACGTCAAAAGAAACCTATCAAGAAAATGTCGGTGGAGCCGATGGTGCAATAACCAGATCTGGCAGGGAACTGTAAGTTTCACCCATGAATTTAAATTCTGTATCAATTATTTTAAATCAATATTGATTTTATATTGATTATTGGAAATCGATATACAATTGTTTTCAATTATTTTCAATATAATTACTGAGATTTAGTAAGAGTAATAATTTATGAACCATTATGTGAAGCCTATCAAACAATCCCTTTCTAAAATTTCCGATAAATATTAACTTGAATTCAAATATCGTAAAATCCTAATATATCAATTCTGTAGTCCCAAACCCGGAAATTGCAGAATAATCTCGAGAGATGAGAATGATCGAGAGAGATTTAATTTACGAGACATAAATTGGGTGGTGATACAAGAGAGATGCAGTTCAACAGCACGCGTCTGGCATCATAAGGTGTACCGATAGGTTCTGTATGATTCATCAGAGAAAACACTTCAGTGTGAATATAGTGCACTTAATGACTTACTTTTAGACTTAATTGATAGATGAAAACACAAAGAAAATTCCCTTGCGTGAATAATAATAGAAATATGTATATTTATTAATAATGTAGGTGTCTCGAGCGTACGTTATAAACATTATTCAGAGCCTCGCATTCTCGCCCACCTCTGGCTATCACCCTACCGATCTAGGCTAGGTGGGGCACTATATTTAGAAACAAGCGTCATATTCTCTGCAGTTTTTCTTTAATGTTTAAACATAATTAAAAGGGGAGAGACGAAGTGAGTCACTCTGAGAAAACATTGAAAAACACCACGGGTTAATGCAGTCATTCGTCAAAGCGAGAGGTGATTAACTGAATGTAAACAGTGTGTGAATATTAATATAAACATAGTATTTAACATAATCAATTAGTCTAATAATGGCTTTATGGACATTTACGTTTATTTCTATATATATTTTTCAGTGGAGTGAAACAGAAGCGTGTATTTTTTCATGGCTGATAAACACTACATAAATAGACTGTCTGATAAATAATGAAGGCATATTTGTAGCTTTATGATGAAAAGCTAACGAAAAATATATTGTATGTTAACTTTGCATCATTTAATAAAATTACTTTTTATTTGCAAAATAATATAAGCGGTAAACAAATTATCAAATTTCACTTACCTGTTTAATTATCAAAAAAAAATCACACAATATAATTAAAATAAATTATATATTTATGAAATAAGGAAAATAGTTATTAAAAGAACATGCAGCATGCTTTATCAACAACAAAATAAAATAAATAGGAACAATCGAAATAATAATTACAGTTTCTTAAATAATAATATATTTCAAATAATTACGTGCAACATGCAATGGAAAATTGAGTGTAGAAACGATTCATTGTGTACTGTATATGAAAGAGATATCGATACCAGTATTATTTTAGTGTTGATGGTATTGTAAAAAAAACTTCCTCAACTATTTATAAACAATAGCTGGAATTAATTGATTTTTAAAGTTTGAACAGAAAAAAAGTCGCTTTGAATAAAAAATTAATTCAAATTCAGAAGAGGTATCAATATATCTTCCTATGGTAACTAACATAATTAATTGGTAATAGAAAAGTTCAAACTCTTATTTCCTTTACAGTTTTCGAAAGAAAATTATAGAACTTGCATTTTCGATAGATAGGAAATTTAAATTTTAATGTAAGAAAGAAAAAATGTCAGTTGTTTATGGACAAAGGAAAAATGTCCAGGGTAAAATAAAATTATGTTGAAAACTTGAAGGTTAAAAAATTTTCGATAGAAAAAAAAAAAAAAAATCTTCAGTGTAATTTTATAATAAAAAGTAATGATCATTGTCAATTTCTCGAATTATTTGTAACTAATAAACCTTCCTTTTAATTTTTTTTCTATAAACTAAATACCAACATTAAAAACAATTGAATATGTAGCAAGTACGTCTAACGTGACGTCATATCTGCTGCCTTAAAATATCTAACCTTAACCCTTCACTGCGCTGTATACTTAATTATGATGTGAACAAATATTAAATTGAAAACCAAATATAAGGGTGAGTTCCGAGTTTCACATATACAATCATATAAAAGAACTAAATAATAATCATAAGAAAAATAAATAATAACTATTATATACTTCTATATATGAAGGATCCCGGAACTACCCCTATACGTCAAAATATAGCTAAAGAATTAACCTCTTATAAACAATCTCAAATGGTTTTACTTAAAGTACACAGTGAAGGGTTGAAGCAGATATAACCAGAGTATATTTTCCCTCAAACTTCTTAATACCCAAGAGTGCAGTGAAATTCTCCGTAGACTTTGTTACTTAATAATACCAGGGTGAGTATGGTAGATATATTTATTGTGAGCATAAGTAGTACATCTTGATAAGGTTTAACCAGGCAATTTGGATGAGACTATTCCATCACTTACTAGTAAGGCAGTGGCTCAATGTACAGAGAAATGAACACTAGAGGAGCTAAACACTAAAAACTCGAAAAAAGATTTAACACCAACAAATAAATAGATTAACAATTTCCCTTACATCTAATTAAATGAACACAATTATTAACCAATATATCTTTATACGAAGTAAATCAATGGTATTTTTAATTCTTCACCTTATGTATCAAAGATACCAATTTACTAAACTTTTTAATGGGTATACTTCAACAGTATGCATCATAGATACCAATTTACTAGACTTTTTAATGGGTATACTTCAACAGTATGCATCATAGATACCAATTTACTAGACTTTTTAATGGGTTTTTATTACCTATGTATCATAGATACCAATTTACTAGACTTTTTAATGTTTTTTTTTACCCATGTATCATAGATACCATATTACTAGACTTTTTAATGTTTTTTTTTTTACCCATGTATCATAGATACCATATTACTAGACTTTTTACTTGCTACTATTCAACAGTATGCATCATAATTCTTAAATACCAATCTAACTAGGTTACCTGAATTCAAGTTGAGAGTTCATTATCAAAGTAAAGTCATAAACTAGCCCTAAAAACTAAAAAGAATTGGCACATGAAAGAAGAATAGAAATAACTTATGTACATTACATACCAGTCTGCATAAGACTCAGAGGGAGTCTTTTCAGGACTGCCATTGAAACAGCATCTATCGACTAAATAGTCATAGTTATATATATACAATGTTAGTAGCTATGTGTTTACAGAGAGAAATGACTAGAGAATATTAATGTGAAAATCCTATAATATCCAATAAAAGGCGTGCAGACGTTGCGTCAAAAGACGTTTCGTAAACAAATTTTCGTATATGGGGTATTAAAATACTAAACCGTTTTTAGTTTTTTTTTGTATCCGTTAGTTTGTTGTACTGAATGCTTCATGATTGTTTAAAGACCTGGCAGAGGAGTTCGGGGGCGGCATGTTCCTCGATACACATATTTTAGAGTGTATTAATATCCCCGTTACGAAAATTTGTGGACGTAACGTCCTATCGACGAAACGTCTAGCAACCCAATAACAAGAATCAGGGTTACAGAAACCACCAGAAAAAGAAAGAAGACCATCCTCAACCACAGATAGAAAGGCAGACCCAGTCGAAAATATGTAATAGTCACAGTGATGACCAAATTTCTCATGGTATCTCAGATACGTAGCTACTCTACTAGTATCACATATACTTTGATACGTAGCTAACTAGTATCATAGATACGAGACTCTTAGACCATCACTGTGACTTTACTCTTAGAGCACTGAAGAACATGCACCGTAGAGGCCCACAGAGATAGAGTCCTAACCTGTAGGCTGCTGGGGCACGAAGAGGGATACCCTGGCGGTGGTGTAGCTCACTCCCCCACCTGCCTTGTGCTGCACCCGGCAACTGTACACTCCTTCGTCACCTAGTGAAAATAACAATGTAACACTAGGAAACTAAGTCACACAATGTAGGTGGAATTGATTGATTCTTCTTATTTTCAATGAAAATATATAGTCATTTTAACACAAAAATAGTGATTAAGGTGATACTTTTTCTTCCCTGTGATTATATTTATCATTTTGTTTTAGCTAATCTAAGTGAGAGCTTCCCACGAACGGCGTTTTTGGCCTCTGCTTTGAGGCAAAATAGCTAAAACGGATATGCAAATAACTTCAATAGAAAATGAACTATTTAAGTATAAAAATCTGTTTATCAGAACATACATTATCAATAAAAAGTTTAATTTTGTTATGAAAATATGGTAAAGAAATAATCAAACATTTTGTGCGTACCCTTTAGTTAAATTGGGTAAAGGATTTATGTGCCACTTAGTCTTAAGGGCCGTACACACGCAGGGTTTTTTAAGACTTTCCACCAGACTTTTTGCTAGAACTCCTACATTTTCCACGAGATTTTAAAATTATATTAGAACAATCGACATAATTATTATTTAGTTCAGTTGGTATCCTCGATACCTGCAGGTATCTTGGATACCAACTGAAATAAATGACAATTATGTCGTTTTTTCTTAAATTCTCGTGGAGGCAACAGTCTGATGGAAAGACTTAAAATACCCTGCGTGTGTACGGCCCTTTAGACTCTTTACTAACTCTAACTCAGGCTTAGTACAGACGAGGCACTTTTCACCAAACGTTCAGCGAGCGTTAACGTGCGATAAAAAGCGCGCGTTTCAAGTTACCATATATTATATATGTTCAAACGAAAATCCCGAATCGCCCATTCGCTGTGTGCTTGAGAATAAACGCGCGTTTAAGTGTGTACACATCTATTGAGCTTCAAGAAGAGCTTAAAGAAACTTAAAACGCGCGTTCTCTAAAGTGTGTTAGAAAACGCCCCGTCTGTACCAGGCCTTAATAACGCTTAGTCAAGCTTCATTTTTTTGTGAGTAGAAGATCTATCAGACGATAAACTCTCAATCACAATGTTTGATAGTTCCTTTAAGGCTTCTTCACACATGTCAGTGATCCGTCCGGGACGTCACCGGTACGTCTCCTCTCAGTGATACAGTGTCAGTGAAAAAATATATCGTTACTTTAATTTCAATGGACACATTCACACAGTACCGGCTCCTCTCAGTGATAAAATTCACTAACCGGAGACGTCCCGGACGGATCCCTGAAGCGGCCTTTACCGTATTTAGCTACTACTCAAATTTCAATTACAAACCTAGAAACAGACGATTAATTGACCTCTATCACAACTGACCTTTTTCGGCCCTCGGTACAATGAGTCTGCAAACTCCTTTTCTGTACTCCTGTAGATGGCGCCTATCGTCTGGACTGAGCTGCACGTCATCCTTGTACCACGTGATGAAAGGGGCTGAACTAACTGAGTTGTTGTTGTTGTGTGTGGTGTTGTTTGTTGGTGTGGGTGTGGTGTTGTCATCGAGTTGCAGGATACACTCTAGCCTAATCATGTCTCCTGCCGATGGTGTCGCGTCACGCAGAGGCTGTGGGAACAAGACACATCAGGGACAGTTTTGTAGAATTTCCATGCATGTATTGCTACACTATGAACCGCAAAAAAAGCCAAATATAAGAAAAAAATATAGAATAATATTATTATTGGACATTTAATTCAATTGGTATCCATGATACCTGCAGGTAGCTATCCAATTACTATTGAACCTAATATTTAATTGGTATCCATGATACCTGCAAGTAGTTATCTTGGATACTGATTGAAAAATGTGGAACAGTTCGATAACTTAGAACTAACTCTAATTAATTTTTTTTGTGGTCCATAACTAATGAAAAATTTCGGTTATCAATCAGTTTTTAAATATAATTTATATTTGAGTGATTATAAAGAAAGGTATGAAGCAAAGGGGTTTACCATGATGAAGAGAGGGGTTTGGGTGTGCGCTCCCGAGGGAGTTGTAGAAGCCAGGTGGTGGATAGCAGGTAGGGGAGGGGGAGAATCTGGGGAAAAGGGGTGGTTTTTAAGCACGGGATTTGGGTGTGGTTAGATAATACATAGGGTAAGTTCTCAATTATCGGTCAGTTCCACATTTTCGGACACGTAAGAAAAAATTTTATAATAAAAGTAAAATAATTATTATTATACATTTTTTTTCTTACGTGTCCGAAAATGTGGAACTGACCTATAATTGAGAACTTACTCTAGGTAGGTAAATAAATAAAATAAAAATGCATGGCAGAGGACATGGGGTCAAAATACGTATTTTTACTCAATTCATATTATTTTTCGTAATTTGATAATTTGTTTTTTCTTAAGCAACAATCGATTGATGCAAATAAAATGCAAATGAAAGCAGTGAACAGTTAATTAACTAGGTAATTAATTGAAATTTAAGCCATTCAACACAAAATATTTTGCAATGAAATAATACACAGTAAGGAAAAATTTACATTAAAAATTATTTTTAGAAAGCAATAATATTTTTTCTCATAATTCACATAAATGACATATACTTAAACATTTATTGAGCTAAATGATTGACAACAATATTGTGTAAAACACGAAAAATTAAAGTAAAAAACAATCTTGGACAAAAGATACGTTGAGCAAAACTGGATTAAGAAAAATAAACCAGGTGAATGAGGAGATTGGGTTAGCTACGAAATGTACCATATGTGGTAGCTACATCATACCATGTAGCATATATGTAGCTATGTATGGTGCACACCATGTACCATACATGTAGCTGAATGAGGTACACACACTGTAGCTACCTAATAACATCTGAATGGTTACAGTATCACATTATGAGGTAGCTACATACAAAACTACAAATAGTTACTTGTCGCGACAAACGTGTTAAATCTATTGAGTAGACGTGTCCTTAGCGTCATTTTGACGTCAGGATGAGAGATGGTTACAGTATCACCTTATGATGTAGATGGAAATTATTGCGGCAAGAATATTAATAGGTTAGTGGGGAATACAGGTAAGAAACGAATTATCGGTCGGTTTCACATCTTCGGTCATATGCGAAAAAACGATATAATAATAATTATTTAATTATTAATATTAGTTGGTGTCCATGCTACCTGCAGGAATCATGGATACCAACTAAAAAAAAAATTAAATAATAATTATTATACGTTTTATTTTCGTATATGACCGGAGATGTGAAACCGACCGATAATTTTCTATTTACTCCAGCAAGGGATTTTTGTTTTACACAACAACAAACACTCCATGTTTACTTTTATTTTGCCCAAACTGAGGTTTGGGCTCTTTAGAATCTTTCTCCCCACTTTTGACGTGAATTATGGGGAAAGGAGTCCCCTTGTCTTCCCCACTGGGATCGGATGGGGGGGCTTTCGGAGCTCCTTCACCGGGTAATATGATCCCGAATTCATAGCCAAAGTCATATTTGAAGTAAATGAGCCCAGTGTCCGGGTCTATGTGCTTTGTACCTATGAACAACAACATGTTCACTGAGAGTGTTAACGCGGAATGTATTCAGAAAAAAAGATAATTATTTATAGTATTTCTCTAGATAGATACATACAATATTCTAATGGTAACTATTATGTCCTTAAATTAATTCTATACTCCTGATTCCAAGATCTGTGAATAGCTACATGATAATGATAATCTTTTTTTAATATAGAAAAAGGTCATTAGCTAAATGAAATTAAGAATATTCAAGCCAATACGAAGTTTGAAACTTTTCGAGCCAATCAGACTCTTCATCTCCCAAACATTATATTACTAATCAAACTCTCTATTTCCCTCTTCTCACCATATAATCAAACTCTCCATTTCCCTCTTCTCATCATATAATCAAACTCTCCATTTCCCTCTTCTCACCATATAATCAAACTCTCCATTTCCCTCTTCTCACCATATAATCAAACTCTCCATTTCCCTCTTCTCATCATATAATCAAACTCTCCATTTCCCTCTTCTCACCATATAATCAAACTCTCCATTTCCCTCTTCTCATCATATAATCAAACTCTCCATTTGCCTCTTCTCACCATATTCAGAGACTCTGTTCTCATCCCTGTAGGCCTGTGGTTCGACTGAAGGCTTTTTAGGTGGTTCCGCAGATGGAGTCTCGACGCCATTCTTCGATGAGAAAACTTCCCCAACCAACTGTTCGGCAAACTGCTGAGCCTTGTGTCTGAATGTCTGTGTCATGTCCTCAAACTTCTCCCCAACGTGCTCTGAAACACAAACAACAATTAGAATCTTCATCTTCTTTTCAAAAATAGGATCTTTTAACCCGTACAAGGAGGGTGGCCTTATTTTGGGACAGCAATCTGTAGATGTGGCACATCAGCAAAGTTAAAGTTGAGCAACCGTGAACGGGTTAAACAAAAAAAATGGAAAAGTGGAAGGATAATTTAAAATAAAGATAAAAACTGCTTTTTTTAGGTACATGAATTACAAGGGACTCTAGATGCAATCAGAAAAGAAAGTGGCTCTATGAACAATTTCACCTACCAAGCTTAACAAACAGAAAAATGAGAGAATCTTAGACAAATGGTATCAGAAATGGTATATTAAATATCTGTTTATAGATCAAAAAACCTATAGAAAACATTATCAAGACTCACTCTGTGGTGTCTTGGAGTCCTCAAGTTCAGGCGAGGTCCTGTAGATCTGATCATAGGGCTTGAACTCTACCTTCTGGAACTTGGGAACAGTGTACTCGTCCAGTGACTCACGGCGCTCCTTCAACCGCAGTATTGGTTGTTTCTCTTCCATTTGAGGCTGCGGAGCGGGAGGTAGTTCGTGGTGTGGGGAGATCTTAGTCTTCACAATCTTCTTAGGAGGTCCAATTGGTTGGAACTTCACCATCGAAGGCTCATCTTCTTCGGCTGGCCTCATGAGCGGTTTCTTCTGAAGAGGTTTCGATTTAGTTTTATCGACGGGAGCCATGATTTTCGGGATGTTGAGGTCACTGTAATCAGGTTCTGATTCTGTGTACGTGTAGTAGTCGTCTGTTTCGAGTGCTGTCTTGAAATCCATGCTCTGAATATCAGGTCGCAGTGGAGCACCTCTCGGTGCCGGTGGGTTATCGTAGATAGACGGAGGAGTGGGAGTACGATCTTTCTTCTTGTGACGTTTGGAAGAGGATTTAGGTGCTTTGACTTTACCATACTGAGGTTCAGAATCTCCACCCTCTGGACCCCATTTTGGTTTCATCTTTGATTCGTAATCACTGGTGTAGTCACTCTCAGTGAAATCACATTTGACAAACACTGACGGTTTGGCTATTTCGACCTCTTGCTTTTGTAGAACCACACGTTTTTCAGAAGAAACTTGAGATGAAGGCATTACAGTAGGTTCAACATCACTCATTTCAGTGATTTCTACAGTTGCCGGGACTTCATGCATTGTCTTTGTGTGTTTAGTTGTTTTCTGAACATTGTATTCCTCTGTCACATTCTTCTTCGTGAAAAATTTCTCTGTTTTCTCTACAATTTCAGTGTACGGTTGTTTCTGATAGGTAGGTACTTGTTCAACTTTTGGAGGAGCAGGACGAGATTCTACTGTAACCCTGTCCACTACATATTCAGTAGTTATCACGCCAAATTCTGGTTCTGGTCCGGGAGGAGGTAATTCTGGTGAAGGAGTTTTTCTAACTTCTTGCTGCCGTTGCTTGACAATTATGTTTTCATAAGATGGGAACTCTTTCTCCTGTCTATCATTCGCTATTTCTCTCTCGATAGCTGCTCTTTCTCGCTGAAGATCAGCTCTTTCTCGCTCCATATCTGGGCGAAGGGGCAAACCAGTGGGTGGTGGTACATCAAATGCGGACGGTGGAGTAGGTGATTTTTCGCGATTACGTAAGCTAGATCTTTGAGCAGCTCGTGGGGGATTGACTTTCCCATAAGAAGGTTCATCCGTCTCTTCATCATCAGTAGGTTGCCATTTTGGTTTTATTCTCGAATCGTAATCGCTGTCGTAGTCACTATCCTTGAATTCTCCTTTTTGGAACCTCTTTGGTGTTGAGGGAGGACCCTTTCGCTCTCTCCTTGGTCTTCTCGGCATCGGGGTGAATGGCAGCTCTTCAGCTGGGGGTGGAGGAGGTAAATCAGAGTTCAAGAACTCCACCTTTACCTCTGGAGTAGCAGGTTCAGCTGGTTTGATGTCTGATAACTTGAATACTCTAGTTGTATGTTGAGTAGTAATGAAGCGCTTGTGAAATTGACCTTCATCGCATATTTTGGTGATCTTAGTTGATTCAACTCCAACAGCATTCTGTTCATATGTTGATGGTTTTGGGGGAGGAGGCATGTAACCAACCTCTGCTATCGGTTCTGGGACTAACTCAGGAGATGGTGTTCTCAATTTGGGGGCTTTTGCAGCTTTTGGTTGAGGTTTAGGTGGAGGAGCAGATTTTACATGCATTTTCTTCTCAACTTTGGCAGGTTTAGAAAATTCTTCCAAGTCAGATTCAGGAAAGTCAATTCTGGGTTTGATATCAGATGAGATCGACTGAATAACTCTTTTCTGAATCTTTGCTGGGGGCCTCACTTGAGTTTGCATAGGGGGCTGTGGCTCAATTTCTGGTTCTGACTCAGGAAACTCTACTTTGGGTCTAGGAGGCCCATCGAAGGAAGGAGGATGATCAAACTTGGATGGAGGTGTTGGTGTTCTATCTCTTTCATAAAATGGTCGTTCTTTTCTCTTCAAATGAACTTTAACCTTAGCGTAGCCAATATCTTCTGACTCTGACTGAGTTTCAGGTTGCCATTTAGGTTTGAAAGCTAAATCAGCATCACTGTCATACTCACTGTCCACAAAATCTCCTTTCACGAATTTTGATGGTTTAGGAGGTGGAGCTCCTTTAAACATAGCAGGCTTTTGTGGACCAACTTCAAAAGGAAACGGCTCTAGTTTCAGATCTTCCATACTACTAAACTTAGCATTCTTTACAAGATCAATAGACTTGAGAGAGGCTGATGTCTGCTGTTCAATTGACGAAGAAAATTCGGGCTTTTTCGTGGGAGGTGGAACAATTTCGTTCTTACCGATTCTATTCGGCAATTTACTAGGCACAGGCCGGGTTTGTTGTACTTCCTTTTCAAATACGGCAATTTTACGAACAGGCTCTTGAGTAGTAATCTCTTGTTTCATCTTGAACACGGTGGGAGCTTTAGGCACCTTAGATTCGAATTCTTCATCAGTGACAACAATTGGAATCTCATATGTAGGAACACGAGTGACATTTTCCTTCACTACAACACTGGTGGGACGAGCAACTTCAACAGTTTTGACACCAGGTTTTTGGTCCTTCGTGTCGTTAGGTTGTTTCACTTCAGTGCTGGAGTAATATTCAGATTTATGATCTGACATGATCTTTACATGACTGGACTTTATAACTCGAACCTCCTTGTGTATTTTCGAATCTCCGGAGACTTCATCGCTAGTTTCAAATTTAGAGTAGTAGGTATCATCACAGAAAGGATTATGTCCAGAACCAGTACCCCCAGAAGTGTGAAATTCTTGTTCGAAAACGCGATTCGGATTGTTCGGTTGGAAATGTTCGTCAGGATCTGGTTTATGTTGACCGCTAGATGGTTTTTGCGGAGAAGGTTTCCCTAAGTTAGGTTCAGCTTTTGCTTGGTGAGAAGTAGGTTTATTTTGGTTGGGTTCTTCATGCTGGTTTCCAGTGAAGGATTTAGGTTTAGGTATTTCATGATGAGGGCTTTGGGGTGTCTTATCAGATTTTTTTGTTTGTTTGGTTACATGTTCTTCCGTTTTTGTCGAGAAAGTCTGTTCGGGAGAATAAGAATGCATTTTACTAAAAATATTAAATGAAATATGAAGAATTTAAATATATATACAGCAATATCATCACTAAATTTATAGCAAATAAATTGGTCTCATAATAAATGGTTATAAACAACTTACCAGTTCTTAACTAACAAGTTGGAGAAAAAAATATAAATATCACCACAATATTTTAACTAGGGAAAATCACACATTTTATTCAATTTAGAAAATATAAAAACAAATATATAGTTTAACTTTCCGCTCAAACCTCAATTACTATATAATGTTAAATTACACCCATACCCGTATCCAAGGGCGAGAAATAAAGAAAAAGCAACTCATCAGCAACTCAAAAATGAAATCAGAATGTAACTATGAAAATGAGATGAGAATGGAAAGGTATTTAAGATGCAGAGAGATACATGAAGGAGGTTTATGAAATATTAGTTGTTGCATCTGCAGAAATCTCCAAGATATCGTGCGTAGGTAGCCAGAGCATGCAAGAACTGTAGAACCTAATCTATAGTCATAGCTGACTGAAATTCACTCGCGTAGGGTGTTTAAGTAGTGTCAGATTCAAAGTCATTGTATCACGCTGTGAAAAAAACATGCAGTGATTAATCTAATTGGTATCCGATATACTGAATAGTTTCGTCTACTTGGTAGCATTGATACGGGGTCCGTAACATGGATACGGATCTCTATGCATACAAAACAGCATAGTGTTATCTTGATAAATAATGGTATATACGATACCAAACCCAATTGTATATAGCCGAATAGAATAATAGCATTATTTTGTATGAATGTTATTCACAGAGGGTAACACATTGACTTGGAATCACCCACATGTGAGGGTATGTCCTCGGGTAGAGGGTGTGAAATGGTGTTAAACTTACTCCAGATGCAGCAGCCGCTACTGGGTCACCGTCCATTGTTTCTTGACCTGCACATCGAGAAGAAAAGTAGAGAAGGAAGTGAAGAAACAAGCATTATAAAGTTAAAACTACTGAAGAGTTAGACTACTATTAAAGAGACTAGTTGATAGTAGGGTAGTATAGTTTCAAAATCTATTGTAAGTTGCGACATATCGGACGGTTGCACATTTAAATATCTTATAATAATTAATATAATGAGTTAAATGATAATAATTACATATTTCGAAAAAGATCGAGAAAGTGTAACCGTCCGTTAATCCGTAACTTACACTAATGGAGAGTAAAATTTCAGGAAGATACAAGAAAGTAAAGAATGAGAAATAACAAAATAGGAAGAGAATATAGGAATAATAGAATAGAAAGAAAATAGTAAAAGAGGCATGGATAGAAGTAATAAATATAGAAGAAGACATTCAGAGAAGAATATTACGAAATTAAAATAGTAAGAAATAACTAAGAATATTAAAACTATAGTCAGAAATTACTAACTCTAAAGAAATAGCATATAAATTATAAATGTCATTATGTCAATATATTTTGAATCTGATAATTCCGTAGTAAATTCAGCACTACAGAACTTGTGATAAAAATTTAACTGACATTACTGTTAAATAATGATCATTTTGAACGAATTTTAGTGCATAATAAAAAAAAATAGAAATAGAGTACTAACACCGTGCACTGAAGTAAATTTCGAAGAATAAAGTTTAACTGTGCTGAAAAATTGAACTTTTAACATTTAAAGTTTAAGAATAAAAAAATGTTTTCAAACGCCTTTACCTCTCGTAAAAAATGATAGGGTAAGTTCTAAGTTATCGGACGATACAAATTTTCGATAATATACAAAGAGAAACAATATACCTAGCTAATGATTATTATTTATCTTTTATTTCAATTCGTATCAATGATACCTGTAGGTATTATGGATAACAAGTAGAATACATTTTAAGAAATAATTAATAGAGAATATAATTTTTCTTATATGATCGAAAATGCGGAACATTCCGATAACTCGGAACTTACTTTAGTTTAATTAATCAAGATTAATTAATCCGTAGTTTGAAATTGATTAAAGATCTAGTCATCTAGAACTGATTAACAAGCACACCAAAAAGGCATGAATTGGTTTGCGTGATTGTACAGAGAAAAGTTCTTTTTTATTGAGGACTGAGTGTTAAGGGCCGTACACACGCAGGTTTTTTTATGTCTTCCCACCAGACTTTTTGCTAAGCTCCTCCTACTTTTTCCACGAGAATATAAGAAAAAAAGATATAATTGTTATTTATTTCAGTTGGTATCCTTGATACCTGCATGTACCAACTAAAATAAATAATAATTTTATCGTTTTTTCTTATATTCTCGTGGAAAAAGTAGGAGGAGCTTAGCAAAGAGTCAGGTGGTAAGACTTAAAAAACCCTACGTGTGTACGGCCCTTTACAGATATTATTGATGGTACAATAACCTTACAGGTATGAATAATATTTTACGAAACATTACAGTTTCAATGTACAATAATATTTCCAATTATCCTTTACGAGAGATGAAACAGCGGTTGGAAACAGTTTGGTTTGGTGATGTAAAATAAAATACAGTGAATTATTGAAAAAAAATAACAAATGAGTCGAACTGTAGGTAATCTAATCAAAATTGTACATTTAAATATCTCCTATCAATCACCATTACATTGCTATTTGCTAGACAGACCTGAGACGATTTACTCTCTGAAGACATAAAAGTCGAGGTGGTGGAAGTGTGAAGTCCTCCTTGGGGCTGCGACAGGCCCTTGGGTAGTGAGGGGTTGGAGAAAGGACTAGCGGAGACACTCGATTGTTCAGATTTGGAATATTGGCTAAAGTTCTGCGTGCTGACACTGCCTCCTGCATTTTTCAAATAACTGGAACTGCTCTCAATCTGGTGCTTTCTTCTAGGCAAAGTACTTTCTGAATCTGCAGTATAACCACCATCTTCACCGTCTTTTACCTTCACAGCCGAATCCTGTTTCTTTCTGGATTTGGGAGATGTGGGTTTATGTCTGTACAAGCCTTGATCAGGTGAATCGGCATTGCTGAGTTTACTCAAGAATCCAGGAACGGATGGTTGGTTTTCGGAAACTTGCTCTCCAGCAAAGCGTTCAGCAAACTTACGTACTGAGGAAGCGCCAGAAGATGGCTGGGGGTGGGAGGGAGGTTGTTGACCAGCGTAAGACTGTGGAGCTGATTGTGCAGCAGCAGATGGCTGTCTTAAATCTTGGTTGCTAACAGCTTTTTGAATTGCTGATGGCGCAGCAGTTGGAGTTGGTGGCAAACCTTGATAATTAAGTCTTTCAGTAGATCTTGCTACTTTTAGTTTATCGGATTGTGGTTGCCTTCTTTTTTGAGTATGACTAGGCCAGAGGGTTCTGTTGGGCGTGTAGTTATCGGCAGAAACTCCGTCTATCATAGACCTTGGTCTTTGTTTGGGGAGTGACGCTGATCTGCCAACTGGAGAAGTTTCTCTAGACGTCAGGAAATCAGAATCAAAAAGTGCTGACATGTCTGGTCTCAGAGGAAGACCACTTTCTGGAGGTTTGTCAAACGTAGAAGGTGCAGGAGGTGAGTTACGGTGTGCTGTTCGGGAACGTCCACCTCTCAAACTCACATTTAATTTACGATACCCAGCAGAATTATCAGGAGGATTGAAGAGAGAGTCCGCGTCACTCTCATATTCACTTTCTGTGAAAGTTCCAGGAACAAACCTCTTTGGAAGTTTGGGCGCAGGTCCTTTGTTCAAGTTTCTGTTCATTGATTGTTGTTGCGGCACTTCGAATGGGAATGGTTCTAAATCTGGCATTGGCTTGAACTGACCGATCTCTGGATTGGTTTTCTTCGGTTTCTTAGGAGCAGTTTTAGCGGCATTGTCCAATCCTGTACCGTCTAGATTTAGTAAGGATTGAGATGATTTCAAAGGCACAGTTGATTTCACCGGAGGTGGCACATCCCATACAGGGTACATTGCTCTCTTTTTAGGGGCATCTTTGGGAGCACCAATTTGCTGAGGGAAGACTCCTTGCTGTCTAACTGATACGCTAGAAGAGCTTGATACTGATGATTTCTTTGTGATACGAGTTAGATTTTCTTCAGAAACCGCAGTGTTCAATGCAGGTTTAGCTTTAGGCCAGGAAGATCGTTTTTCCTTTAGTGATACATTACTCGACCACATTATTGTCGGATTACCTGCTTCAGAATTCGATTGAATAGATTGCTCTTGATCTGACATGTAACCTCTATTTTGTTCTGGTTGTTTTCCCCATGGAGATTTCACAGGATTGGTTTGAGGTATTTGTTTTGGTGGAGGCCAATTTGAAGATACAGTTTTGTTCTCTTGAGTTAAGGAACTACTAGATGATTGTTTAAAAGAGCTTTCAACAACTGAGCTGACTTTCTTTTCAGATCGACTGGAAACGGATGAGAAATTACTGCTAACAGATTTAAATTGAGCAGGAGCTGGAGCAGAATACAATGTCGAAGTAGGAGCTACAGGCAAGCTTGGAGGAGCAACAACTTCTACCGGCTCTGGAGCAACTTCAATATTTTCAGGTGGAGGAATAACTTCGGCAGGTTGAGGGGCAACTTCAATATTAGGAGGAGGAGAAGCCACACGTGGTGGAGATACAGCTCTTGCAGGTTCGGGAGCAACCTCGATACATGGTGGTGGTGAGATCACTGCAGGTGGAGGACTTACTTCAATAGGACGAGGAGCTACTTCTATAGTAGGTAGAGGAGAAACAACTCTCACAGGTTCTGGAGCAACTTCAATACTTGGTGGAGGAGAAGCTACTTGCATTGGTTGGGATATGCAACCTACTTTCGATTCAGAAGTAAACGACGAAGATTGCACAATTTGGGTGCTTGTTACTTCTTCCTTTCCAATCTCCTGGAGATATAAGATCTCCTCCATTGTTGGAGAAAGAATTTGAGGCTTAGGTTCTGGAGGAGGCCATATCGAACCTATCTTCTTGGGTTGTTGGGGAGGTATGAAAGTTTCCTTGGGTTCGACAGGAGCTACGTAAGGCTGCTGAGTAGCTGGCATACTCTGGCTAGGTACTTGAGCCTTAACAGATACACTAGGAACAAAAGCTATCTTTAGCTTCTCAATAGTTTCCTTTGGTGTAATTTCCTGAACTACTTCATCCTCGGTACAATTGGCTGCTTTGAAGAATTTCTGGACTATTTTTGGCTTAATTTTGGGTGCGAAAGTTTTAGGTTTTTCGTTGGTTTTCTTTTCTGCAGCTTTTGGCTGTAGGATATCAGGTCTCATAGGACCCTCGAAAACAGGTAGATTGTCAAAGCAAGGCGGGGCTACAGGCTCACTACCGACAGAGAGGGGACGTGTTTTCTGAACATTTGCGACACTGAAAGCAATCTTTTTCGGTACAAAAGGTTTGATAAATCCCGAGTCACTCTCGCTGTCATATTCAGTGTCTGTGAATGCACCTGGTATGAATTTCTTGGGTTTGGGCACAGATGTCACGACATTTCTAGTTCTAACGGTCTGTTTTTGTTCATCCACAGTGAAAGGGAATGGTTCTAGAGTAGGGAATTCTTTCAAATGAGAATCAATTATGGTTGTAGACGATACCTTCTCAACAACCTCTTTAGTCTTTTTGAAGGATGGAGCAGGTGCTTCTTTCGTTGGAGTAGGTGTAGTAGGGAACATCCTAATTCCTCCTGGCACTTCTTCTTGTGTCAATGGGACAATGGAATCCACCAACTTCATGGCTAACTGCTTCACAGAATCTCTCTTCTTCTTCTTCGGCATAGAACGAGGTTCAGCTGGTTGGTATTGAGGTATGGGAGCAGATGAAGAACTTTCGAAATAGGAGCTAGAGTTAACAGTGGATTGAGAAACAAATGATTGCTGAAAGACTTGAGTCGAATTTTGACTTATTTCTTGAACTTGAGTTTGTTGAGGTTCTGGAGCAACATTTTCAACTACTCCACTATACACTGGCACGCATTCTTCATAATCATTAGGATTAATTGGTTCCTCGGCAGGAGGTGCATCACATACTTCTTCCTGATCCATCAACTCAGGTTCTGGAGCTACTTCTCCTTGGCTCATTACATCATCTAAAGCTTGCTCGAAGGCTTCAAGAGGAACTTCACTTTCCTGAACAGCTTCACTCTCTGGAGCTTCATCGACGGTTTCGTATTCTGTTTCATCTGGTACTCTTGATTCGTTTTGAACATCAATTTCAGATTGTTCTGGGATAATTTGGTCTTCAGCCACCTCCGTAACAGAAGCTTCAGTTTCCATGTCATCGATTGAAGGTTCCATTGTCTCTGCTGTAGAGAACTGGTCAAATAATTGAGGAGATTCCATCGTAGTCTGTTGATAATTGGATTCTACATCCATCATATCACTGGTTTCTTCTGGAACAGGTGTCATATGTTCAACATAAATACTGGAACCTTCCCTAGCTTGAATAGGGTCATGGAAAATCATTTCCTCGTCACCTTCATTTTGTTCTGGTTCATCAGACAGAACTCCGTATTCAGGATTTGGTTCGGGTGCAAGCTCGAACTCATCATCTTCTTGTACAGGAGGTTTCCAAGTTT
Source organism: Caprella mutica (assembly GCA_947561585.1). Taxonomy (NCBI): domain Eukaryota; kingdom Metazoa; phylum Arthropoda; class Malacostraca; order Amphipoda; family Caprellidae; genus Caprella; species Caprella mutica. The sequence continues at coordinate 333,948 of CANNZV010000178.1, forward strand.
TACTAGGTTTCGGTAAGTCGGGCACAGCATCTGCAGAACTTTCAGCCAATTCAATTGTGTTGCAAATGGTAGACACTTTATCTTTCATTAACTCTGCAATTGGATCTATTGACTGATTTTCCTCACCCTCGGGGGCGGGAGGAGGCCATTGCATATTCAATTTACCGGGGACTTTTTTCTCTTCACCAACATAGTCAGATACCAATTCGAGTTGAACATCTGCTGGCATAACCTGATCAGGGTTAGAAGGAAAAGAAGAAGACTGATGGGAAGGTAAATCAATATTTCGGGGGAAATTGGGTTGGGAATTTTGGTCAGGGGAGGAATCCTCCATCGCCTGCGTCATGGATTTTACATATCTTTTTGTAGACACCTGGCTGTCCACCTGTACACATTTAAATTAGGAGTTAGAAAATTGAAGAGAGACTGGACACCATCAGGGAGAGGGAGGCTTTAAATGTTACACCATTGTGCATGCAAGATAGATAAGAATGAAGCGATACATTGATACATGAACGTGAGGTGAATAAATTGAACAGAGAAGCTAGTGAGCCATAAAGCAAATAGAGTGGATACCAAGAAAATGCAATAGATGTAGCTATTAAACCACAAGCTTCCTTACTAATCGCTAAAATAATGTGCTAAAGCTGTACAATATAGGAAAATTCAAAATCCTAAAAGAAAGGTGCAAAGTGAAAGATCAATCAGATGAATTCTACAACTATTATGAAAACAAATTCTAAATTTTGAAGCTCGTATGATGATATTCATAGAGATTGTATCCTTGATACACATTAAAATATCATCTCCGTAGAATAGATACTAAAAATTTAAATTGTAGATCGAATTAGATAAAGTTTCACATAATAGACGAGAAGATCTGAAATCTCCACCAAAGAATAAACATGACAGATTTTGTATACAGAAGAATTGACTATCTACAAACTGTAGAACTACTTGACAAGTAGTTAACCATTTTCTCACGTTATTCTGACTGGAAGAGACGTCACTATATGCCAGTGTGTTGGCAGTGGGCGGGGCAGCATGCATTATCAGCTCTGTGACCATTACGTCTGCAAGACACTCAGATCTGCCCGCTGGATTACTGGCGAGAACACCGTAACGACCGCTGTCTCCCAAGTCAGCTGGTTATTTGGAGGAGAAAAAAAAAGGGAAAATATTAGATGCTGAAAAACAGTTCTGAAAAAAATTGAACAAAGAAAAATCATATCAATATTTAAAAATGAAATCAAATATAAAGTGATCTGTAAATGTTAGATATAACTAGTTTTATTATACCTACCAAAAAAATTAGAAATCTATAGGAAATGTTGATGGAGTATTTATTTTTGTATTTTTTATTCAAATTGATCACTAACGACTAACGAATTAATTACACAAGAAGCTCTACTAAATGAAAATTATTATGCTCACATTCAGCAACCACGAGCCACTTCCTTGTTCCCTCATCCTTGATAACCACTCGGTCAGAGCTGACCAGGGGAGATCCGTTCTTTGACCAAGCAATCTCGGGTGTAGGAGTGCCTGTGACATCTACCTCCAAGTGAAGTCTTTCCCCCACACCCAGCACTAGGGGTTGGAGTCGCTTGCTGAACACCGGGGGGAACTGGGTCTCTGAAGGAGGAAGAGGTTACAAATTAAAATATGAAAATGGTAAAAATTAAAATATGAAAATGTTAAAAATTAAAATCTTAAAATGTTACAAATTAAAATCTTAAAATGTTACAAATTGAAATATGAAAATGTTACAAATTAAAATATGAAAATGTTAAAAATAAAAATATGAAAATGTTAAAAATTAAAACAAAATGAAATCTGGAAATAGTATCTAAGAATAGCTAATAGTTTAGGTCGTGTTTAGTGAATGTAAGATTATGAACTAGTACTAACTATGAAATGATCAATTTAATAAATTTGGCTTGGTTTCATGATAAAAACTAGGTAGAAATTGTATGAAAAATTAAGGAATTTGACAAAAAAATAAAAAAGCTAGATTTTCACTAGAAATTGAGCAAAGTATTCTTCTATTCAAAACTAACTTTTGACAACCAAGTCACAGGTAGACTGAGAAGTTCCCGCCTCGTTGTCAACAGAACAGGTGTATCGGCCTGAGTTGTGCTGAGCGGCGTGTGGTATCACTAGCGTAGCCTTGTTCAGAGACAGACTCGATTGAGAGGATGGGTCAACGGGACCGTTATTGTGACTCCAAGATACGGTTGGCTCTGGATAGCCTGAGATAAGAAAGAGTTAAGATATTATATCAACAGCTCAAAAAATTTCAAATTCTTATAATTCGAATCCGTTCGAAAAAAATCTCTAATATATATGGACGCATCAACTACAATATGCAAAAGTCTGAACAGAGCCAAACTGATAAATGATTTTTTTGAGCTAATAATTAGATTGATACTGTTTCAATAATCAAATCAATATTATTATTTAAAGAAAGTCTACTTCTTCTTGCACGGGGACTTAAAAAAATATTGAAACTATAGGTTTGGTAAATAAATATCATCTTTTTCACATAATAGCTACATTGAACGAATTTCTATGGAAAGAACAAATTTGAAAACAAAAACTCTCAAACCAGTAAACTTACCATCTATGACGCACTCCAGCACAACCCCCTCCCCCTCCTTCACTATGACTCCCTGCAGGGGGGTTATGAACCTAGCAGGGGTGGATTTCTTCTTCACAGGGACAATCTTGGTTGCCGACAAAGGTGCAGGTGGACAGGGCGCCGAAGGAACCCCTATGGACCGTGTTTCCGGGCCTTCTGACTGTGTCATCACAGACTCACTTTGAACGGAGAAAGCTGCTCCACCAGATGGTACTGACCCATCACTTGAGATCACCTAGTTAGAGAATTGGAAAGGATATTTAAACTTTATTCGTTATGGAGTTAATCTGGATAATAAATTTCTAATAACAGTCAGAATAGAAAAAAGTTAAAGATATTTATCGAATTTTGTCAAGATTGAAGAATGGACTGGTCAATATTTTCAACAATTGGCCCCTAGGGTAAGTTTCGAGTTTAGACAGTTCTAAAAATTTTATATTTTAATTTCTATTTTAATCAGTGCAGGTAGGTACCTATTACGGACACCAAAATTTATATGCACTTTTAAATAACTTTGAGCTTACCATAATGCAAAAACATTATATCTATTATTTAGCTATACCAAAATTTTAACGGTCGAAGAAAGATATGCCAAATAATGTTTCAAAACTTTCAATGCAAAATCTAAGAATTATGCTATAGTAAAATTCCTCGAAAAATTGACGTTACCTTTTTGCTGAAGGTGGAGGATGAAGAGACAAACTGGGTGGAGGAGTAAGAGGAGGATTGGGAGGTGGTAACCTCCTCACTAGTTACCTCAGGCATTTTCACTTGGAGGCAAACTGGGTCTGGAAAAGATAAAGAAAAATTGTTTATATAATTGTATGAAAAACAGTTCACCAAAAACTCAAAAGAATAGTGAAACTTAGTTAAAAATAGGTACTCTGCAACAGGATTGTATGACACAAATGTTGCAACCACTGTACATAGGTAAAAGCATAGAAATTGTGTAATCTTAAGTACACAGCTGAAAATATAGCATCACAAAACTAGGACACTATTTTTCAAGGTCAAGATTCTGATGAATACCAATCGATTCGAAATATATATGCCAAGAAGACAAAATAGTTTTAGACTTAGCTTTCAGGCGAAAGAGAATATAAACTTTTCTACATGAAATTAACGTACTTAAAAGAACAATGCTCTCATTTCTGCCAGAATAATAGAAAAAAGATGAAACGCGACTACCATTCTAATTCACATTGGCTAGACAATCGAAAATGACTACTTTATATTTTTATTTCTTGTGCACACTGCCAAAACTCGCAAATGTTATGAATTTTGCCGTTTTTAAGAATACAGGAATGATATGGATTCTATTTTAACTGTTACATTTTAAGCAATTGTTCTAATTACATAAAAAATATCCCTCCTCAAAAGTAAATATGCGATATTGATTTGATTAAGTTATTCCAAAAAGAAAGTTGGATGAAGAGGTGAGTGGTGACCCCTCTTAATAACCTATGACCTCACCAAAACTAACTAGGTATAAAGTAACAAAAATTTACTTCATCAATCACCAATCGACAGAGGGTGTGGGCTCTAATTAACCGTTAGAAGTTCAATTAAACATTAATATATATTGGTGTTAATATCAAAGAGCAGCTCGCTAGAAGGTGCCTGCCAACTGACCTTATTTATAAGCTAGGCACCACCTACTCTCACACAAATGTAACGATTTTGCTTGCTTTTCGAGTGATCAAACAGGACAAACCACAATCTTTCTTTTATGTACTGCTCCAATTTATTTCCAAGCAGAGATGGAAAACAAAAAATGAGGCTAGTATAAGTTTCCATTTTCCGTCACGTTTCATGATATATAAATATGTTAAAATTGAGAAGAGTAGGTAACTATGTACATGGATGAATATTTAGTTTCGAGGACAAAATGAATGATTTCAAAATATACCGTAGATATTTAGAAATTTCTCGATCATTGTTTTAACATTAGCTTTTTACTGTAAATAAATACGCTAAATATTGATATGAATGTGCATCTTTGAAGGTGAAAATTAAAATGGAAAATAATACAAAATATCTTTAGACACCTAACAGATTTGGGAACACCACAAAATGGAGGCTAAAGTGAACGGATATGGCATCACCACAAAATGGAGGCTAAAGTGAACGGATATGCAACACCACAAAATGGAGGCTAAAGTGAACGGATATTCAACACCACAAAATGGAGGCTACTGTGAACGGATATTCAACACCACAAAATGGAGGCTAAAGTGAACGGATATTCAACACCACAAAATGGAGGCTAAAGTGAACGGATATTCAACACCACAAAATGGAGGTAAAGTGAACGGATATGCAACACCACAAAATGGAGGCTAAAGTGAACGGATATTCAACACCACAAAATGGAGGTAAAGTGAACGGATATGGTATAACCAAAAAATGGAGGCTAAAGTGAACGGATATGGCAACACCACAAAATTGTTTTTATCACTGAAGATAATTCTTTTCACAACCTTCCACATCATATATTTCTAATTGATTTGATTAATATCACCATAAATTAATCAAGAAACTTGATCCGTATTTATTTTTAGCATCCCACGTACCTTTTCCTAACTGACACTTATCCCCTATCGGACCATTATTTGGTGAGCGATAGCAAACGACACACCCCTGGGGCACCTTCCCGAGACTGAAGTGCACCACCGGCAGTAGAAAATGCCACTGACAGACCCTTGCAATGCAGCCCAGCCTTAGCCCAAAGGGGTCTAATGGGACTAGTAAGGCACGGTGACTAATACGCTTCAAGGATAGACCAAATAGTTAGATTTCGAGTGAGAAAAATAGTGGTTCATTTAGACAGGTACAATTTTTTTAAACTTAGATTTATGATCATTACAGTATTGAAATTGTAATTCGTGGAGAGAAGGTAATACAATATAACCGATTTAGGTAAATTATATTTGAAGTACTATAAGTTTGATTAAAATTTCTATAAAAAAATAGAAATTTAGCGAATTTTGCAAATAGCTATATGAGAAATTAACAGAGACCCAACTAGTTAATGATCTCTAATTTATTTTATACAATTACTTAATATCAAATACGAAAACTAGGTATGATAACTAGGTATGATATCTAGCTACTAGGTATGTTAACTAGCTACTAGATACGGTAACATTCTACTAGGTATGGTAAATCTGCTAGGCTAGCTATGGTTATTAGCTACTAGGTATGGAACCTGGCTACTGAGTATAAAAGCTAGCTACTAGGTGTGGTAACTATCATGTAGGTACCGTAGCTACAAGGCGGGGGGTAACTACAATGTCTAAAACCTACTAGGTATGGTAACATACCAGACACGTTTCCTACTAGATGCGATGCAGTTACTACTATCTAGCCATAGCAAAAACTAGGCATGCTAATTAACATATCAAGGTGCAGATCAAGAAAATACGGAAGGCATTGTGCTGCCAAAACGCCTAGAAGAATTTAATGGTGTAATTAATTCACTTTAAATATAGGCAGTTTGCAGACGGTTCGCTGTGGGGAAAAACTGAATATGCAGCTGCATTACACTAACTGGCAACTCGCCAATAGACTCGAGATGTTGCCAGAGAACAACTTAATGAATGCCCCTGCAAAGTCTATGGTTAATTACCACCACAAATGAAAATATCAAAATAGAACATATTTTAGTAATAATTCCCAATAATGTAGGGGTCAAAAAATTAAGATTTTCTTTAGAAAATGTAGAGATGTTATTTTTATGAAACAATATTTGCATTCAAATATGCATCTCACCTGCCCTGATTCATCAAAGTTGTTAGTGTTTAAAGTCAGAGGGTTTGTTTATGAACTCTAAATGAGGGGAATGAGGTATAAATCTTACCAGTAAAGGTAATAAGGTAGAACTAACCAAGTGAAGGTAATAAGGTAGAACTAACCAAGTGAAGGTAATAAGGTAGAACTAACCAAGTAAAGGTAATAAGGTAGAACTAACCAAGTGAAGGTAATAAGGTAGAACTAACCAAGTGAAGGTAATAAGGTAGAACTAACAAAGTGAAGGTAATAAACTAACAAGCTAAAAATCAGGGTAAACTAACCGATATTTTTTATTCGTACCTAATTCACCCATATATAAAACCGTTATTGTAAGTTCATAAAATGGAGATAGACCAATTCAACATTTCTTAATATTCCACTAACAGATGTTTTTTTATTTTAACTTGTTGGGTATCACCAAAACATAGTATCTATACATGTACCATTAAATTAGTTCCCAGAGACGTACCTATGAGTAGCCACCATCAACAACAAACATTGCGATATTTATTTGACTTCAATGATAATATTGCACAGTGAAAAACAATTAAAACACTATTTTTTTAAAGCTTTTAGTTTAGTAGGGTAAGCTCTGATCATCTCCGCATTTTCGATCATATAACTGATAAAATCATTATAGAACGAGTTAAAATGTTAATTATTTAATATTCCTTATATGGTCGATAATATGGAACAGTACGATAACTATGAACTTACCTCATTAGGGGTGAAGGCGTTGGTGGGGAGAAGTTCAACGATCTTTACTTACGTTTAATTTATTTTTAATGTAAAATCTCATCGATTTATTGGAGATGTGACAGTAAATAATTAATAAAGTGAGAAGAAGGAAGTGACGTAAATAAGACAAAAGAGGGGAATAATAATAAATTATTAATAGGGTAAATTATGAATTATCGGACAGTTTCACATTTTCGGTCATATAAAAAAATCTTCAATAGCTAATATTTTGTTTTTGTTTAAAAGTATATACCTATTTTTCCATTATAAATAAATATAATACAAATGTTATTTAAACTTTATTTTAATTATTAATAAACATTATTTTTTTTAGTATCGAAAATGTGAAACCGTCCGAAAACTTGAAACTTACCCTACTTGAATTATTACTTTTTCAACTCACCAATAACTTTGAGGGTGGCTTCAGAGCGGGTTTTGCCCGCACTGTTCTCTGCTAAGGCCCTCACAGTGCCCGAATGGATGACCCCTGGGTAAGGTAGGGTCAAGCAGTACCTCCACCCCCCATCTGCTCCCCCACCAACACCACACTCCCCCAACTGGTACTGGAGGGAGCCTCTGACGTACTCTTGTCCTGATATCACACTGTCGTTAAGGGACCACTTCACCTGGGTACATAAAAACAAAATTACATTAACAATTATAAAAAAGATATTAAATTAACAATTAAGTAGCTATAACATAAAGATTAACATAAAGACATTTAGAATGTAACATAATCAATTTTAAAAATTGAATTATAATAACATAAATTGAATTAAAAATTTAACATAACGATTCAATTTTATTAAGAAAATGTATTACCTTTTTAAATTTTAACAAATGATTTTTTTGAATTTTAACAAATGATTTTTTTGAATTTTAACAAATATTTTTTTATACTGTATATACATATTTCTTTTTTTATATTTCTCATTCACAATCTGAGGTAGCCACCAGATTGAAATGCTTTATTATAGCTAATTATAAAATGAATTTGACATACCGTAGGTTTGGGTGTCCCTTTAACGTCCACCTCGAATGTGACAGTTTCCCCCGAGGGAATGGTGATGTCATTGAGTGTCCTGGTGAAGACTGATGGAGAACTTACTTCCACCTCTTTCAATGGGGGGAGCATCTGTTCGATACTGAGGAAGGAGATAGATTTAGCAGTACCTGCTGAGTTTGAGGCGACAACCTCGTACTGGCCTGAATGGTGGAAGGAGGCCCGGGGTATGGACACAGTCACTTCCCCTGTGGGCTCCTCAACCAGTTCCAGCTGGTTGTCAGGGACAAGTGGTTCCCCATCCCTGAACCAGACGACTGTGGGCCGGGGTTCACCCGTCACGATGGCTGAGAGGGTCACCGCCCCATCTTCTGTCACGTGACGGTCCGGTAACACTTGGGTGAAGCGAGGGGCTACTGTGGGAGGTGGTGGTGCTGGGGGGTCTGGATCTGGGGGTGCTGAGAGATGGAATTTCATAATTATTTTTTAAATTAAAATAAATTTCATTTCCATACTATTTTAAATGTAGCTGTACTTCGCTTTCGCTTTATTTAATTTTTGACTGATTTTAATAATAAATCCAAAAGCTAGCTAGCTCTATCAAGATTATCTAAATAAATCAAATTGTTTTTTTGAAGTCAGAGTTCACAGGTAGTAATATGGACACCATACTCCCTCTATTGGCGATACTGTAACAGTGTAGGGTAAACACCCTGGCAACAAAGACTTATTCCCTGTGACACTAGGGAATATTCCAGGAATATATCCTTCTTCCCTGGGATATATTCCTTTAATATCCCAGGATGAGTCCTTGTTGCCAGGGCGCATGGTATCTATATGTACCATAGGGATACTTACTCTCTACATTGAGCAGAGCAGAAGTACTAGCTTCCCCAGCAGAGTTCCTAGCCACCACCTTGTACTCCCCAGCGTCCTCAGGGTAAGCCTCATGAATGAGGAGGGAGCATCTGTCCCCGTGAAAGAGGAGCTTGAAGTCTGAGGACTCTTTAACGGGTTTGTCGTCATGGTACCAGATAACCTGGAGAGAAATAAGGGGAAAATGAGTTTTACATTTCAAGTTACGAGTTATGAAACGGTTCCATATTGCCGATCTTGAAGAAGAAAATGGCTGGCTGAAAGTATTTTTTGGCTGAAAATATTTTTTACTATTATATAGGCTTGTATTCATATCTACTTTGTAGCTATTTTGTTTACCATATCATTATCAATATATATTTATTTAATTCGTTATTTTAATTCTTCTTATCCACGATAACTGCAGGTAAATACCACTTAAAATAATGTGTTAAAATGTTATTATTTTCCTGTATGATTGAAAATGTGGAACAGATCAACAATTGGTAATTTACCCTAGGGCGATATGGAAATTGTTTTTATTGCACAGTGCTATCTAATACTTCTGTAAACCCGGGTTTGCAGAAGTATTAGATAGCACTGTGCAATAAAAACAATTTCCATATCGCGTTTTTCTTAGATGCCCGAAGATGCAGTACTGACCAATAATTAAGATTTTACCCTATCATTTTCTTTGTTTTCCTCATCCCCATTCTTTGAATGAAATCCTTGCTGCCTCACCTCTGGCTCAGGCTGCCCCACTATAATGCAGTCCAGCCTCACGTCCCCTCCCTCAACCACCGTGGTGTCCACCAGCCTCAGCTGTACTGATGGCTTCACCAGCTCCACCTCCACGTCACTCGGTAACTCGGAGTCACTTGTCTCGGTGGGGATGCGCCCCTGGGGGGAATTGAAGAAAAAAAATAGGATACTTATAATCTAGGGTAAGTGCTTAATTATCGGTCAGTTCCACATTTTCGGAAACATAAGAAAAACGATATAATAATAATAATTTAATTTTCATTATAATTGGTATCCGTGATACCTGCAGGTATCATGGCTACCAATAAAAATAAAAATTGAATAATTATAATTACATCGTTTTTCCTTACGTGTACGAAAATGGGGAACTGACCGATAATTAAGGTTTTACCCAAGCTATGTTGATTTACTTTTATAGTCTGGAATATTTCTCGATTTACTTTTACGGTACAAATTATTTTCTCGGACTGTAAAAGTAAAGAGAAAAAAAAAGTTATTTTCCACAATCCAAATTACAACAGTTCGGACACCAAATAGCGAAAACCCCTTCTATTCCATTCACTTCAGACAGCTTCAGAAGAGAGCCCAAAGTTCTTCATGAATATTCATGATTTAATTCAAGTAAGGTCTATGAAGACCCACAAAAATATTTAATAAATTTTTTAAATATCACAAAATACTGCATTAACTTTGTCCAATTGTCTACTACCTACAGAAGACTGAGCACATGTTAATAAACATTGCATGGGTAACTGCAACAAAAATATTGCACATTGCCATTGAGTTTACATTCAATCAATTTTCAATTTCCGGAAAGAACGAGATTTCTTTATGATATGTAGCTATATCATAACTCTATGGATTTACTCAGCTACACTCAAGAGAAATAATGATGCATCCAGGTGTTTCGAGTTCACCCTATGGCTTTGTCTCTAAAGTGAAACACTTTAGTGCATCAAACTATAGTTTTGATGCACTTAGGCTCGAAAGTGCATCAGTTTGATGCACTTTAGTGTCTCAAATTTTCTTTTGCCACAATGATGAGAATAGTTTCCACATAATTTTAATAAAATTATAACTGAGACACTAAAGTGCATCAAACTGTTGCACTTTAGTGCATCCAAACTAGAGTTTGATGCACTAAAGTGTCTCGCTTTAGAGACAAAGCCATAGGGTGAACTCGAAACACCTGAGTGCATCAGTTGGAGTTGTTTATTTTTCTCAGTGTAACGCTTTTAAAATTTGGCATGATTACTTTTACAGACAGAATTATTTTTTCCTAACAATAGCTAGAATCAAAATATTTTTTTAAATAATAGATAATATATGATATTTAAAAGAATAGAAAATATTATGTGTTTCATTCGTACCTTCACAGATACTGTGGCGGAGCACTGGGCTTCGCCGGCGGAGTTCTTTGCCACGGCAGTGTACAGACCTCCATTCTTTGGAAAAGACTCTGTGACTATTAAGGTAGCTGTACCACCATCGTAAGTAACCTGCAGAGGAACAAATAGACACTATATTAGTAGCTATATATACATTTTTTTATCCACCTTTTCAGGAAACTATATAATAATTATAATATAGCTAACTCGTTATTTTAATTGGTATCCATGATACCCGCAAGTGTCAATGTTTCATGGATACCAATCAAAATAAAGGTTAAACAATATTTTAATATACTTTTGCAGGTTTCATGGATACCAACTAAAATGAAACTTGAATGATATTATAGTTTTTCTTAGCTATTTATGATCGAAAATGTGGAACCATCCAATAACTAGTAACCTAGCCACTACGGTTCATTTGACTCGCTTTACACTAGGAGCGCTGACTTTAATTTACTTTACGCTGACTTTACTTTACTTGTATAGCTATATGGTTCATTTGACTCACTTTACACTCTGGAGTTTGTTTGACAGGTTTGTTATTGTGGAACCAAGCAATGGTTGGCTGGGGCTCACCAGCCACCTGACACTCTAGCTTGAACTTCTGCCCCGCCCTAGCCATCAGATTGCTGAGGGGGGTGGTGAACACTGGCAGACTGGAGACTTCTTTGGCTGAAAAGAGAGAAAATAGGTTAGAAACTTAGAATGTGTCCAAGACGGTAAAAAGAAGTACAAATTCGATGTTTTTTTTTCAATCGGAGGAACGTTATGTTATGGAGGAACCAATAAAACTGTGGGGTAAGTTTAGAGTTATCGGTTGGTTCCACATTTTAGATTAAATAAAAAAAAATTAAAATAAAAGCTAAACAATAATTATCATCAGTTTTTTCTTATATGATCGAAAAAATTGTAACCGTCCTTTAACTCGTAACGTACACTAGGATAACAACCACACTGACCTATGACAGTGACGTAGGTGGATGTTTCATCTTCCCCCAATTCATTGGAGGCTTTACACCTGTAGGAGGCAGAGTCCTCCATGAAGACCTCTTCGAAGTGGAGGACACAGTCGCCATTGTTGTAGGTGATAACGTAGTTGGGGTTATCGTCAACACAGTCATCATTCTTAGTCCATGTGACCGTGGGTAGGGGGTGACCTGGGCAAATAAATTATGGGATAAATGACGAATTATCGGTCAGTTTATCTATAAGAAAAAACGATATTATATATAATTTCAAAGAAAAGAGTTAGCATCCTTTTATTTTTCTAGAGCTTTCGAATATTTCACAACTTCATAATTTACTACATAATTTACTAAGATTTGCAAGAAGGAAGCCAATAACTGAAATTATATTATTTGAATGATAGGATGGTTCTAATTTCAGAGTGAGTTAATTACAGCAAAAAACCATTGCCTATATTCTGTGAGGTATCACAGATACAACATAACATATTATTTTAATTAACATTAAATACCGTTTCTCCATATTATACTACAGTTATTATTTCATTTATTTGCACTAGTGATGAATTAGAGTATAGGGCCAAAAATCCATGTAGCTAATCAAAGTTCACTATATATTAAGAATGTAAGATATCACGTAATGATCGGAATAACGTTAACAGAAATATTTTTTTTGTTCAAATAAAACACTAAATAGCTAAGTGCCTCATGAAAATAATTTTTTCATTAAAATATTTAAATTTGTTCGATTAACGAATATTTCTATACATGCAAATATAAATAAAATATTATTTCTATGATATTGAAACGTTAAATTCATAATATGGCAAAAGGAAATAATAATAGGAGAAGAAAAATACTAAAGTGTGAGGAATTTGTCTAATGGTTTCAGTTTTTCGTGAAAAGAATCCCAGAGAATCATTGTACTTTTATGTTGCGTGGTAAACTCATCTGTACTACTTCATAAATATTACTGGGGTGCAGTTTGGCACTAAAATTATGAGTTTTAAGAGATATATAACTAATGTGAATTTGAATAGAAAGTCATTGCTTTCAGTTGGTGATGATACCTGCAGGTATCATGGATACCAACTGAAATGAATATTAATAAATGTATAGTTTTTTCTTATATTCCAGAGGAAAAAGTAGGAGGGGCTTAGCAAAAAGTCTGGTGGAAAGACTTGAAAACTCTACGTGTGTACGGTCCTTTAATTTGAGCGTGTAAGAATGAGAATTTTAAGATATTCTTGTAATATATAGGTATTGAACAATAAAAAAGATATCACAATTGCACTTAACTAATGTAAGAGTACACATGTGATCTAATACATGAAAAAAGTTATCCGATTGCTGAAGGAAAATATTGAGGGAATATCCCAGGCAAGAAGGATTATTCCTGGGATATCTCCTCAATATCTCAGAAATAATTCCTTCTTGCCTGGATCATGAAAAGTCACAGTTTAATTTTGAAGGGAAAACACAGCCCATTATTAGTGAAGAAGAGCACTGCAGTACTCGGAAAGTGGGTGTATCCTTACCAGTGACGGTTGCCTCCAGGTTATGCACCACCCCCTCGTGGATCTGAGAGGAGGGGGGCAACTGTTTGGTGAAGAGGGGGGCTGACAATACCTCCAGGGGTTCACTTTCTGGAGGGGGGGGGGATAGAAATTTACACCAAGGAAAAAATTTAGAGATTTTTTCAAAATTTGGAGACGACATAAAATATATGCTATCGTATAAAAATAAACATTTTACTTCATAAATTATTTTTTCATCTACATTTAGCAGACTAACTACCTACATTGTTTATTGAAAAAAAAATTATGGACTGTTCAGTTGTCCGAAATAATCGAGGTAGCTAGCTAATTATTTTAATAAAAATGACTAACAGACTTACCCCTGACTAACAGACTTACCCCTGACTAACAGACTTGCCCCTGACTAACAGACTTGCCCCTGACTAACAGACTTACCCCTGACTAACAGACTTACCCCTGACTAACAGACTTACCCCTGACTAACAGACTTACCCCTGACTAACAGACTTACCCCTGACTAACAGACTTACCCCTGACTAACAGACTTACCCCTGACTAACAGACTTACCCCTGACTAACAGACTTACCCCTGACTAACAGACTTACCTCTGACTAACAGACTTACCCCTGACTAACAGACTTACCCCTGACTAACAGACTTACCCCTGACTAACAGACTTACCCCTGACTAACAGACTTACCCCTGACTAACAGACTTACCCCTGACTAACAGACTTACCCCTGACTAACAGACTTACCCCTGACTAACAGACTTACCCCTGACTAACAGACTTACCTCTGACTAACAGACTTACCTCTGACTAACAGTCTACAGACTTACATCTGACTAACAGACTTACCCCTGACTAACAGACTCACCCCTGACTAACAGACTGGCTTTAGTCTCAGCTTCCCCTGCACTGTTGAAGGCTTTACAGGTGAAGATGGCTGAGTCTTCAGTGAATGTCTCTTCAATCGTCAGGCAACATACTCCTGTCAAGTCAAACATTACTTTATATTAACTAACTAAAAAGTCATTATATCAATATTATCACCGTAACTATATCTACATATGTACATATATCTAATAACTTATTAATTAACTAAAAATCTATAATGAAAAAAATTAAACAATAGAGATGAATGAATTTGAACGTTTAGTAATTATACAAAGTGATAAAATTTAAGGGAACGGAGTATAACTCAGACACTCATTTGCAACAATCTGATAGTTAAGATATTTCAGAAGTAGACATGTTGCCCCCACTTTCCGACTACTGCAATGCTGTCTTCACTCACCATCAGTGTAATCTGTTTGGTAGTCTGGGTTTTTCATGATGCTGAGGTTGTCTTTGAACCATTCAACCGTGGGCTGTGGTTCACCTTTAACCCTACGAGTGGTGGAGAAGAAACCATGAGGTTAGACATAAGATCAAATATCAAATTAAATTTCTCCAATATTAAAATAAATAATCAGCCTTAGCTACAGATGTTAATCAGTAACAATAATGATAATAATATGCCCCGTACGAATAGCACAGGAATATTTTTGCGGATAATCTAAATTGTAATGACGCTCACTGTACTTTAGTGGTCAATTGTTATCGACATCGATTTTTTAAAACTTTTTGTTTCTAAATTAATTTGACATTTTCAAACAGTTTCTGTATTTAATTATATTTTTCTATTCTACCTGCACTCGAAGGTGAATTTGACCCCCTCTGTGACAGTGGCCCCCACGAGGGGTGTCATGAACACCGGGGGAAGGGATTTCGTCTCTGAAACTTCCTCAACCTTCTGACTCCTCTTGGTCATGAAGAACTCCTCCTGCACCACCTGCTGCTCCTTCTCCTGCACCACCTGTGGCTCCTTCTGCACCACCTGAGGCTCCTCTTCAACCATTGCCTCGGTTTGGATGTCTATTTCAACCTGCAAATGTAATTTGTTGCAGCTACTACAGTTCAGTAAGGTAAAGTGACAATTACCAGATGTCAATCAAGTAGCTACCAGATGAAAAATGTCAATAGATTTCTATAAAAATGGACCAAAATATAAAAAAAAAACATTCATTGTGGAATACATTTTAATGTCCATATTTTGATGTGATTTTTAATAATACCATTTTGAAATTTTCAGAGGTAATTTAATTCACATCAGGTAATTGAAACTGCATATTTAAATGAGAATGATAACTTTTAGTCAAACGATAGATTTTTTTTAAATAGAATTTTATTTTAATTATATAGTAGCAAGCAACAGTGTAAGGAAAAATGAGGGGGGGAGAGGAGGGCTGGGAAAAAGAACTGCTTCACTATATTCAATTTGTGTTCTATTTCTTTGCTGAAGTCAGGATTTTTTTCCGAGCAATCTACCAGTTCTACATTTTCAAAATTTAGCTACATGATGGATTCCAAATTTCCAATTAAAATAAGCAGTTAAAATGATATATCACATATCTCTTTCCTACAAGATCGAAAATGTGGAACCAAGCGATAACTCAGAACTTACCCCTCCCTCTCTCAACTCCTTACCTTAGTAGGTGCCTCTTGCTTGGAGGCCAATTCCTCGGCAAACTTTCTCGCCTCCTCAGAATTCTTGGCCGCTAGCTTTGCGGCCACTGCCTCCTCTTGGGCGAGAGCAAGGGTCTGCGCCATAGCCTGGGACTCCTGAGAAAGGGGTGGGTATCTATGATACAGGTCTGTCATGGTACATATCTATGATACACATATAAGCTAATGTCTACGGTATTGGTGTTAATCTTCGGTAGCTATGATACAGGTTTTTCACAGTAGCTATGATAGCTACAGGTTTTTCACGATATCTATAAAACTTGATTTTCACTGTGTCTATGAAACTGGCTTTTCACTGTATCTATGGTATATACATGCTTTTCATATGTACTATCTAAGATACTGGTTTTTCATAGAATTTATGATACAGATTTCTCAGATCTATGAAAGATTTTTCACAGTATCTATGATAAAAGTTTTATACAGTAACTATCTATGATAAAGGTTTTATACAGTAGCTATCTATGATAAAGGTTTTTCACAGTAGCTATCTATGAAACAGGTTTTTCACAGTAGCTATGATACAGGTTTTTTACAGTAGCTATATATGATAAAGGTTTTTCACAGTAGCTATTATATGAAACATGTTTTTCACAGTAGCTATCTATGAAAAAGGGTTTTCACAGTAGCTATGATACAGGTTTTTCACAGTAGATATTATATGAAACAGGTTTTTCACTGTAGCTATCTATAATACATGTTTTTCACAGTCTTTATAATACATAATCATCACTAGCTACCAGTATACAAATTACATTCTTAAGAGTAAAATGAAAACAACGACTCACCTGCTGTTGCTTTATTTTCGCTTGCTCAGCGTTTCTGAGATTTTTCTCGATGTCAGTGAGATTCCTTTTGATGATCTGGAAACTTTCAATGACGTGATCGTACTGTCGAGACACGTTATTGATCTGAAAAAGAAAATCATTTTAATATTTTCTGTGAGATTATATGGATATTTAAGTGCTAAAAACTATCTATCTACCCCTTTACCTGTAAGGCCCCCTTTACACTTGCGTTTCTCTACACCGCCTTTAAAAAAATGCTCATGGCAAAAAGTTTAGCTACAATTGATATTAACGGAGTCCTTCACACTTGCGTTTTTTTTTCACCAGCATTTTTTCTAACGCAGGTGTGAAGGGATCCGTTAAAATCAATTGTAGCTTAACTTTTTGACATGAGCATTTTTTTAAAGGCGGCGTTGAGAAACGCAAGTGTGAAGGGGGCCTTAGACTTAGCTATATCTATTTACTAACTACCCCTTCACCTGTTAGTTATATCTATTTACTAACTACCCCTTCACCTGTTAGTTATATCTATTTACTAACTACCCCTTCACCTGTTAGTTATTTCCATCTACTAACTACCCCTTCACCTGTTAGTTATATCTATTTACTAACTACCCCTTTACCTGTTAGTTATATCCATCTACTAACTAACCCGTTACCTGTTAGTTATATCCATCTACTAACTAACCCTTTACCTGTTAGTTATATCCATCTACTAACTACCCCTTTACCTGCTCTTCATTGGTGGGCCCATATAGCTGCAGCGCCTTCTGCGTGATGTCTGATATCCTCTGCTGTTGCTCTGGCTCTCCCTGCTTCAGGAAAGACTCTATCTTGGAGTTGAGTTGGTACACTTCGTCAGGGTATCTGACGGAGGAGGAGTCGCTGGCTATCTCCACCAGGAGGGAACTGCACTTACGGAACCACTCTTCGGACTGGAGGGAATGGAGGAAATATATTTCAAAACGGAAAGCTAGCTGTAACGAATAATAAAATATGTACAATTTTATTGGTATTTTTTAAACAGACCGTAATAAAAAAAATATATAAGCTATCTCACCCACACCCACCAAATCTATCTCTATAACCTATCTCACTCACACCCACCAGATCTATCTCTATAAGCTACCTCATCCACACCCACCAGATCTATCTCTATAAGCTATCTCATCACCACCCACCAGATCTATCTCTATAAGCTATCTCATCCACACCCACCAGATCTATCTCTATAAGCTATCTCATCAACACCCACCAGATCTATCTCTATACGCTATCTCGTCCACACCCACCAAATCTATCTCTATAAGCTGTCTCACTCACACCCATCAGATCTATCTCTATAAGCAATCTCACCCACACCCACCAGATCTATCTCTATAAGCTATCTCATCCACACCCACCAGATCTATCTCTATAAGCTATCTCATCCACACCCACCAGATCTATCTCTATAAGCTATCTCATCACCACCCACCAGATCTATCTCTATAAGCTATCTCATCCACACCCACCAGATCTATCTCTATAAGCTATCTCACCCACACCCACCAGATCTATCTCTATAAGCTACCTCATCCACACCCACCAGATCTATCTCTATAAGCTACCTCACCCACACCCACCAGATCTATCTCTATACGCTATCTCGTCCACACCCACCAAATCTATCTCTATAAGCTGTCTCACCCACACCCATCAGATCTATCTCTATAAGCAATCTCACCCACACCCACCAGATCTATCTCTATAAGCTATCTCATCCACACCCACCAGATCTATCTCTATAAGCTATCTCATCCACACCCACCAGATCTATCTCTATAAGCTATCTCATCACCACCCACCTGATCTATCTCTATAAGCTATCTCATCCACACCCACCAGATCTATCTCTATAAGCTACCTCATCCACACCCATCAGATCTATCTCTATAAGCTATCTCATCACCACCCACCTGATCTATCTCTATAAGCTATCTCATCCACACCCACCAGATCTATCTCTATAAGCTACCTCATCCACACCCACCAGATCTATCTCTATAAGCTATCTCACCCACACCCACCAGATCTATCTCTATAAGCTACCTCATCCACACCCACCAGATCTATCTCTATAAGCTACCTCACCCACACCCACCAGATCTATCTCTATACGCTATCTCGTCCACACCCACCAAATCTATCTCTATAAGCTGTCTCACCCACACCCATCAGATCTATCTCTATAAGCAATCTCACCCACACCCACCAGATCTATCTCTATAAGCTATCTCATCCACACCCACCAGATCTATCTCTATAAGCTATCTCATCCACACCCACCAGATCTATCTCTATAAGCTATCTCATCCACACCCACCAGATCTATCTCTATAAGCTATCTCATCCACACCCACCAGATCTATCTCTATAAGCTATCTCATCCACACCCACCAGATCTATCTCTATAAGCTATCTCATCCACACCCACCAGATCTATCTCTATAAGCTATCTCATCCACACCCACCAGATCTATCTCCCTGAAAAGGTCCACTGCCAGCTGTATGTTCCTGTCAGTTTCTTCCACTCTGTGGTTGAACGTCTGCCACTTTTGTGTCAGATCTTCAATATCTCTGGTGACGTCAGAGGAGTTCTCTCCTGTGGCGGGCAATAACCGCTCTGAAGATTCCGTGAAAGCGTCAATACGCTTCTTTAGTTCCTGTGAGGTAAGGGTTAAATTAGGTAAAGGTTGAATTAGGTAAAGGTTGAATTAGGTAAGGGTTGAATTAGGTAAGGGTTAAATTAGGTAAAGGTTGAATTAGGTAATGGTTGAATTAGGTAAGGGTTGAATTAGGTAAAGGTTGAATTAGGTAAGGGTTGAATTAGGTAAGGGTTAAATTAGGTAAAGGTTGAATTAGGTAAGGGTTGAATTAGGTAAGGGTTAAATTAGGTAAAGGTTAAATTAGGTAAGGGTTAAATTAGGTAAAGGTTGAATAAGGTAAGGGTTGAATTAGGTAAAGGATAAATTAGGTAAGGGTTGAATTAGGAAAAGTTAAATTAGGTAAGGGTTAAATTAGGTAAGGGTTGAATTAGGTAAGGGTTAAATTAGGTAAGGGTTGAATTAGGTAAGGGTTAAATTAGGTAAGGGTTGAATTAGGTAAGGGTTAAATTAGGTAAGGGTTGAATTAGGTAGCTAAGGGATAGGTTAACAACACTGAATTTCAAAATAACAAGAAAATAAATTATTTCTGGTTATTCCTATTCTAATAATTACATGACTATATTGTAAAATGTTCTTGCATCACTTTATACTTTTCAATAAACAATTAGTCAATTACTATTAAATATAGCTACTATTGTCTCACATTAACAGTGGTTACGAATTGTCTGAAAGACTCTTGTGTTTTCAGGCACTCAGGCAGTGAGTCTCCATAGCGGCCACTCGTCTTTGCCAGCTGATCTGACAGCTGCTGTAACTGCTCAGAGATAACCTGGAATAATAAAGAAACATTAGTTAAGAGGACACAGAAACATTTATTTATATATGAACGATAAGATTTGAAAATTCTATGAAAATTTTTGATGAAAATTTTTATATTTTTAATGAAAATAGTGTGAAGTATTTTAGCTAGGAAAAATAGATCATTAGTTAAGAAAATAATTTGATTTTTATGAAAATAATTTGAAAAAATGAAAATAATAGAATTTTTTATAGGAAAAAAGTAAACTTGTTTTCTTGTTTTTAAAGAAATATCAAAGCATAGATATAGTAGCTACACTAGTGAAATGTTACCTTGAGATCGGAATGGTACTGTGACTTTTTGGTCTGCTGCTCCAACTGTCGCAGCCTCTCCCTCCAGTTGCGTTCGAAAGTTTCCTGCCTGCCCCCCAACATCTCCTCCATCATACGCGTGTCCACTGCAGTTGCCTCGGGAGGACACTTAAGGGGGAGCGGGGGAGAGATGTTCATTGGGAAGTTAAACTTATATAGCTAGGGTAAATTACTAATTATCGGTCAGTTTCACATCAAATCAAACGATATTACAATTTTAATTTAATTTTTATTTTAATTAGTATCCATGATACCCTGCGGGCATCATTTTTCCTTATATGACCGAAGATGTGAAACTGACCGATAATTCATAATTTACCATATAGTGTAAGTTTTTTTCACATAAATCAAGCCTATGGTAAGTTCCAAGTTATTGGATGGTTTTATGTTTTTGGACATATTAGAAAAAAACATAAAATTCAAGATTTTAACTCGTTATTTTATTTGGTATCCATGATACCTGCAGACAAGTTGATATACCTTGCCTGAAGGTATCACGGATACGAATTAGAATTACGAGTGAAACTGTCAAACTATATTTTATTTTCTTATATGTCCGAACACATAGTGCCGTTCGATAATTTGAAACTTACCCCAGGCTTGTTTTAAGTGAAATAAAATGTTAAAAAACATTCTTTTGAATATTCTTTGTAAATATAATTTAAGTTGATCATCATCAATTAGTTTGGGCATCAATCAAACTTATAGAGAAACGTTGAAGAAAACATAAGCTGAGTTGAATTAGCTAGTCACTCCTAACTAGTAGATTCAAAAGGGTAAATAATTACAAACTAGTAGAGCCCTAGTGTTAAATTAGAGTCCTAGTGCCTCACCTGCTGACTCAGTTTCTCTATGATAGACTCTGCCTCACTCCTAGCGAACCTAATGAGCTCATTGACAGCCTGCTTGCTAGCGTCAAGAGACTTCAACTGATGGTCCAGAGCCTCTGCCTCGGTAGGGAGTGTCTCGAACTCTTCCTCTATCTTGGAGCAGCACCGGTGAATCTACAGGAAGAGAAGTGAGTACATAGATCACTAATGATTTCAAGAATTCTATCCGTTCAAAGTTACAATAGAGCTGCTTTAGTGAATGGAGAGTTTTGAGAAGGTGAAATATCCTGTATAGTGAAAAAAATTTCTTTAGTCTGCCATAAAATGGCCATCAGTTTTCTAAAACTGATGGCCATTCATGGCAGACTATAGAAAATTGATTCACTATACAGGATAGTTCATTTCTCATACTCTACATTAACTATAGAGGAGCCACTATAGAGAAGTTATATTCTACTGCAATAACAACATTGTTTCAATACTGGCAATAATGTAATAGAGGCAATGTCGCCCCCAAGAAACCTTGGTTCTTCAAAATACTTATCGAAAATGATGAAAATATTCTGAGTTAAACAGATTAGCATACTTAGTGTATCCTATTGAGTGCATGCACTTACCTCCCTAATGTTCTTGCACCACTGCACCAGCATACTGGAGAGTATCTGGTAGTTGGTGCAGGAGGCCTGGAGACTCTGGAAGAACTCTAGTAGCCCCTTCACCACCTCATCTCTCTGACTGCAGTGGTGACCTCCTGTGATGAAGAGGGAAGCTTTGATACATTGGCAAGCAGAAATTAAACGCAAGTAACTAAGGAAGGATGGTAGACTATTTAAATACGACATAGCTACAAGCTACAAATAATTTTCAGAGATAAGAGTTTCTTAAAATGATACACCAAGTATATATACATATACTGTAAATCTGTATTTGTGATACCACTACAATGAATAAATAGGATCTAAATTAAGTTTAACAATTTCGTATCCATGATACACAAAAATTTATAAATCTAACCCCATTTGATAATAGCTAAATTCAAATTTGAAAATAATGATCTATGAAATATTATCTTTATTTATATAATTATAGATAGCTATATCGTATAGATTTAATTTTCATATTCATTTATTCCGCATTGCCAGTACTGTTAGCTACAACAATATTAGAATAATGAAACATTTCTCCCTATATAGTTTAACTTACTGGGTACCCCTGCCACCTCCGCCTTCGTTATCATCTCTTGTATTTTGTTCTGTGCCGCCTTCACCTCTGTGACATAATACTGAAGTCTCTCCTCCAGAGATGAGGAGACACCCTCGGGATCCGAGGAGGAGCCCCTCAGGAGTGGACAGAACTCAGCTTCCATGGTGGAAAACTCTTCACGTAACTGAGTGGGTTAGATAATACAGTTGGATGAATATATTTCATTATCATAAAATCATAATTAATAAAAAAAAGCTACCTATAGCGAAAGGGAAAATACCTTATTTGGATTTAAATGTATTATTCTATTTATAAGTAGCTATTATAAATAGAAAATAGGCAACAGGAAAATAATAAAGAAACATCATATTCTTCTAGAATCTCAAAAAGGTTAAAATATTTCTATAATTTTGCAATAATTTTGATTAGCCTGCGATAGTGTAGCTTTGTCTCACCTTCTATCACATCACCAGTCCAGCGTTCACCTTCTCACCTTATCAATATTTTGGCTGTAAGTTCTCCAAATGGTCACCATTTCTTTGGTGAGAGTCACTTGCTGCTTGTAGTGCTCGTGCTGGTCCGTTATCATTAACTTCTTCTTGTTCAAACCATCCAGTATGGTCTGTACTGTGAGTATGGCTCTCTTAGTGTCCAGGTAAGGCTCTTCTACCTGTTAATAAGGAAAAATAAATTAGCTACTATCTGAGAATTTAAAAAAAAAGTATGGGAAAATTCTAAAATATCTGTAAATTTTTTGAAATTTCTGTAAATTTTTTTAAATTTCTGTAAAAATTCCATTATTTCTGTAAAAATTCTGAACTTTCTGTAAAAATTCTAAAAATTCTAGAAAAACTCTAAACTCTGGAAAAACTCTAAAAATTCTAAATTTTTTGTATAAATTCTAAATTTTTTGTATAAATTCTAAATTTTCTGTAAAAATACTAAAATTTCTGTAAAAATTCTAAAATTTCTGTGAAGATTCTAAAAATAGTGGAAAATTTCAGAAATTCTGATAAATTCTGAAAAATTCTGAAGAAATTTTAAAAAATTCTGAATTTTTTTAGAAAATTTAAAAATTATCTAAATTTTTTTGAAAAAGTTCTAAAATAAGAAAAATAGTAGTATAATGTAGCTAGATAGATTGACTTACTTTCTCAGCACTAGCAATAAAGGCATTGCCCATGTCATTGAGATCCCCAATCATTCCCACAATGTTGCTCCATGTCTCCTCAATCACATCCCCTACACTCTCAGTCTCGGGCTGCTCCCGGAGGAGTGCCTCCAGTTTCTCAATGTCTCCATGAACCTTTTCGGAAGACTCCAGGAACTGCACATACTTCTCCATAAGACGAATGCGATGTTCTGGAAGAGAAATTTGAACGTTACTTTAGTTGGTTTCCAGGATACCTGCAGGTATCCTGGATACCAACTAAATTTGCGAGTTAAAATGTTTCTCCACAATGAATATGTTATATTATTTTGATGCATTTTTTAATCCGGTAAATAATTACTATCTATATCACTAAGGGCCCCGATCATCACATGAGCGTTTTTGCAGAGCGTTTTTGACGCTTGAGGAAATTATTGTAAAACTCATTTCATGCGTATCCATGTTACACGATGTTTTTGGAGCGTTGCAAAAACGCAGGTGTGACATCACCCTAAAGGTTAGATATACCTAGCTACTCAATTTAAAAAAAATTTACGAATAGACATAGGGTAAGTTACGAATTATCGGTCAGTAGCTACTACATCTTCGGTCATATAAGAAAAAACAATATAAAAATTGTTATTATTACACAGTGCTATCTAATACTTCTGAAAAACGGGTTTGCAGAAGTATTAGAAATAAAATAGTTTTTATATCGTTTTTTCTTATATGTCCGAAGATGTAGTACTAACCGATAATTCGTATCTTACCCTAGCTATTTAAATATCAAAGGATTAGTTATTCGTGTATTATTAATTAGTTTCATTAATACGACTTTACACTTTAATCAAAAGTAGAAATCATCCCAAACAAAAAACTTCAAATGAAACGTTTTGAGCATTTAATAAAATTAAAATAAACAGTTTTTGTTCCAAAAAAATGAACCTTTTTAACAAACTCCAATACAGCTAATTATTAATTCTCACCCAGTTTTGTTTTGACATTGGCCCAATGTTGCCGCAAGTCCGTCATTTTGGAAAGACTGCTTTGGTAATCTTCACTGGTCAGTTCGTCTTGTAGTTTGGAGAGAAATTCTTCAATGGCGTCCAAATCTGATTGTTTATCCTGTGGTAAATTTAAATTGTATTATTCGAATATCAGAAGAAGTTATATATTTTCATCATAATTATATGCTTGTAAATTCTATGCATAAATCAGTAACTAATAGAGTGTAAGATTAACAAAATCTGATTATTCTATTGAACATAATATTAGATTATTACCATTTATACAATATAATCAGTATTTTACACTAATTTGAATTGAACAATACTATTGAGTAAACAAGAATAAAAGGTGTATCATTGATACGTTTTTTTCCTGTATCACTGATACTTTTTTTGTATCATTGATACGTTATTTTCCCGTAGATGATCCTCTTTATCTCTCTACCTTGGTATCCTTCAGTAACTGAGTATGAAGGTGCAGAAAGTCCTGGGCTAGTCGCAAGGAACCCCCAGGGTCCTGATGGCCCTGCATGAAAGCGTCACCAACCCGCATCAGCCATGACTCGAACTGCAATTGCAAAAAGTTAACAATTTGGTGATCAACATGATGTTAAAGAAAATACCAAGTAGATATGTAAGTCTATACTTTATGAAAAAGGCTTTAATGACATACTGTAGTGATTAATAAAGCAATAGCTACAATGGCATTATAGAGTGTCATGCTCACAGTGTTTATCATCTGTAACAACTCATTCAGTAGTTGTGTTCTATGGATTTCTTTCTCTGTTGTGACGGTACACAGTGATGAGAACAGTTCTCTGCGCCGTTCCAACTCGTCTACAACCTGGATAACACCCTGAAAAAAAAAATTTATGGTTCAATAATATTAAATTTGTCTCCAATAAATAAATAATGAATAATAATAATGAAATAAATATTGAATATCCAGGCAAGAAGAATTTATTCCTGGGAAATCAAGGAGATATTCCAAGCAAGATGAATTTATTCCTTGGAAATCAAGGAAATATCCCAGCCAAATAGATTTTATTCCTGGGAAATCAAGGAAATATCCCAGAAGAAGAATTAATTCCTGGGAAATCAAGGAAATATCCCAGCCAAGGAAAATTTATACCTGGGATATTCCCGTAAACGTACCTCGTTGTGGCGCTGGTTCCTACCCCCAGTGACCTCTATGATGGCGTACCCCTCGTGGAGGGCAGGCTGGACAGCTTCTTCCACCACCCCCAGCACGGTGGAGAGTCTGCTACCCTCTGAACCTATCCCAGCCAACTGAACCTCTGCCTGCTCCAGTCGAGTCAGGGCCTGGACACAAAAACGCAAAATTGGCATGTTGGAAAAATATTTTTTGAAAAAACCTTAGTGTTAATTCCGAATTATCGGTCAGTTCCATATCTTCGAACATATAAGAAATAAACGGTACAATAATAATTATCACATTAGGATTGGTTGTTTTTACTCAACCAATCCTAGTGAAATAATTATTATTATATCGTTTTTTTTTATATGACCGAAGATGTGGAACTGACCGACAATTCGGAACTTACCCTATTATGGGTAGGGTAAGTTCTGGGTTATCGGACAGTTCCACATCATTGACAATATAAGAAAAAGTATATAATAATCATTATTTTCAACTTTTATTTTAATTGGTATCCATGATACCTGCAGGTACGTATCATAGATACCCGAGAAAATAAAATCGCAAATTAGGTGATGAATTCGTACACCACTCATGTTTATTAGTGACATATTAGCAATTATTTATTTTTTTAAATTCAGCACAAAAAACCGCTCAATCTAACTGTACATATAAAACACAAACGTTTATTCAGTCATCGTATTTTTCATGCACAGTTTTCTTTGCCTTGGCATGAGAAAAACGCTTGTATGAAAGGGGTTGACATACCCCTCGGGACCGGGATGCGCACCTGACATCTACCGGTCCCGGTATAGACCCAACGGGAGCTACTCTACAGTTACAACCTCTTAGGCCAATAGTATATAAGCAGTTTCACCGCCGCGTTTTCACTGCCCTGTTTAAGCGTCTTCAATTAATCACGGTTAAATGAATGGAAAGAAAATTTGTATACTATACTAGTGTTTCCACCGCCTTCCATTCATTTAACTGTGATTAGAGAGTTGAAGAAGCGGAAATAGGGCAGTGAAAACGCGGCGTTGAAACTGCTAATATTGGTCATATGGCTAACATTCGAAGCGTTTACTTACAGTGGTAGCCAGTTTGAAAAATAGTACAGCCTGAGTAAGTAGAGATGTTCTGGTGTCACACGTCTCATGTAGCGCTGTAGCAGCCTCCAGCACGCTGTAAGCTCTAGCCCTAGCCTCAACACCAGCATAGTGACCCCCAGCAACCATCTGCTCGGAGGTACGAACGTGACGTACACACACGTCCTGCAAAGCCTGAGAGAGTACAAGAGACTTGGGTGAAGAGGACGGAGAAGAGAGTTGCGGTATGTAACAGGAAAAGAACTAAAATTTATGAAGTGGAAATAAAATAAATTATTAGAATGAATTATCTAATAATTGAACTATTTATTTTTAGTAGCTATTTCATATTCAGGATTACAGCTAAATTGGAAATTATTTTTATTGAGAGAAACTTTTGAAATAAATTAATGTTTATTATAATGATAAGCTATTTTTTATTTTTGAATATTGGAAGAAACTATAGATTTGATATTAAAAGAAATCATTGAATAAATCAAAACCTCTCTCTGTTACAATTTTTTTTATAAATTCATAAATTTGGAAAAATTGAATTATATATATAAATTTAAAAATTCTAAAATTAATATTAAAATTTAAAAAAAATGCATTTGAAAAAAAAAAATAACCAATTTTATTAATTTATTTAGCTAGGCTCCAAATAAAATATTTTATAAATTAAAAAAATATATGTACATAAACTAAAACTACGTTACCTTAGCACTCTGTTCCCTCTGCTTGTGCTGTATGAGCAGCACCTCAGCACTAGCCTCACTCTCTCCCAGTGACTGGTGAGAAGAGACATCATCTCTCAGAGCCTTCAGACCCACTACACTCTCAGACAGATCCTGAAACAGGGGGGAGGGGCATTTAGAATGGTAATAAAGGAAAATAGGAATATTTATTTGGAGAGTTTAATTCAAACTATATTTAAACTTTGAATGAAAATTAAGTAAAAAGAATATAATTAAAGACATCTAATTAATAAAATCTAATTTGAAATTTAATCAAAAAGTTAAATTTTAAAATTTGATTTATAAATATTTTTTTAAATTAAATTCAACTTAGTAGACAAGTTCAAATTTCAAAATGTTTAAATTGAAAATTAAAAAAATTCGACAAAGTAGAAATAGAGTATAAAAATAGAGAATGTGCTAGTTTACCTGGTAGAGCATAGCCAGTGACAAACATTGGTCGAGATGTAATCTCCTGGCGCTGAAAAGACTGTCCAGAAACCTCCTCCTGTCGTGTAGAGCCTCGAGTTGATGCTCTACCTGACTGCACGCTGCAGAAGGGGGGGGGAAGGGGTTAGTGTGATGTGCAGTAAGGCAGTGAAACTCCTGAGTTATGAAGTATTGGTTCCTTCATATCTCGGGACCACTAGATAGTTTTCTATGTTCAAAGCCATAGAAAACTATGGTCATTGAGGGCTGATAGCTAGAACGAAATACTTGACTCATATCATTTTCTATAATTCAAACATAGAAAACTGCTTCATAATTAAAAGTGCATTTCATAACTCAGGTCCTTCATTACTCGAGATTTTTACTGTATTTAATTCACGAGCTACAATTTAGTTCATGTACAGTCAAGAAAAAGTGTATCTGTATAATAATTTTACCCAGTTTAACTAATTTCTCATTTTCAAAAAATAAACACTATTAACTGTTTGATTAATAGTCAAATCTGCATTTATCTCACGTTGCTCCACTCACCAAAGTCAATTTTAGTGCGTATTTGCTGAGGTCTGGAGTCCATGGTGGCGCCATCTGCTAACAGAGACCTTAAACGACCCAGAAGAATCTGGAGAGAAACAAAATTAGGCAACATCTTGCTTTACTTCAACACACAATTTCTTTTTTAAGCAATGAATAGGTACATTCTCCTCAGTAACCTTGCTTTAAAAACTCTTGCTAAATAAAAAGTAATCTATATGAACAATAACTATAAGAAAAAGTATCCATTTAATGAGATTTATCATTGAAAAGTATTCAAATGAAGATCGAATAAATTAGTGATCTATCTACATAGACAAAAGTTACCTTTAACATACGGATAAGATTAGCAACGAACTAAATTATTTCTAATTTTAAATGTTTTCTGTGTTATTCTCACCTGTCCCTCCTGGAGGGTGTGCATGGAGGACTCTAGTGTCCTCCTCTTGTAATCATGGAGGTCTGATATTAGTTCCCTGCAAGTCTCCACTTCAGAAGGGAGGACATTATCGGTGTAAGCTCTCTCTGCCACATCCAAGTCTCTGCTGTACTGATCAGCACGACTGAGGGAAGAGAAGTTAGTGAGAAGAAGTGAGTGAGAAGAAGTGAGGGAGAAGAAGTGAGGGAGAGTATAAGATCTACTCAATGGGTCAACGTGATGGAACAGGACAGGGTACTTTCTAAATTATAGGTCAGTTCAACATTTTCGGACACGTAAGAAAATATCTATAATAATTATTATTTAACTTTAATTTTGATTGGTATCCATGATACCTGCAGCTATCATGGATACCTGCAGGTATCATGGATACCAATTAAAATTAAAGTTAAATAATAATTATTATATTTTTTTTCTTCCGTGTCCGAAAATGTTGAACTGACCGATAAATAATAATTTCAGAAAATACCCTAGAACATGTTTGGAACATGAATGAGGGTCTGGATGTGTTTCAACAGGATTGAATAACTATGTGTTAACATTAACATTTTGATTAGATCTGATCTTGCTTGTCTTTGCAAGTTTGAACATGATTAAATACGTTTAAACTATGTAGAACAAGTTTGAACATGATTAAATACGTTTAAACTATGTAGAACAAGTTTGAACATGATTAAATACGTTTAAACTATGTAGAACAAGTTTGAACATGATTAAATACGTTTAAACTATGTAGAACGAGTTTGAACATGATTAAATACGTTTAAACTATGTAGAACAAGTTTGAACATGATTAAATACGTTTAAACTATGTAGAACGAGTTTGAACATGATTAAATACGTTTAAACTAGGTAGAACGAGTTTGAACATGATTAAATACGTTTAAACTATGTAGAACAAGTTTGAACATGATTAAATACGTTTAAACTATGTAGAACAAGTTTGAACATGATTAAATACGTTTAAACTATGTAGAACAAGTTTGAACATGATTAAATACGTTTAAACTATGTAGAACAAGTTTGAACATGATTAAATACGTTTAAACTATGTAGAACAAGTTTGAACATGATTAAATACGTTTAAACTATGTAGAACAAGTTTGAACATGATTAAATACGTTTAAACTATGTAGAACGAGTTTGAACATGATTAAATACGTTTAAACTAGGTAGAACGAGTTTGAACATGATTAAATACGTTTAAACTATGTAGAACAAGTTTGAACATGATTAAATACGTTTAAACTATGTAGAACAAGTTTGAACATGATTAAATACGTTTAAACTATGTAGAACAAGTTTGAACATGATTAAATACGTTTAAACTATGTAGAACAAGTTTGAACATGATTAAATACGTTTAAACTATGTAGAACAAGTTTGAACATGATTAAATACGATTAAACTATGTAGAACAAGTTTGAACATGATTAAATACGTTTAAACTATGTAGAACAAGTTTGAACATGATTAAATACGTTTAAACTATGTAGAACAAGTTTGAACATGATTAAATACGTTTAAACTATGTAGAACAAGTTTGAACATGATTAAATACGTTTAAACTATGTAGAACAAGTTTGAACATGATTAAATACGTTTAAACTATGTAGAACAAGTTTGAACATGATTAAATACGTTTAAACTATGTAGAACAAGTTTGAACATGATTAAATACGTTTAAACTATGTAGAACAAGTTTGAACATGATTAAATACGTTTAAACTATGTAGAACAAGTTTGAACATGATTAAATACGTTTAAACTATGTAGAACGAGTTTGAACATGATTAAATACGTTTAAACTATGTAGAACAAGTTTGAACATGATTAAATACGTTTAAACTATGTAGAACAAGTTTGAACATGATTAAATACGTTTAAACTATGTAGAACAAGTTTGAATCTTTTAAAACACCTAAAAATTTGATGTTTCCATAAACCCAGGAAAAATTATGGAGAGGCCATTTAAAATTAAGTGAGATCATAATCTTGATTTTCAAAATAATATTTCTCAATTAAAAATTAATTGCGAACCTACCACTAACTAATAAATTTAAGAAACATCTCTGTTATTATTTTGATATTCATAGGCATCACTTACATTTGGTAGGCGACTGCCAGCTCCAGGAGGTCCCTCCTAGTTTCCAACTGCTGGTTGAGTTCTTTCCATGCTAGGCCCAAGCTTTCCGCCATGGCAGCATACACCTCCGCCCTAGGCCTCTGGGTGGAAATGAGCTGGTCTGCTTGGTTCAGGAGGTCCTCCACGGGACTTTGCTTACTCTGGAGGAAAAGGAGGATGAGGAGGCAATTAGGCAGGGTAGGTAACGAGTTATCGGTCAGTTCTACGTTTTCGATTATATAGATAATAACAGATATCAAAATATTTTTTATATAATAATTTGAATAGCTATTGCAAATTGTATCAAAGTAATATAAATATATCTTTTTATCATTAAGCAAATATTTGCAACGAAATTTTTTTTTTTAATTGAAAAAAGTAAGCAAGGATAAATAAAATGAATAATAATATGGAATTTCAATTTTTTTATATACATTCCTTTCTTCAATTTAAAATTAGGAAAAAAATTATTTTACCACAATTATAATATTAATTTTTAAGGGTGTAATACAGATAAGCTATACACTATTATACAAAATTGAAAATAGGGTAAGTTACGAATTATCGGTGGGATTCACATCATCGGTCATATAAAAAAATAAAAACGATGTAGGTAATCATATAATAATT
The DNA here is from genome assembly GCA_947561585.1 of Caprella mutica. Taxonomy (NCBI): domain Eukaryota; kingdom Metazoa; phylum Arthropoda; class Malacostraca; order Amphipoda; family Caprellidae; genus Caprella; species Caprella mutica. The sequence goes on from CANNZV010000178.1 coordinate 366,152, forward strand.
ATCATTTAATATTAATTGGTATCCATGAGACCTGTAGGTATCATGGATACTAATGAAAATTAAATAATTATTATATCGTTTTTTTCTTATATGACCGAAGATGTGGAACAGACCGATAATTCGTAACTTCCCTACCATTACCTTAGTCATTTTACCTGTAGTTTAGTGATAACCTCTGCATGAGCATCTCTGAGTGCAAGGGTCTCCTTGAGGTTACTTCCCAGGTGTACCAGGCCAGGTGACAGCTCTACCAACCGCAACTCTAACCACTCAGAACTCTACGGAGAAAAATAACACAAATTCAAATTAGTCAATGTTCAATTAAGTCTGTAAAAAATTAATTCAAATGTTAAAATATTTGTTTTTATCATTGTAATTTAATATATTAATCATTATTATCAGATAAAGAGTGAAGTTAATTTATAAAATGTTTTAAAAATTATCTTAAGATATAGTATTCTTGATTATTTCAAGTACTTATTAATTTATATTTATACAGGGGGAAGTTGAAAATGAACGTTGAAGATTTTTAGGATTCGAGCAGAAGAATAATTTTTCAAGAATATAAATTTAATTATACTAATGTCAAATATGGAAATTCCGTTGAGTTTAAATTTTCCAATCAAAGTACTACTTTAATTGGTATCCATGATACCAGCAGATATCATGGATACTCATTGAAATTAAAGTAAATTAATAATAATTTTATAATATTTTTTCATTTGATCTAAAATGTGATTAAAACCGGTAAATAATCGCAAACTCAATAAACTTATTAATTATACGAATGATTAAATATTAAAAAATAGGAAACATTTCTCAATTATTACAGAAGGAATCAACTCGCTTACATACATTAGCATTAGATATGATCTAAATTACACCAATAGATTTCTCTTAATGCTCATCTTGCTTCAGTTTACCATGCGAATAACACGTAAAGGTCGGGTATAACAACCAAATAAATGCTAAACAGTTCCGTATTTATAGCCAGAGAAGCTTTACTTCATTTCATGTAATTTCATACGAATTAAAATAGCGAGCAACTGCAGGGAGAGTTGGAAGATATTAACTGAACACAGGAGGGAAATGTAGGGGTAACTTTAGTAAAAACTATTTAATTTTAACCTTCATTGATAAATGGTAAAATTACATAACTATCGATTAAGTTCATAGTGAAAGTTTTACAAAAACAATGTTTTATTATGACTCAAATTATGTGTCACAAATCACAGTTTTCTAATAATTTATCATTTTCAAATCTTACAAATTTGTCATCGTGTACCCAGACCAATTATAAAGTATCTACACGCATTACTAGTAAAGTTTCATTTTGGAGATGTAAAATTAGTATACTGTGAACAAAATATTCACTTAAACTTATATTTATAATTAACCTGTTCTAAATAAAAAAGACAATAAATAATATCAGAAGTGTTTTTAATGGGAAAATATTGTCTTTTTAAACAAAAAATAAATAAATAAATAAAATAAAAATAAATAATATCAGAAGTGTTTTACAGAGCTGGTGCAACAAATGACTAGAGTTAAAATAGAAAGAAAGGTTTATTTAGTCAACAAACACATAGCTACTAATTCACAAATACGCATAGGCCAAGAAAACACGATAGACAAATAGGGAAAGTTACCAGAGTTATCGGACAGTTCCACATTGTCGATCATAGGAGAAAAGAAAATTGAACATTTTAACTCGTTATTCTAAAATTCTAAATCTAATTGGTATCCACGATACCTCTAGGACTAGGTATCATGGATACTAATTAAACTAAAAGTTAAATTATACTAATTGAATAATCGGGTTTCATGGATACCAATTAAAAAGACGAGTTAAAATATCAAAATATTTCTATATCGGAAATATGGAATCGTTCAATATCTCGGAACTTACCCAATACAAATAGAAGACATATAGTTACATGTGTAGGCAAATACAGGACATAGTTACGCTAGAAAGTGATAAGTGGAATAAAGGGGACACTCAAATAAAATAGCTATTGTAAAAAGAAAAATAAACACTTTTATCTTCAAATATTTTTTTCTAAGATTAACTATTTCGGCTTAGATGCCAAATTATTTTTTTGTTATAGAATAAGCCTGTCAAAATATATATAAAAAAAATCCAATGTATTTTAATTGGAATTATTGTCGGATAGAAAGGTTTAAGATATCATTGATGAATGATTTATTATGTATTTTTTATAAATAAAATTATTTTTCAAAAATTATGAATTTAACAGACGAACAATTCTAAAAATGTAAGATAAAAATAATCTTACATTATAAGTCAGACGTAACGTAACTATAGTTAAACAGGGTTTAAGTTCATCGAATTTAAATTAAAACCAATAACACATAGCTAAGAAAAGCACGTTAATTTATGATGTTATAATAATCAATGAGTTTTAGATTTCTTTCTTACGAAAGGGCCGCAGGTATCCATGATACCTGCAGGTACCATGGATACCAACTTAAGTAAATAATTATTATATAGTTTTTTCTTATATTCTCGTGGAAAAAGTAGGAGGAGCTTAGCAAAAAGTCTGGTGGAAAAACTTGAAAAACCCTACGTGTGTACGGCCTTTAGTTAAATTGAGGGAATGAGTTAGAATATTTCTCGCCAGACCCCTTTTATTTTAGTCGAATAAACAAGCAATGGCCGAGCCCTTTTGTAAACAATCCTCAGGTTGTTTACTTCTCCACAATTGATTACTTGTAAACACACCGACATAACCCCTGGGGAGGGGAATCTAGGAATTGGGGGGGGGAGGTTGATGGAGAATGGGGTGAAATGTAGGGTAAGTGGATGGGGGTAGAGATGAATAGGGTCATTAGTCATTACCGATATCCAGTTGAAGTATATAACTAAATTGGAGTATAAATATAATAAAAATGTTTAAATAATTTTAAAGGTGGGTTTACACGCTACGATAAACTGTAGCGATTTATTGAACACAGAGATCGTAAAAATTTATCGGTGATTGAGACAGAGTTTACACGCAACTATTTCTACTCCAGTATTTTTATAGTCTTTACTAACCGTCATTGAAGAAACATTATAGTGATCTGCATTTGGAATGTGTTTAGCATTATATATTGAGCTTGATTGTAACTATTTCTTAAAACCCTGTTTACACGTTCAAACTTATCGTTACGATTCGTATTAATTTGAGCCTGCTGTCACCAATCACACAATCTGATTCCTACTCCAATAAATCGCTACGATCTCCTGTTGACACGTACTGATAAATTGTAACTATCACTTCATTACCATAAATCGCTACAATTTATCGTAGCGTGTAAACGCGCCTTTAGATTTTAATATCAAACATTCAGTTTATACATGAATCACTATCGAAATCATCAGTCATTATCACCACTCCCGATAAGGTCCGTTAACTCTTTTGGCAGTCTTATCCTATCAAATGACAAACTTATTGCTTTACCTTTAAAGGGCCAGTATACCCTAAAGAAGTAACCACTTGTGTTGGTACATAGACTTATTTTGGATTTATTGGGAACATTCTTTTAATTTAGAACGGTCAATGATACAATAAATACTGACTAAAATGGAGAAGACTGTTTATTTTGACCATATTGAATTAAATATAAGAGAGTTCATACTAATCTTTGAATTCAACTAGAAAGTAATCATTTTAATGTATTTATAAGTATAATTAATTCCAACAGGTGGTTAACGTCTGCTTCGGAACCAAAGGCCATGTCGCTGACGTCAAAAGGAAATTAAATACAAGGGACTGGAAGAAACAGTCAGGAAGAAAAGTGATTACATGAACAAAGTCACTTAACACTGTCGGTGACAAGCTCATGAATGCAGAAAAGCTACTCAGTGAATGCAGTCACTTACCAAGGAATGTGACGAAAAGAGACACAAGCACCTGTGGCTGCACTCACGAATGGAAGAGGAAAATGAAGAGGTGATAGTAAATGAAAAGTACGAGTCTACCTAACACATAATCTAAGACCTCGTAGTTGAAGAGCATAACCCTAGTGCTATCCTCTAAAACTGCAATTAGCGTTAAAAAAAATATTGAATTATATTTGGAACCTTTGTACCATATTTACTTGGTATCTTTATTGTAATTCTTTCAAAAGATTTATCTGTTATAATGTATTTAGGAGAATTGGCTCTTTGAATCAATGGCAGGGCTCTTGTTAGTAGAAAAGCTACTCATTTGATCTCGTAGTACTAAATATAATCCCGTACAATAAGATACAGTTCCCAATTTAACTTTAAAATAATGATAAATTATTAGAGTGTTTTGGCAGGGGTTTGAGGGTACAGTCACTCTTAACAGTTACTGGTAGGAATAACATAGAGAATAGTGACTCTTAACAGTTACTGGTAGGAATAACATAGACACTACAGGCACTGTACAACACATGGTGATAATAAATACTACAGGGAGTTAACTGTAGAAAAAATAAACCAAAAGAGATTTAATTGAGAGAGAAATGAGGTGTCTACTGTCTACCATTTAGAAGTAGAACATGTAGATAGAACGAGTAGAATATATATGAAGCATTTATAGATTAAACATGTATATTGAACATCTATATAACTAATATACTTAACATGTGTTTTAGTACATAGCTACTAATATATAGAACAAATTTTTTTAGGATATACTAATATATTGAACATGTGTTTTAGTATATACTAATATATTTAACATGTGTTTTAGTTTATACTTATATATTTAATATGTGTTTCAGTATATACTAATATAATCAACATGTGTTTTAGTATATACTAATATAATCAACATGTGTTTTAGTATATACTAATATAATCAACATGTGTTTTAGTATATACTAATATATTTAACATGTGTTTTAGTATATACTTATATATTTAACATGTGTTTTAGTATATACTAATATATTTAACATGTGTTTTAGTATATACTAATATATTTAACATGTGTTTTAGTACATACTAATATATTTAACATGTGTTTTAGTACATACTAATATATTTAACATGTGTTTTAGTATATACTAATATATTTAACATGGGTTTTAGTATATACTAATATATTGAACATGTGTTTTAGTATATACTAATATATTTAACATGTGTTTTAGTATATACTAATATATTTAACATGTGTTTTAGTATATACTAATATATTGAAAATGTGTTTTAGTATATACTAATATATTTAACATGTGTTTTAGTTTATACTTATATATTTAACATGTGTTTCAGTATATACTAATATAATCAACATGTGTTTTAGTATATACTAATATAATCAACATGTGTTTTAGTATATACTAATATAATCAACATGTGTTTTAGTATATACTAATATATTGAACATGTGTTTTAGTATATACTAATATATTTAACATGTGTTTTAGTTTATACTTATATATTTAACATGTGTTTCAGTATATACTAATATAATCAACATGTGTTTTAGTATATACTAATATAATCAACATGTGTTTTAGTATATACTAATATAATCAACATGTGTTTTAGTATATACTAATATAATCAACATGTGTTTTAGTATATACTAATATATTTAACATGTGTTTTAGTATATACTTATATATTTAACATGTGTTTTAGTATATACTAATATATTTAACATGTGTTTTAGTATATACTAATATATTTAACATGTGTTTTAGTACATACTAATATATTTAACATGTGTTTTAGTACATACTAATATATTTAACATGTGTTTTAGTATATACTAATATATTTAACATGGGTTTTAGTATATACTAATATATTGAACATGTGTTTTAGTATATACTAATATATTTAACATGTGTTTTAGTATATACTAATATATTTAACATGTGTTTTAGTATATACTAATATATTGAAAATGTGTTTTAGTATATACTAATATATTTAACATGTGTTTTAGTATATACTAATATATTTAACATGTGTTTTAGTATATACTAATATATTGAACATGTGTTTTAGTATATACTAATATATTTAACATGTGTTTTAGTATATACTAATATATTTAACATGTGTTTTAGTATATACTAATATAATCAACATGTGTTTTAGTATATTTTGATGGTAATATGTTCTTGATAATGATATTAATTGTTTGTACTGTTTAGTGAATAATAGGTTTTTGAACACAACCAAAAAAAAAAGAAATTATTGTATTATTTTCAGTTTTACAATAAATTATAAGATTTGAGGAAATGAAATATATGATAAAAAAAATATAATGAACTAAAAAATATGTAAAATTACTATATTGAATATTTTTAGCCATGATTAACCAAATTTGTCTAGATTTTTAACAAGTCATTTTTTAACCCTTTTCAAGATATTTGGCTACTCCATTTAAATTTTATTTAAAACAAACTGTTATCTTTGGAAACTCATTTTTTTTAAAAGACAACGATGTCTACTATTGCCTGTGGTGTATATTTATACTGTACAGAATACTTGTTGTAGATGAACATGTGTGCAAAATAATGAATTAAAAATAATTACGAATCGCGTACGGGATACTTGCCGGCTAAAGGGATAAACATTTCTGAGAATTACTTCAAGCTGTGACATCGTAACTTGTTAGATGTGCTGTTTACAAATAAACTGTATGTATAGAAATATAAACATTGCATATATGGTAAACAATGAATAACAGGTAGGGTAAGTCATGAATTGTCAGTCAGTTTCAAATCATCGGTCATATAAGAGAAGAAAACGAAATAAAATTATTATTAATTTTTTTAAGTGGTACCTATCCATGATACCATTAATTACTATACATATGCTTTTTCTTATATGATCGAAACGGAGAAACCGTGCGATAACTCGGAACTTACCCTATAACCCTATCAATATCAAGATTTATATAATTAAAACCCACGACACTATTTATTACTATTAATTATTTTGCATGTTACATAATTTTGCTAATTCAATTTTAAAAAACGTATTATCCAATGTTTGATTCGACTTAAGATCCTACAATTCAAACTTGAAACAAATATTGATTCGCTATAGACGAAAAAAAAAATTATTGACGAAATATAATGGATTTTGACGAAGAAATCTATATTGACGAAAAAATGGAAATTGACAAATATATATATATTTTGATGAAATTTTTAATGGATAAAGTTTATGTAAAAAAAATCAATGATGATAGACCTCCTTGCCGCTGAAACTCTTATCCGGATGTACGCCGTTAAAAAGGACCATTATCTGCAATCTTGAGGTAAGGGACAGCCTAGCCAATGGTTAGTATACAGTTAGAAACTAGCGAATCACTTGTTATATACGATATAGCATTATTGTATACGATACATCATTGTTATAGACCATAAATCTTTGCTATATATTATATAAAATATATTTTAAAATACTATTCACATCATTCTTATATAGCTACATTGAAAATGAATGAGCAACTTAAAAGAATTAACTGAATTGATTTTCGCTATTATTAATTTCAATGAGTTAGTTTTTTAGACCATTTTACTTTATTCGGCATATTCCTGTATCTTTGTATAACAAATTAGGTACCTATTTTATATTAGGCATCATGATAATCCTTTTGAAATTGTAAAGGAGGTAACAGAGCAGACGTTTTCCCCACCCATCTGACTGTCTAAATCTAAATTAGTAGCTTTTAGAGAGGTATTTAGTCTCAAGAGCGGGGCATCTGTTCATCATAACAGTCACTTTCACCACTTTCCGCAGTGTTCAACTAGTGCTTAGGCAACTGTTAGTGGCGGTACCTAGATATGATGAGCCAGGTATCGTGTTACCTAGTAGGTAGGTATTAGGTTTGCCTGATAGAGGTGTGGCAGTGATTTCAGTCTATTATAACAGCAGCATAATAGCTACTGCAGCACTTATAGAACTGATTGGTTACAGTAATTAACATAAATTTAAAAGGGTTCATCATCTTTAGACTCTCACCTGAAGTAAAGCTAGGACAACCCTAGTAGTGCCTGATTTCACTGCAATGGTGCTGATTGTTGTGGTAGGAGCACCAGTTGCTGAAGCTAAAGAACAAGAGGTACCAGAGCCCCTTGAGTTATCCCCTCCTCCATCTTCTTCGTCAGGAGGATCTTCTTCTGTAGATCCAATAGGAGGAGCGGAAGCGAAAACACTCTGCGCCATTTCGATCCACTGACTAGGTTCCTTGGTGCACTACAACCTACTGACGGTGTACCTAGAGGTAGATTCGTACTAGGTTGCAACTAAGCTTAAAGAATCATCAGTCTTTTCTTTCAAAAGAAGATTTTAAGTCATCACTCGCAGCAACTTGTATGCAACACCACTTTTATCTAGTTCACTTTTACGCGTAACTAGCCGCACACTGATCCTCTGAAAGGTCGATCTGTTCGTATTTTTACAACCTTAAATGCTATTCTATTTCTTTCCTTCCACTGTTCTAACTAGGAACCACTTTAAACATAAAATGATCGCTACAAAATAGGAGAATAATAATAAGAAATTCAAATGATTCAGATTATAGAAGTTAAAATTAGACAACAGCTGAGTATAGGCACCAAATATAGATTTTCGAAACTATGAAGCGCAAGAAAACATGTTCAAGTTCATACCTAAATACTTAGAAAATTGAACACGTGTTTCATCATCTACTTATAGAATTAACATGTGTTTTAGTGTATACTTAAAAAATGAACGTGTTTTAGAATATGCCAATTTATTGAACATCTGTTTTAGAATAAACTTATGGAATGAACGTGTTTTAGGATATACTAATTTATCGAACATATGTTACACAATAAATTGATAAATTTAACATGTTACACTATATATTACTAAATTGAAAACTTATTTAGGAAATACTAGTAAATTGAACATGTGTTTGAGGTGTGTCATTATTTGCAATATTTATAGGGCGGTTTCTCCCAACCCTTACCTGTGACTTCTAAGACTGACTTGGCAGACCTAAAGGTGAATGCTGCTACAAAAATCAATTTAACGATAAGGTGTAACGTCATAGTATGTTAACCTCCCTTTACGAAAAGGGCTGAGCAGATAATATGTATTCAATTACCAGTTAATTATGAAGTAATCTATATTTCGAAAGGTATTAATGTGGTAGTATTTAATTATAGTTATATTTTAAAACCACCACCCACAACTCTGGGTTCATGCGTAAAATCTGATAGAGGCATTTTCGTTTATTTTGCGATTGTTTACATTAGCCATTCCCTTAACTTCAAAACAACAAATCGCTTCCCACGTATTTCCGATTGAGAGATTAGGTAGCAGCACTGTGTTTATTTTTACCCTCACAGAACTAGAACCCTAGTCCTAGTACCATCACCAGCAAGAGATAGAACCGCTTGACTCAGATGGTACCCATGTAATTTGAAAGTCAAACTATACTCATAAAAATCCCTAAATGATAGTAGGCATTTTAGCTTTTCTTTCTCCAGTAAATGTTACCGGGCTGATAGAAGCGTAAGTTACGAATTATCGGACTGTTATATATAATAAATAAATATATAACTTAACATTCTAACTGGTTATTTATATATCTATATCTTATATAATCGAAAATGTGGAACAGTCCGATAATTCGTAAGTTACCCCAGCTAGGTTAGTGCCAGAAGAGGGTACAGTGACGTCCAGTAGAGTCACCCACTGCAGACATGTTATTCGTACCAGAGCAGTGGTAGGTACCGCCCCATACTAACCATGACGTAATGTTACTCTTAATAGAATGACTGTAATTATACTACGGGGATTAAAGGACAACTGAGATGTTCTTTGATTTGGACTGTCGTGAAGTTAGGAACTTTATGTACTGTCTTGCATATGTACTGTGAAGTGTGTTGCTGATGTACTGTGAAGTGTGTTGCTGATATACTGTGAAGTGTGTTGCTGGTGTACTGTGTAGTGTGTTGCTGATGTACTGTGAAGTGTGTTGCTGGTGTACTGTGTAGTGTGTTGCTGATGTACTGAGTAGTGTTCCTGATGTATTGTGTAGTGTGTTGCTGATGTACTGTGAAGTGTGTTGCTGGTGTACTGTGTAGTGTGTTGCTGATGTACTGTGAAGTGTGTTGCTGGTGTACTGTGAAGTGTGTTGCTGGTGTACTGTGTAGTGTGTTGCTGATGTACTGTGAAGTGTGTTGTTGGTGTACTGTGTAGTGTGTTGCTGATGTATTGTGTACTGTGTTGTTGGTGTACTGTGTTGCTGATGTACCTTGTTGCTGGATGTGCTATGTACTGTGTTGCTGATGTACTGTGAAGTGTGTTGTACTATAAGATATATTATGTATATACTGTAAAATGTTTTGCTCGTAATTACCTCCATATTTATATAACATTAATTATTATTTCTCATCTCATAAGAATACAGTTCCCTATCACAATAATCTAATGGAAAAATATGTTCGCTCTTTTCCAGCTAATAACACTAAAGTGCACTGGGAGTAAATAATCCTTGGGTGAACTTGAAAGAACAATTATTAAATGGACAGTGTCCACCCGCTCCAAAATATAAAGATACCCCTTTTCAAGATACCCAGCTGTTAAAAAGCTATCACCACAATGCAGAGTATGTCACACAATACACCAGATAATTCATGCTGCCAGATGCTTGCCATGTCACTTCTCTATTGTCAGTGCGACATGTGCATTGAATGGCAATGAGGTAACAGGGAGCTACACAGCGCACCACACACCCTACCATGCCGAGAGTTGGCACCACACTGATGACCTAACAATGACCCCTCGTACAGGGAACGCTAGTAAATGGAAGGGGGCGTCAAGAGGGAAAATATGAATGAAAACATAGAGCGATCCCATTCTAACTGAGAAAAAATATGTTGTAAATTAGTGTATCCACTCGTATCAGGGTACAGGCAGGTATCATGGATACCACTCACTGATACGTGTGTCTAATTGTGAGTGAGTTTGTTTATACACTTGAGAGGTGACGTTATAGGTACTAATTAGCCATCTGGCATAGCAGTCTCTAATGAAAAGGAACGTGTGCGTCTATATGGGAAGGGGTGGGGGGAATACAGGTGGGAAGGGGTGGGGGTATTACAGGTGGGAAGGGGTGGGGGTATTACAGGTGGGAAGGGGTGGGGGTATTACAGGTGGGAAGGGGTGAGGGTATTACAGGTGGGAAGGGGTGAGGGTATTACAGGTGGGAAGGGGTGAGGATATTACAGGTGGGAAGGGGTGGGGGTATTACAGGTGGGAAGGGGTGGGGGTATTACAGGTGGGAAGGGGTGGGGGTATTACAGGTGGGAAGGGGTGAGGGTATTACAGGTGGGAAGGGGTGAGGATATTACAGGTGGGAAGGGGTGAGGGTATTACAGGTGGGAAGGGGTGAGGGTATTACAGGTGGGAAGGGGTGAGGATATTACAGGTGGGAAGGGGTGGGGGTATTACAGGTGGGAAGGGGTGGGGGTATTACAGGTGGGAAGGGGTGGGGGTATTACAGGTGGGAAGGGGTGAGGGTATTACAGGTGGGAAGGGGTGAGGATATTACAGGTGGGAAGGGGTGAGGGTATTACAGGTGGGAAGGGGTGAGGGTATTACAGGTGGGAATGGGAATACATGATAGAGATGTGAGAATATGTTAAAGGGATATAAAGGTTTATGAGTGTTTACTACAGACAGCTGACCAGACAACAATGGCATTTTGTTAGAGAAGAAATAAGACAATTCATAAGAACTGAACTATTCTGGATACCAATTATGGCATTCTAGATACCAATTATGGTATTCTAGATACCAATTATGGCATTCTAGATACCAATTATGGCATTCTAGATACCAATTATGGTATTCTAGATACCAATTATGGTATTCTAGATACCAATTATGGTATTCTAGATACCAATTATGGCATTCTAGATACCAATTATGGCATTCTAGATACCAATTATGGTATTCTAGATACCAATTATGGTATTCTAGATACCAATTATGGTATTCTAGATACCAATTATGGCATTCTAGATACCAATTATGGTATTCTAGATACCAATTATGGCATTCTAGATACCAATTATGGTATTCTAGATACCAATTATGGTATTCTAGATACCAATTATGGTATTCTAGATACCAATTATGGTATTCTAGATACCAATTATGGTATTCTAGATACCAATTATGGCATTCTAGATACCAATTATGGTATTCTAGATACCAATTATGGCATTCTAGATACCAATTATGGTATTCTAGATACCAATTATGGTATTCTAGATACCAATTATGGTATTTTAGATACAAATTATTGTATTTTAGATACCAATTATGGTATTCTAGATACCAATTATGGTATTCTAGATACCAATTATGGTATTCTAGATACCAATTATGGTATTCTAGATACCAATTATGGTATTCTAGATACCAATTATGGTATTCTAGATACCAATTATGGTATTCTAGATACCAATTATGGTATTCTAGATACCAATTATGGTATTCTAGATACAAATTATTGTATTTTAGATACCAATTGTAGTATTCTAGATACCAATTGTAGTATTCCAGATAATAATTATAGTATTCCAGATGATAATTATCTGGAAAATAGATATTGTATGAATGTTCTTCACCGTAATAGTTCATCCCTAGTGGAATATTATTTGTATTGACTGTAAATAGATATTGTATGAATGTTCTTCGCCCTAATAGTTCATCCCTAGTGGAATATTATTTGTATTGACTGTAAATAGATATTGTATGAATGTTCTTCGCCCTAATAGTTCATCCCTAGTGGAATATTATTTGTATTGGCTGTAAATAGATATTGTATGAATGTTCTTCGCCGTAATAGTTCATCCCTAGTGGAATATTATTTGTATTGACTGTAAATAGATATTGTATGAATGTTCTTCGCCCTAATAGTTCATCCCTAGTGGAATATTATTTGTATTGACTGTAAATAGATATTGTATGAATGTTCTTCGCCCTAATAGTTCATCCCTAGTGGAATATTATTTGTATTGGCTGTAAATAGATATTGTATGAATGTTCTTCGCCGTAATAGTTCATCCCTAGTGGAATATTATTTGTATTGACTGTAAATAGATATTGTATGAATGTTCTTCGCCCTAATAGTTCATCCCTAGTGGAATATTATTTGTATTGACTGTAAATAGATATTGTGTGAATGTTCTTCACCGTAAGAGTTCATCCCTAGTGGAATATTATTTGTATCTTGCTGAGATGAATTAAATTGCTATTCAGTATTCATTGTTTTTGTTTCAGAATTAATAAGTTTTTTCATAACCGTCTCACTAATTTAAAATATAAACATCGTCAAAATCATTCATTTTAATGCAAACATTCAATTTAGCCATGCAAGGTATGATCAAATTTTAAATGTAAGTCGTAATTAACAAAAATTTAGATAGTGACTAGGGTAAGTTCCGAGCTATCGGACGGTTCCACATTTTCGATCATATAAGAAAGCAGAATGTAATAATCTACTTTTAACATTTATTTTAATTCGTATCCATGATACCTGCAGGTATCATGGATACGAATTAAAATACCGATGCAAAATGTTGATCTACATGTTTTTTCTTCTTCAATCGAAAATGGGAACTGTGCAACAACTCTAAATTTACCCTAACTAGTTCCAAACTCACTCTCCAACATCATTCATAACAACACTTTCCTATCACACGTTCACCCCCTTTTCTACCACCCCCTTTTGATGCCAGGGGGGAATGGTAGTATATGCAGCCAAGACACTGTAACCTTGACCAGCTTAGCTACAGTCATCTCCTCTATCTGTACAGTCCTGTACTATATACCTGTTGACGCTCTGACAGGCAATGCCTTCTTTATTTCAACTCCTAGTCATAGGATGTAAAATGAACTGATTTGAATTTTAGGAGTTAGAGGGTACTTGAGAGATAGGTCAGTAGAACTCCTCTAGTAAGAACTTACTGAGAAAGGAACTTCCGGAGTTACGAACCTATGAGTTGTGAATTTTTTTTAATTTCCTATGTAGCGCTTTTGATAAAAACTTTTTACAGGTAAATAATTTGGATACACGTCCTGAACTTGAAAGTAACTTAAGGGAATTAATGCCAAAAATAAAAATTATAGCCAAAACACACAGTGTAAATATTACAGTCATAGCTTGTCTGTAGCGCGAAATAGTGGGGGGATAGGGGAAAGGGCGACTAAAAACGCAACCGCCCTACCACCTTCAATGTGGGGTGTTGGAACTGATTTGGGTGGAAATAGAACCACACCTGTATCTAGGCTCCAATAAATCAGTGCCGGACTAACTTTTATGCGAGGATATTTCGCTGGCTTATCCTGCAAGAATCTAGATCGAGGTGACCTGATGGTAGAGATGTTTCAGTATCTCCTAGTCTTTTTTGGGTTAATTGATGCCCTATATGAAGTGAAGAAACGTGGAAAAGCTCGTTTGAAAGAGAAATAGGTTATCTATAACATGACATTGACTTTTTCAGGTATCTGAATTTAAAAAAAAGTATTTCGAAGAATTTTAAAATAGGCTAAAAAATAGGGTTTGCCAAAAAATTAGCTAGCAATATAACTTCCAGTTTCGAATATGCCCTGACTCGTCTCTCTGAGTGCAAATGTGGAACTGACATAAAGCGTTGAAGTTACCACTAACATAAATTCATTTTATATCAAAAAACTTCTTTTATATTGGCTCAAATTTTAGCACGAACAAACTCATTTTCTTTTGTCCTGTTCGAAATGTTTACCAAATTTCAGAACAATCAGACAATCAATAAAGAAAAAAATCTGAAGGGTATTGATACCCTTAATTGCTTGCGGGTTTTTTTTACTAACGTATAATTATAAATTGCTGAATGTATATCTTATTGTTTCATCACCTTATGGTGAGGTACTGCACTAGTTGTTATGTAGAAGTGTAACATACGAAAAACCCTCTGCTATGAGCAAATCAAAAGTTCATAGAAAAGGAACTCTACTGTAGTTAATTATTATTTAAACGGAGATTTGTTTCCATTTTTCTATTTTCTATTAAATTCGAAAAAGTATATACGAGACAATTATGAAAGATGTAGGTACGTACCGATTAAATTTAATTTAAAAATATTTTAATTAAAACTCTCAATAATAATATTAATTCTAAATTATTTCTGTAAAAAATATCTTATTATTTTTAAAGGAGAAATATTCATCAAAAAAAAGCATTTATAATAAACATTTATAAGAATTATTCAATGAACAATTTCATAATGTTTCCATGGATGAAAAATAGACACGGATTACCAGGTCTTGAGGTATAGCTCGTATGGAGGCATTGCCTGAATACCGGCAAAATATCTGCTCATTTTCCAAAGAATACCCATTAAATGAGGGTAATTTGGTTGTCCTGGTGGGTTAGCAGGTTGAACCACTTTGTCCAGGGTACTGTGAGGCTGTAACCAAGCCAGGGTTGCATTTTGTGGGTTGATGTAGTGGTTTGTAATGCACCAGGTGGTGTAGATGTACTTATGGGGAGAGGGGGAGGGGGTCAGACGTACAAAAAAGGATTGGGAGGTGAATATATAGGCTCTACACTCACTAAAATGAAAGCTATAAACTTTACTGAAAATTAGTCCTACTTTTTGACTTGAAATAGCTACTTGATTGCGCTAAATAATGTATTTAAATACAAAAGCTTTGTATTATTGTATATAATAAACAAAATTAAGAAAATAAAATAGAACTTATTGACGTTTCTATTATTTAAAATAACATAAAAATTTAAAGAAATGAGATTTATGTTGTTAAATCTTTAAAAATATGTTATGAATATTAAAATATGATGCTATTTTACATGGGGAAGTTCCGAGTTATTGGACTGATCCACATTTTCGATCATATAGGAAAAAATTATTTAATTCAACATTTTAACTCAATGTTATAGTTTACAAAATCAGGAGTATGTGCATTAATTTTTCTATACAGTTTGTAACCTGTATATTTGTTAAACCTGTAGAAGGTACCTGTACATCTGTAACACCTTTAGCTACATGTTACCTGTATACTGTAACAACTGTACATGTTACCTGTATACTGTAACACCTGTAGAAGTTACATGTATAATTGTATATCTGCAACACCTGTAGAAGTTACCTCAGATGTATTGTAACACCTGCATAGTGTATACTGTAACACCTGTAGAAGATACATTTATATCTGTAATACCTGTATAGTAACTTGTATACTATTGTAACACATGTAGAAAGTACCTGTATACAGTATAGTGTATACCTGTACAGTGTATACTGTAACACCTGTAGAAGATACCTGTATAGTTATCTACCTGTAAATGGTAAATCTGTAGGCTGTAACACCTGTAGATCATTGACTTCCGGCGATAGACAAACAAGAACGCAAACTTTCACTGTTACTATAGTAGGTACAGTGATGTACTAAAGTGATGTAGCTACTAAAGTGATGTAGCTACTAAAGTGATGTAGCTTTTAAAAAAGCGCAGCACAATCTCAGAGAGTGTGAAAAACGGCAAATTGCGCTGCACATGCATCTACATTCCTAATTTTTGTTTCAATTTGTATGGAGAATGTGAAGGACATCGTCCTTCCTTCTCTACCTACCCACCAGACGATGAAGAGGATGATTCTGACGATCATAAACAGGATAATGAACTAAAGTATATAAACTACACATATTTCTCAGTAGCTACTTCACCAACTATCACCTCAGTTATAAAGAGTACCATCAGTTACACAGCTAAGTGACAGTTAGTAACTGTACTGTGTAGCAATAGACAGTTGTCCCACATTCGTAAATTGGGAGCAAGGGGGGCAATGTTCCCCAGACTCGAGTACCTTGGCAGTATTTGCCCCAAGGTGTGCAGCTACTCACTATAATCGCATGGTACCTTATACAGATAAAACATATTAATCATATTCACGGGAACACAAGAAATATTTCAGTGACCCGTAAGAGAAACCATGGTTGTATTACTAACCATTAATAACCATGGTTGTATTACTAACCATTAATAACCATGGTTGTATTACTAACCATTAATAACCATGGTTATATTACTAACCATTAATAACCATGGTTATATTACTAACCACTAACAACCATGGTTGTATTACTAACCACTAACAACCATGGTTGTATTACTAACCACTAACAACCATGGTTGTATTACTAACCACTAACAACCATGGTTGTATTACTAACCACTAACAACCATGGTTGTATTACTAACCACTAACAACCATGGTTGTATTACTAACCACTAACAACCATGGTTGTATTACTAACCACTAACAACCATGGTTGTATTACTAACCACTAAGAACCATGGTTGTATTACTAACCACTAAGAACCATGGTTGTATTACTAACCACTAACAACCATGGTTGTATTACTAACCACAAACAACCATGGTTATATTACTAACCATTAACAACCATGGTTATATTACTAACCATTAACAACCATGGTTATATTACAAAACCATGCTTGTTTTAGTAACCATGGTTGTTTTAGTAACCATGGTTGTTTTAGTAACCATGGTTGTTTTAGTAACCATGGTTGTTTTAGTAACCATGGTTGTTTTAGTAACCATGGTTGTTTTAGTAACCATGGTTGTTTTAGTAACCATGGTTGTTTTAGTAACCATGGTTGTTTTAGTAACCATGGTTGTTTCAATAACTATGGTTATATAGCTATCCAACCAGAAAAATCCACATATAATAAAAAAATCTTTGTGTTGTCAAATTAATTTTTGAGTTCATATTTGTGAATGGTAGCTACCACATGTGACCAAGCAGTTAAGGGGTAACTATACCTTAACTTTCAAATTCTATATTTCCTTTTAAGACTCACTACCTAATAGTTATTGGCAATAAATCGAGTGAAGGATTGAGAAAAAAGCACTCAGATGATAGGATGACATGAGTCAATACTTTAGAGGTCAACACGACAACTAGTCTCAATATTTGTTACATAGATTACTAATGGCTTCCATTCTTGATATTTATTATAATTAGCACTTGGACACCTGGGTCGTTGAAAATAAAGCGCACTACCCCTTCGAAATAAGACGCACTAGCCATCCAAAATAAGATGCACTACTCCTTCAAAATAAGAGGCACTACCCTTTCAAAATAAGACGCACTAGCCCTTCAAAATAAGACGCACTACTCCTTCAAAATAAAACGCACTACCCTTTCAAAATAAGACGCACTACTCCTTCAAAATAAGACGCACTACCCCATCAAAATAAGACGCACTACCCCATCAAAATAAGACGCACTACCCCTTCAAAATAAGACGCACTACCCTTTCAAAATAAGACGCACTACTCCTTCAAAATAAGACGCACTACCCCATCAAAATAAGACGCACTACCCCATCAAAATAAGACGCACTACCCCTTCAAAATAAGACGCACTACCCCATCAAAATAAAACGCACTACCCCTTCAAAATAAAACGCACTACCCCTTCAAAATAAGACGCACTACCCCATCAAAATAAAACGCACTACCCCTTCAAAATAAAACGCACTACCCTTTCAAAATAAGACGCACTACTCCTTCAAAATAAGACGCACTACCCCATCAAAATAAGACGCACTACCCCATCAAAATAAGACGCACTACCCCTTCAAAATAAGACGCACTACCCCATCAAAATAAAACGCACTACCCCTTCAAAATAAAACGCACTACCCCTTCAAAATAAGACGCACTACCCCATCAAAATAAAACGCATTACCCCATCAAAATAAAACGCACTACCCCATCAAAATAAGACGCACTACCCCTTCACTTCACTCACCCCCCTTTTCTCTTCTCACCCCCTTCATTTCACTCACCCCCTCTCCTCCCTTCACCACCTTCATATCACTCACCCCCTTCATTTTCCTCTCCAGCTCCTCATCGTCAGAGCGTATCTTGGATACCGGAGTGGGGCTCCTGGAGGAGGAGCTTCTAGGTGGTGGAGTGGGTGGAGTCTTAGTCCCACCTTCCGCTGGGGGAGAAAATATAAATTAGGATATTTGAATTGATGATAATATTGAACATGTAGCCTGTACGGTAAGTTACGAATTGTCCGTCAGTTTCACATTATCGGCCATGTAGGAAAAAACGATATATTATTTTAGTAGGGGTTTAACGTCTGCTTCGGAACCAAAAGGAAATTAAATATAAGGGACTGGAAGAAGCAGTCAGAGAGGAAAGTGGCTCCATGAACAAAGTCACTTACCACCGTCGGTGACAAGCACATGGATGCAGAAAAGCTACTCCGTGAATGCAGTCACTTACCAAGGAATGTGACGAAACGGGACACAAGCACCGGTGGCTGCACTCACGGATGGAAGAGGAAAATGAAGAGGTGATAGTAAATGAAGCCTACGAGTCTACCTAACACAAAATCTAAGACCTCGTAGTTGAAGAGCATAACCCTAGCACTATCCTCTAAAACTGAAAGTAGCGTTAAAAAAATGATAAACATGGTGAAAATGAAAAAGACAATCCATAATCCAAATTACAACAGTTCGGGGCCCAAGGGACGCCACCCCCCTTCTCTTCCATTCACCACAGACAGCTTCAGGATAGAGCCCCTGGGGGCTCATGGATACCAATTAAAATAAAAAACATACAGGTATTATGGATACCAATCGCAATTAAAATATAAAATATATTATTAAACGTTTTTTCTTATATGACCGAATACGGGAAACTGACTGATAATTCGTAACTTACCCCATGCATTTTAAACACACTAACCAGCTGATATGGGGGTGGAGGTTCTACGTATGTTAGAGGCGAAGTCCACTTCCTCCGCCACGTCTTCATCTGGAACGGAGCTTCCACCGGTGGTACCCCCATCGTTAGTCCTATAACACAGAGACTCTTTGGTAAAGCTATCTAAACACTTTAGTTGGTTAATTACTAATTCTTCAGGGATGGTGGGAAGGGATGGGGCATATCCACCATACGGCGGGGGAAGAGGGGGGTAGAAGGTGGGGGGAGCAGGTCTGGGTGGGGGAAGGTCTTCATTCTCACATTGGTTATCTAAACTGTAAATTAGTTCATTTTGTTCGTTACAAAAACTTAAGTTTTGATATTGTAAAAATTTTCTTTTGAATTCTAGAGATGTCAATAAATTTAAATCTTTGTTTGAGAACTCTTTTATATTAGATGGTTCTACTGAATCAACATTGAAAAAATATTCTATATTTTCACTCGTTTTATTAACTAAAGAAACATTAAAATCATTTTCTTTAATTTCTTTACTAATTTGATTATTCAAATTGTTAGTAATATCTTCCCAGTCTACTTTAGTAACATCTTCACAGTCTACTTTAGTAATATCGTCACAGTCTACTTTAGTAATATCGTCACAGTCTACTTTAGTACTATCTTCACAGTCTACTTTAGTAATATCGTCACAGTCTACTTTAGTAATATCGTCACAGTCTACTTTAGCAATATCGTCACAGTCTACTTTAGTAATATCTTCACAGTCTACTTTAGTAATATCGTCACAGTCTACTTTAGTAATATCGTCACAGTCTACTTTAGTAATATCGTCACAGTCTACTTTAGTAATATCGTCACAGTCTACTTTAGTAATACCTTCACAGTCTACTTTAGTAACATCTTCACAGTCTACTTTAGTAACATCTTCACAGTCTACTTTAGGGATATCTTCACAGTCTACTTTAGTGATATCTTCACAGTCTACTTTAGGGATATCGTCACAGTCTACTTTAGTAATACCTTCACAGTCTACTTTAGTAACATCTTCACAGTCTACTTTAGTAACATCTTCACAGTCTACTTTAGTAACATCTTCACAGTCTACTTTAGTAACATCTTCACAGTCTACTTTAGTAACATCTTCACAGTCTACTTTAGTAACATCTTCACAGTCTACTTTAGTAACATCTTCACAGTCTACTTTAGTAACATCTTCACAGTCTACTTTAGTAACATCTTCACAGTCTACTTTAGTAACATCTTCACAGTCTACTTTAGTGATATCGTCACAGTCTACTTTAGTAATACCTTCACAGTCTACTTTAGTAACATCTTCACAGTCTACTTTAGTAACATCTTCACAGTCTACTTTAGGGATATCTTCACAGTCTACTTTAGTGATATCTTCACAGTCTACTTTAGGGATATCGTCACAGTCTACTTTAGTAATACCTTCACAGTCTACTTTAGTAACATCTTCACAGTCTACTTTAGTAACATCTTCACAGTCTACTTTAGTAACATCTTCACAGTCTACTTTAGTAACATCTTCACAGTCTACTTTAGTAATACCTTCACAGTCTACTTTAGTAACATCTTCACAGTCTACTTTAGTAACATCTTCACAGTCTACTTTAGGGATATCTTCACAGTCTACTTTAGTGATATCTTCACAGTCTACTTTAGTAATATCTTCACAGTCTACTTTAGTAATATCTTCACAGTCTACTTTAGTAATACCTTCACAGTCTACTTTAGTAACATCGTCACAGTCTACTTTAGTAATATCTTCACAGTCTACTTTAGTAATATCTTCACAGTCTACTTTAGTAATATCTTCACAGTCTACTTTAGTAATATCTTCACAGTCTACTTTAGTAATATCGTCACAGTCTACTTTAGTAATATCGTCACAGTCTACTTTAGTAATACCTTCACAGTCTACTTTAGTAACATCTTCACAGTCTACTTTAGTAACATCTTCACAGTCTACTTTAGTAACATCTTCACAGTCTACTTTAGTAACATCTTCACAGTCTACTTTAGTAACATCTTCACAGTCTACTTTAGTAATACCTTCACAGTCTACTTTAGTAACATCTTCACAGTCTACTTTAGTAACATCTTCACAGTCTACTTTAGTAACATCTTCACAGTCTACTTTAGTAATATCTTCACAGTCTACTTTAGTAACATCTTCACAGTCTACTTTAGTAACATCTTCACAGTCTACTTTAGTAATATCTTCACAGTCTACTTTAGTAACATCTTCACAGTCTACTTTAGTAATATCGTCACAGTCTACTTTAGTAATATCTTCACAGTCTACTTTAGTAATACCTTCACAGTCTACTTTAGTAACATCTTCACAGTCTACTTTAGTAACATCTTCACAGTCTACTTTAGTAACATCTTCACAGTCTACTTTAGTAACATCTTCACAGTCTACTTTAGTAACATCTTCACAGTCTACTTTAGTAATACCTTCACAGTCTACTTTAGTAACATCTTCACAGTCTACTTTAGTAACATCTTCACAGTCTACTTTAGTAACATCTTCACAGTCTACTTTAGTAATATCTTCACAGTCTACTTTAGTAACATCTTCACAGTCTACTTTAGTAATATCGTCACAGTCTACTTTAGTAATATCTTCACAGTCTACTTTAGTAATACCTTCACAGTCTACTTTAGTAACATCTTCACAGTCTACTTTAGTAACATCTTCACAGTCTACTTTAGTAACATCTTCACAGTCTACTTTAGTAACATCTTCACAGTCTACTTTAGTAATACCTTCACAGTCTACTTTAGTAACATCTTCACAGTCTACTTTAGTAACATCTTCACAGTCTACTTTAGTAACATCTTCACAGTCTACTTTAGTAATATCTTCACAGTCTACTTTAGTAACATCTTCACAGTCTACTTTAGTAACATCTTCACAGTCTACTTTAGTAATATCTTCACAGTCTACTTTAGTAACATCTTCACAGTCTACTTTAGTAACATCTTCACAGTCTACTTTAGTAATATCTTCACAGTCTACTTTAGTAACATCTTCACAGTCTACTTTAGTAACATCTTCACAGTCTACTTTAGTAACATCTTCACAGTCTACTTTAGTAATATCTTCACAGTCTACTTTAGTAACATCTTCACAGTCTACTTTAGTAATACCTTCACAGTCTACTTTAGTAACATCTTCACAGTCTACTTTAGTAATATCGTCACAGTCTACTTTAGTAATATCGTCACAGTCTACTTTAGTAATATCTTCACAGTCTACTTTAGTAATATCGTCACAGTCTACTTTAGTAATATCTTCACAGTCTACTTTAGTGACATCTTCACAGTCTACTTTAGGGATATTGTCACAGTCTACTTTAGTAACATCTTCACAGTCTACTTTAGTAATATCGTCACAGTCTACTTTAGTAACATCTTCACAGTCTACTTTAGTAATATCTTCACAGTCTACTTTAGTAACATCTTCACAGTCTACTTTAGTAATATCTTCACAGTCTACTTTAGTAATACCTTCACAGTCTACTTTAGTAACATCTTCACAGTCTACTTTAGTAACATCTTCACAGTCTACTTTAGTGATATCGTCACAGTCTACTTTAGTAACATCTTCACAGTCTACTTTAGTGATATTGTCACAGTCTACTTTAGTAACATCTTCACAGTCTACTTTAGTAACATCTTCACAGTCTACTTTAGTAATATCGTCACAGTCTACTTTAGTAATATCGTCACAGTCTACTTTAGTAATATCTTCACAGTCTACTTTAGTAATATCTTCACAGTCTACTTTAGTAACATCTTCACAGTCTACTTTAGTAACATCTTCACAGTCTACTTTAGTAATATCGTCACAGTCTACTTTAGTAATATCGTCACAGTCTACTTTAGTAATATCGTCACAGTCTACTTTAGTAATATCGTCACAGTCTACTTTAGTAATATCTTCACAGTCTACTTTAGTAATATCGTCACAGTCTACTTTAGTAATACCTTCACAGTCTACTTTAGTAACATCTTCACAGTCTACTTTAGTAACATCTTCACAGTCTACTTTAGTAATACCTTCACAGTCTACTTTAGTAACATCTTCACAGTCTACTTTAGTAACATCTTCACAGTCTACTTTAGTGATATCGTCACAGTCTACTTTAGTAACATCTTCACAGTCTACTTTAGTGATATTGTCACAGTCTACTTTAGTAACATCTTCACAGTCTACTTTAGTAACATCTTCACAGTCTACTTTAGTAATATCGTCACAGTCTACTTTAGTAATATCGTCACAGTCTACTTTAGTAATATCTTCACAGTCTACTTTAGTAATATCTTCACAGTCTACTTTAGTAACATCTTCACAGTCTACTTTAGTAACATCTTCACAGTCTACTTTAGTAATATCGTCACAGTCTACTTTAGTAACATCTTCACAGTCTACTTTAGTAACATCTTCACAGTCTACTTTAGTAACATCTTCACAGTCTACTTTAGTAATATTGTCACAGTCTACTTTAGTGACATCTTCACAGTCTACTTTAGTAACATCTTCACAGTCTACTTTAGTAATATCGTCACAGTCTACTTTAGTAACATCTTCACAGTCTACTTTAGTAACATCTTCACAGTCTACTTTAGTAACATCTTCACAGTCTACTTTAGTAACATCTTCACAGTCTACTTTAGTAATACCTTCACAGTCTACTTTAGTAATATTGTCACAGTCTACTTTAGTAATATCGTCACAGTCTACTTTAGTAATATTGTCACAGTCTACTTTAGTAATATCGTCACAGTCTACTTTAGTAATATTGTCACAGTCTACTTTAGTGATATCGTCACAGTCTACTTTAGTAACATCTTCACAGTCTACTTTAGTAATATCGTCACAGTCTACTTTAGTAATATTGTCACAGTCTACTTTAGTAATATCGTCACAGTCTACTTTAGTAATATTGTCACAGTCTACTTTAGTAATATCGTCACAGTCTACTTTAGTAATATTGTCACAGTCTACTTTAGTGACATCTTCACAGTCTACTTTAGTAACATCTTCACAGTCTACTTTAGTAATATCGTCACAGTCTACTTTAGTAATATCTTCACAGTCTACTTTAGTAACATCTTCACAGTCTACTTTAGTAACATCTTCACAGTCTACTTTAGTAATACCTTCACAGTCTACTTTAGTGACATCTTCACAGTCTACTTTAGTAACATCTTCACAGTCTACTTTAGTAATATCTTCACAGTCTACTTTAGTGATATTGTCACAGTCTACTTTAGTAATATCGTCACAGTCTACTTTAGTGATATCGTCACAGTCTACTTTAGTAACATCTTCACAGTCTACTTTAGTGATATTGTCACAGTCTACTTTAGTAATATCGTCACAGTCTACTTTAGTAACATCTTCACAGTCTACTTTAGTAACATCTTCACAGTCTACTTTAGTAATATCGTCACAGTCTACTTTAGTAACATCTTCACAGTCTACTTTAGTAACATCTTCACAGTCTACTTTAGTAACATCTTCACAGTCTACTTTAGTAATATTGTCACAGTCTACTTTAGTGACATCTTCACAGTCTACTTTAGTAACATCTTCACAGTCTACTTTAGTAATATCGTCACAGTCTACTTTAGTAACATCTTCACAGTCTACTTTAGTAACATCTTCACAGTCTACTTTAGTAACATCTTCACAGTCTACTTTAGTAACATCTTCACAGTCTACTTTAGTAATACCTTCACAGTCTACTTTAGTAATATTGTCACAGTCTACTTTAGTAATATCGTCACAGTCTACTTTAGTAATATTGTCACAGTCTACTTTAGTGATATCGTCACAGTCTACTTTAGTAACATCTTCACAGTCTACTTTAGTAATATCGTCACAGTCTACTTTAGTAATATTGTCACAGTCTACTTTAGTAATATCGTCACAGTCTACTTTAGTAATATTGTCACAGTCTACTTTAGTAATATCGTCACAGTCTACTTTAGTAATATTGACACAGTCTACTTTAGTAATATCGTCACAGTCTACTTTAGTAATATTGTCACAGTCTACTTTAGTGACATCTTCACAGTCTACTTTAGTAACATCTTCACAGTCTACTTTAGTAATATCGTCACAGTCTACTTTAGTAACATCTTCACAGTCTACTTTAGTAATATCGTCACAGTCTACTTTAGTAATATCTTCACAGTCTACTTTAGTAACATCTTCACAGTCTACTTTAGTAACATCTTCACAGTCTACTTTAGTAACATCTTCACAGTCTACTTTAGTGATATCTTCACAGTCTACTTTAGTGATATCTTCACAGTCTACTTTAGTGATATCGTCACAGTCTAATTTTCTAGCCTCTAAATAGTTAGACATGTATCTAGTGTCCTTTAAAAGGTCAGGATAATCTAAATCTGAACTGGATGCTGTCAACCGATCAACGGATCTGGAGTAAAACAAAAGAAAAAACTGTTAAAAAAAATAGAAAGAAAAAATAGGAAAATTTTAACTCAAAACTTCCTCTTCTTTCAAAAAAGTAAGAAAAAAAATTTGAATTTCGAAAAAAAAAGTTTAATAATTTGAAATTTTTCTTTCACTAAATCTGATTTTATAAAATCAATTTTTTGGTTGGAGAGTAAAAAAATTACTCGAATTTCGAAAAAAAATTAACTTTTAATGAAATGGGGTAAGTTCCAAATTACCAGTCAGTTGCACATTTATGACCATTTTAAAAAAATACATAATTTAACAGTTAACTCGTTATTTCATGAATACCAATTATTGCAACAAATGTAACGAGTTAACAATTAAATAATATATTGCCTTCCAATATGATCGAAGATGTGGAACCGGTCGATAACTCGGAACTTACCCTACATAAATGTGCAAAATCAAAATACAAATAGCTATATTTTTAGGGTAGGAAAATCTGGAAATAAATATAGATAGGTGTAGATTAAGACTTCTAAAAATTATACTAAAACTAAATCAAGTTGCTATAATAATGGTGAAATTCCTTATTACTATTATTCAAATATAAACTGAACGTGTGTATGATAATTAATTACAATTATTTCATTAATAATATTCCTGTAATTAAGAATAAACTTGCAACAACAAAAAACAGAATGAATGATAATAAAATAATTCTAAATTCGATATCCTGTTCTGTACACTAAAATAAAGCCATGCTCTGAAAAATAAGCATGAATGTTTTTTATTGTCTTTTATCAACTATTTTCATGTTTATTTTAAAGAATAGGGTTGTGACAATATGCTTTTCAATTCATAGACCCTAAGAATATCATAGACGAAATACAATGGTATTGAATACTATATACCGCTGGTGTAGAACCATTAAATACTCTATAATTCTCTCTATCTATGTCTAATATCAACAGTAGCTATGATTTAAAAGCATATTGTCACAACCTTAGTAATTACAAAGTATTTAAAGGGTATAAAATGAATATGGCAAGTTCACCATACCTCTTCCCCAGTGGGATAAGGTCCCCTATCTCCCCCAGGGGCACCACCCCGGGGTGTTCAAAGGTGAAGGTAAGGTCGGGATCATCAGATGTCAGAACGATGGTTGTTCTGGTGGAATCTAAATCCTCCTCCCGGGGAGTGGGGGTGTTATCAGAGAGTAGGAAGGAGTCCCTGGTTGAATATGGTTGCTGGTGAGGTTGAGGAGAGTCCCTGGTTGAAGATGGTTGCTGGTGGGGTTGGGGAGAGTCCCTGGTTGAAGATGGTTGCTGGTGGGGTTGGGGAGAGTCCCTGGTTGAAGATGGTTGCTGGTTGGGTTGGGGAGAGTCCCTGGTTGAATATGGTTGAGAAGAGGATGGAGAACTTGTACCAAAATCTGTCACCTGGAAAAAAAAAACATCTTTTAAATAATTTTTTTGTAATATTGAAATTAATGTATTATTTTTACGTTAATTTTAATGTATAGAGTAAGTAGCTACTGAGTTATCGGACGGGTAGAACATGTAGTTATTGTTAGGGCTGGGACAATATGCTCTAAAAACTATAGATCCCGAAAATATCGTAGACGAAACTAAATGAAATGGTATTGAATACTGTATAACGCTGGTGTAGAACCATTCAATACTCTTTAATTCTCTCAAAACCCTGGACTTACTATAACAGGTGAACAATAATTAGCTGTTAGGTATATAATTTTTCATTATAAATAATATCGAAAATGTGGAGCCGTCCGATAACTCGAAACTAATCCTATTTACTTCAAAAAATAAAGACGATTCAGTTACCTTTTCATCGTCACTTCTAGCGTGAGACTCAAATTCGTCAGTTTTCTCCTTCGTCTCATCGTCAGATTTTCTAAGGTAAGTTTCCTCTGACGCATCGGTAGAGTATTCGTCAGCTCTATCATTGTTGTCGTGACGATATGCTTCGTAATCGACGTCACGATCATCGTCATACTCAACATCGTCATTCTGAACACGATTATCGTGATCTTGAACATGATTATCGTCATACTGAACATCGTCATCTTGAACACGATCATCGTCATCTTGAACACGATTATCGTCATACTGAACATCGTCATCTTGAACACGATTATCGTCATACTGAACATCGTCATCTTGAACACGATTATCGTCATACTGAACATCGTCATCTTGAACACGATTATCGTCATATTGAACATCGTCATCTTGGACACGATTATCGTCATCTTGAACACGATTATCGTCATCGCGATTATCCTCATACTGCATATCATTATCCTGTTCATAATCGTCAGGATCATCCTCTTCATCATCAGGAGGGTAGGTAGAAAAGGAAGGACGATGTCCTTCACATTCTCCATACAAACTGAAACAAAAATTAGCAATGTAGGTGCATGTGCAGCGCAATTTGCCGATTTACACACTCTCTTAGATTGCTCTGCGCGTTTTTGAACTCCCTAATGCTGAGCGTGAGCGTGTCCAAATACCTTCATTTTATTAATTATGAAATCGAACGTAGATGACACAGTTGTATAGGGGGGTGTTCTGCCCCCAAACCCCCTTGCCAGGCCGTTACATAATCATTAAGTGTTCAATTGAATGACGATTACTTTGTAAATCGCAACAAAAATGGCCGTTGTATAGTTTATTATATTCGATAGTTTGTTGTACTGCACACTCCATGATTCCCGTTACACAAACATATATCATCAGTATTCTATTTTATATTAAATAAAATGAAGGTATACACACGCTCGATATTAGGGAATTGAAGGGGTCTAAAATCGAGCAGCGCAATCTCGAGAGTGCGCAAATCGGCAAATTGCACGGAACACAAGTACAAAAAAATAATGAGAGATCCATAAAACAAAATAAATATCAATATTACTTACCATAGAAAATTCTATCAGCAAACTAAATAATTAATTTAAATGAATACTTTATCACATTAATTGGTGATAAATTCCCGATATTTTTTATTTCACTTTATTATTTATTTTTTTCCTTACTTCCCCCTCCCTTCCCCCCGGGGGGCGTGTCCTCCATTCAGGTACTCCCCCACAAGGTACTCTGCTGCTTCTGCCTGTATTGCACTACTGGATGTGATGACGTCAGACCTGTTGCTGACGTCACTGATGCCTGCAGATGAACCACTGCGAGAACTGGCAAATAAATTATTTTAAAATTAAATTAATTAATTTTGAAAATTAATTTTTATAAAAAAAATAATTTGATTATTAATTCGAAGTTATCGGGCAGTTCCACGTTTTCGATCATTAAAGATAAAAAAAATATTCTTACTATTCAGCTTTTATTATAATTGGTATCCATGATAAGTTAAATACTAATTATAATTTATGACAATTTTATGTGATCGTAGATGTGGAACTGTCCGATAACTCGGAACTTACCCCTATTGAATGAATTTAAAAGCGAGAAATATTTTTTTCAATTGAAAGACATGGGACTCAGAAAAAGTAGACAATCAGAAAAGTGGCTCCTTGTACTTAAAAAACCCAAAAAATTAATCTGCGCTATGCTCATGACTGCAGTAAAGCTACTCTTAGCCGGACTCACATGGTAGCAGACACAACATTCTCGTGGAAATCAATGAAGGAGTCTACTATCTCCTTCGTAAGAGACTTTGAGCGGGACCTTCTGGCCCTCTTTAGGGCGTCAGGGTGTATGCTTGGGGCCTCTTTTTTTCCGGACGCCCTGGAAAAAAGTTCATAATTACCAGAAAATTGATTGGTAGTTTGAGACCCATTAAATCAATAAAATTATTAAAATTTAAATAGGGTAAGTTTCGAAATATCGGACAGTTCCACATTTTCGATCATATAAGAATGAAAGTTTTATAATAAATATTATATAGCTAGCTACTTTTATTGCATGGTCGAAAAGATGGAACCATCCGATAGTATGATTTAATTTAATTTAGTGGGGGCTTAACGTCTGCTTCGGAACCAAAGGCCATGTCGCTAACGTCAAAAGGAAATTAAATACAAGGGACTGGAAGAGGCAGTCAGAAAGGAAAGTGGCTCATTGAACAAAGTCACTTACCACCGTCAGTGACAATGCTCATGGATGCAGAAAAGCTACTCCGTGAATGCAGTCACTTACCAAGGAATGTGACGAAAAGGGACACAAGCACCAGTGGCTGCACTCACGAATGGAAGAGGAAAATGAAGAGGTGATAGTAAATGAAGCCTACGAGTCTACCTAACACAAAATCTAAGACCTCGTAGTTGAAGAGTATATCCCTAGCGCTATCCTCTAAAACTGCAAGTAGCGTTGATAAACGTGGTAGATAATATGATTTAACTACCTTATCTATCCATAACAATAATAAATTAAATAACTGTAGAAGAAAGTACTATAAAATGTTAAGCTCATGACGGCATGAAAGCTACCCACCTGATTGGACCAGATCTACTTCGTATGACACCAGCTACCTTGTCTTTTTCTCTGCTAGATGCTGAAAAATAACATATAATGAATCAAAAAAATCAAATAGCTATATATATATGAATTGATTGATAGGAAATAAATATAAATTTCAACTGTTGAGACACGAATAATAAATATTAAAAAATTAAAATTGATTTAATTCTGCGCGTACGAGGGACAGTAAAGGAAACCTTGTAAATAATTTAAAAAGGTTAGGTTATCGGTCCAGTTGGGAGAGGGACTCGTGACATAAATAATTAGAACTCAAATATACAATATAAATGAATAAAAACACTTAATTACAACTATTAAATTTTATAATCCCATATTAATACGTATAACATGTATATATTCATTTCTATATGCATACATCATATACATTTACAATGACATGTTCATATTCTATTTCTGACCTTTATTCACTCTAGCGGGCAATGACCGTGCCCGTAACCTGGCTTTGCACCGCCGTACAATCTCATAGAGGGGCAAATCGTCTTCAGACTCAGGCCTGGAAAATAAAGACACTTCATGTACTATTTAAAACTAATAATATTTATTTACGAAAAGGGTTATAAATCTAGTATAACCCTTTAATGGTTAACATTTTCTCTCTAATGGTTAACATTTTCTCTCTAATGGTTAACATTTCTCTCTAATGGTTAACATTTTCTCTCTAATGGTTAACATTTTCTCTTTAATGGTTAACATTTTCTCTCTATTGGTTAACATTTTCTCTCTAATGGTTAACATTTTCTCTCTATTGGTTAACATTTTCTCTCTAATGGTTAACATTTTCTCTCTGATGGGTAACATTTTCTCTCTAATGGTAACATTTTCTCTCTAATGGTTAACATTTTCTCTCTAGTGGTTAACATTTTCTCTCTAATGGTTAACATCTTCTCNAAACATCTTCTCTCTAATGGTTAACATTTTCTCTCTAATGGTTAACATCTTCTCTCTAATGGTTAACATTTTCTCTCTGATGGGTAACATTTTCTCTCTAATGGTTAACATTTTCTCTCTAATGGTTAACATTTTCTCTCTAATGGTTAACAATACCAACCTTTTCCCATCGTTAAGCAAGTCTTTCAAACATTCACACTCTTCACAAGTGTAGAAGGATGAGGCGGAGCAAGACCGACAGCTGAAATAGTCCTCATCGCTTGGAGTACGACTCAGTCGCTCAAATTCACAGGAATACAACTGAAAAAGGATGAAATTAATTAGGGTAAATTACGAATTATCGGTCAGTTTCACATCTTCGGTCATATAAGAAAAAACTATATTATAATTGTTATTTTATTTTTATTGGTATCCATGATACCTGCAGGTATCATGGATACCAATTATAATATTTCATGATACCTGCAGGTACCATGGATACCAATAAAAATAAAAATAAAAATAACAATAACAATAATAATATCGTTTTTTCTTATATGACCGAAGATGTGAAACTGACTGACAATTCGTAATTTACCCTATCTCTATTATTTATTCTTTTCGCTTTACTTATTTTAATAATTATTTTCATATAAATATACAGGAAAAAATTTGAGTCTGATGCGAAAAAATCCAATGTTTTGCCTATATCAAATCGATGGCAGTGCTCATGCATGCATTAAAGCTACCCGGTGTATAGTGACTAAATTTTTGTGCAATTAATAAAAAAAAATCAATAGATCTATATAGTTTACTTCGACGTTGTTTCTCTTAACATTGATATTGAGGAGGTTCAACTAAGTCTTCAGAAAACATTTCTATTTGTGTACTGATGGTTCTAAAGTATATGTAGCTTTGTAAATTGAACACGTTTTTGTTCGTGTGACTTTGGAGATTTTTTTTTTTTTCGTAAGATTCGAAAGGAAGGAGACGAGGTAGAAACAATACCAAGAGTTTCAGAATCTTTGTAACATTTATAGCAAAGCTATAGAAGAAGATTTTACATTTTATTCCCGTTTTATTTTGATAAGCAATTTCTGTTGACCTAACTAAAACTTGAAACAAACTAAACCTTTGATTTTAAACTGTAGCTAATAAAAAAAAAAGGATTGCAAAAATTAGAATTATCTCACAATATATTCGTTGGAAATTTTTCGAGGATTCAAAAACGTGTTTGTTTTTCTGTAGCGTGTAAACTCACTAATTTCTGTACAGTTTTAGGTTGAAATTCACATTTTGCAGGACAGCCAAAAACGTAATATTTGGCCAAAATGTGAATACCCCCATTGTCCTCTAGCCGCCAAAAAGTTAGGACATATAAGTACACTGCCCAACATTTCTTTTCGAACCAAATGAATCCCTAGTGCCTAGGGTAAGTTCTTAATTATCGGTCAGTTCCCCATTTTCGGACACGTAAAAAATTGATAATAATTATTATTATTTAATTTTTATTTGTATCCATGATACCACAGGTTGGTTGTTCTTATTCAACTAATCCTAGTAAATAATTATTATTACATTGTTTTTTTCTTATATGACCGAAGATGTGGAACTGGTCGATAATTCGGAGCTTTACACTAAATTCATATCCGTCTCATAAGTCACTAATATATAAAGACATTATTGTGTTTTATTTACTATAACGTGTTTGGAAAAAATATATGCCTTGGGTCTTCTTGATGAAATTGTTTTAAAACTTTTAACAGAAAAATAATTTAATTCCTTTAAAAATACATAGGGTACCTACATTTATTTACAATATTCTGCACTGAATCTTCAGTCTGTACCTATTAAATATTATAAGAACGTACGGTGATAAAATTCCATCTCAATATTAAATGATACTACCTACCTACTTCTACGTAATTTTCTTATAAAATATACATTCTATTTAAACCGATTAAAAATTCTTCTTATTATTTCGTAATTCTTCAAGTAAATTTTATGTCAGTAACCCAGCCATTTTCATTTAGTTTTCTTTAAGAGAGAAACAAAGAAAACTATATTTCTGTATGGGGTAACTATCTTAATAAAGTTATAATAGGATATGAATTTTATTCGTACGAGATGGAATAGCAATTAACCTATGGGATATTTTAAATATGTTATTAAGTTTATTCACATTAAAGATGCTATGAATAAATACTTAAGACTTGTGTAGCCTATTCATTCAAAAATATTCTACACTAGGATAAGTTCCGAATTATCGGTCAGTACTACATCTTCGATCATTTAAGAAAAAAATGTAAAAAAAAAACAATATAAAAATTGTTATTAGATACCTAGCACTGTGTAATAAAAACATTCTTTTTAATGTTTTTTCTTATATATAACCGAAGATGCAGTACTGACCGATAATTCGAACTTACCCTACCTACCTAAACTCGTTCTCACTGCCAGACTGCAGAAACTGGTAAAGTGTTCTCCAAGAAACACTATGTATAGAAAGAGTTAAAAATGTCCCACATTTTGCAGACTTAGTAGAAATTACCTACCTAAGTACCTACTAGCTACCTAGTAACTTTTTTTTAGTAACTTAGTACCTATTAGTCTAATATCGGCAACATTAGGCTAAAGTTACATAACTATCTATTCATAAAAATTAAATGTACCTACCCTCTTCAAGCGAATATCATAGTTAAATTTAGTACCTAGGTAAACAAAATATAATCTTACTTTAGGTACCTAGATATGTAGGGTCTGCTGTGCAGTGTGATGGTACCTACCTAGGTAGTGTTATTTTTATACGAGTACCTAGGTGTCGAAAATTTACATATAGTATTATAAGTAATTTTAAAATGTAATAATTAGATAGGTAACTGAATGCAGACACTCAATTATATTTTTATAACCTAGGAAGGACACCGTCACCCTCCAAGCGCGGCAAACTGGTCAATGGCGCTGGTTTTCATTTTTAATCTTTTTGGCAGTGTAAAAAGTTAACTAAGAAATACAGAAAATTTAAAATTAAATTTCAGCTGCTAATTCATAGATAATAACGGGTCTCGCATTTTTTCTTTTTATAATTTATTATTCAAATTGAAAGAGGTTAATAACAAACTGACAGTTAAATTATTAAAGTCAGAATCACGGAATGAAAATAAAAAAATTCATGAGGAACTTTGCTACCTACTTATATATTCTAATTTTGTGTACCTAATTTATTAAGATTAATCTAGTATTCAACATTATTCTCTAGTCAGAGAGATTTTAATAACAAAAATTAGAACATATATGGCAATTAAAATGTTAAGCAATTGGAATGTGTAAAGGCTGTCATTATTTATAAACGCATGAACTAATTATTAAAGTGGGAGTGCAGTGTAAAGGCGCCGTACACACGTAGGGTTTTTTAAATCTTTCCACCAGACTCTTAGCTAGGCTCCTCCTACTTTTTCCACGAGAATATAAGAAAAAACGATATAATTATTTATTTCAGTTGTTATCCATAATTCCTGCAGGTATCATGGATAACAACTAAAATAAATTATTATTTCATCGTTTTTTCTTATATTCTCGTGGAAAAAGTAGGAGGAGCTTAGCAAAAAGTCTGGTGGAAAGACTTAAAAAAAACCCTACGTGTGTAAGGCCGCCCTTATGGTGGGGTGAATACTGAAATACCGACACTGGTGTTTTCTTGATGGTTGTTAATTAATCAGAAAAATCAACATTTAAAAGCAATATAGCGTACATTGCGAGTTATCGGACATTTCCACAATTTCGCTCAAATAAGAAAAATGTATACGTAGTAGGTTCCGAGTTATTAGACAATTCCAAATCTTCGGACACGTAAGAAAAAAATACTAATCTCTTCTTACGTGTCCGAAGATGTAGAATTGTCCGATAACTCTGAACTTCTCTACTTTTAAAATTGTAACTCGTTATTAGCGAAAATGTGTTACGGTGCGATAATTCGTAACTTACCCTAGGTGGAGTACCGGTATTTGAGTAAGTAAACCTAATAAAAAAGCAGGTGCAAAAAGTGAGGGGAAAACAAAACTGTGTAACAAATTAAACATTTTATTGTACAAAAATAAACTAGAAAAATTCAACAACATGAAACACAAACAATTGAAATATCTACAGTTAAAATAACTAGATGGTTTTATGATCACGTATAGGTAGGTAGGTAGGTATATATAATATGTAAAGTTTTAATGTGAAAAACGTAAATGTAAAGGTGCATATAGTGCAATATTGAAGTACACAAGATAAATATACAGAACGCTTTACAATCAAAATATACCTGATATTTTTAACAACTAGCTACAACTAAATAAAAATATATTTTTTTAATTAAAATAAGTTTTAAGTCTTATTTTTTTTTTAATATTTCGAAATTATATTTGAAGATTGTTCCGATTTTACTTTTAAAAATAAAACACGTCTTCAGTTTTTATATTTGAAACATTTTCGATCTTATTTTTAAAAATGAAAAAAAAAAGTTTTGATTGTAATTATATTTTTCAAATATTAAAAACGTTTATGAATGTAATTTAAAAGTTTATGAAAAATAGTTTCCTAATTTAATTTTTTAAAAATATAGAAACACGTTTCCGAATGAAATTGAAAAAAAAGTTTCTGAGTGCAAATTAATTAAAAAAAAAACGTTTCCAATGGTAGCTACTTATAGAAAAAAAACGTTTATGAATGTACTTTATAAAATTATGAAAACATTTCTGATCTTAAAACAAACAATTTAAAAAAAAATTTAAGGATCTTATCAAAAAACAACAACAACAACAACAAAATCACTCGAAGATAAAAACTCAGAAGACTGAACTGACCTCTGTGACGTCACTAAAAGGGACCTGTGGGGGTAATTCGGGGCTGAGGGAGGAGGGGGGTGACGAG
Organism: Caprella mutica; assembly: GCA_947561585.1. NCBI lineage: Eukaryota > Metazoa > Arthropoda > Malacostraca > Amphipoda > Caprellidae > Caprella > Caprella mutica. The sequence goes on from CANNZV010000178.1 coordinate 402,662, forward strand.
TGCTGGTCCTCCATACCGGAGTCGTGCTGTTGTGACCCGGTGGGACTGCCCCGGGGGAGCAGGAGTGAGTCCAGATGCCGGGCCCTGACTGTGATATGGTGAATGCGTTCACTGATGGCTTCTTGAGCTAACAGGTTTTCGTGAACTTCTCGACTGAAAAAAAATAATTAAATGTCACAACATTGAAAAATTAAACAAAAAACATAAAATTATAAAAAAATCAAAAAAATCAAAAATATTTATAAAATAAATAAAAAATTGATCCTAAGATTAAAAATTGAAAAAAAAATATTAAGTGATATTTTTTAAATCGTGAACAATTCTCTAGTTACAATTCAAAATTCGCAGTACTCTTAACACTTAAAGTACTCGTAAAGTGGGCATTTATGTTAACACGCACTTTCCGAATACTGTGCCAAATTATCAGGAAGTTCCCACACTAAATAGTACCTACGAATAATAATATTATTGATCCAAATTAATAATTCTTCAATAATAAGTATGTAAATTGCGAATGCAATTTGTTGGGCGCATGACTCGCCACGAGATGGCGTTGTTGTTTAACGTAGTCCACTTGTTCTTCGCTTCTATGCTTGGTGTTTGTGTGTAACTGGTTGTCAGTGTTAAATTAGTGCTTGAAGCGAAGAATGTGTGACGCTTTCAGATATAGGTTGTTTAGACTGATCTTCTTTGTTATTTGTTTCAGGAAAAGGTGTGACTATAGAATTTAGTTTGTCGTTTGAAGTATTGTCGAGTTGAGTAATTTTATAGATAGATAGTGATTCTACAGTCGAGCAATTAATGTACATGCCTTTTAAAACCCTGTGTATAATATTCTGGTGGGACAGATGAAACTGGTCAACTTGCCGGCTGGCTAGTCTGGATTGAAAACTTCGGGTAAGCAGAAGGTGTAATGCGAATGTAGGGTGAATACATTTAAAACTGTACTATGAATGAATTAGGAGTGTGAGAGTGTAGCATTACCACAACATTGAGCCTATGAACCATCACTTATTTTTTGAGTCACTATACCTATCGTAAATACAGTAGGTCACGCTATTTGTTTTTAGCCAACTGGCGGTCATTTTCTATAGAACTGATACGTGCCATTTTAACGCCAATAAATTACTTTTTTAAGATGTAGTTTCGGCATCTGCCTTAATTTAGCTAATTTTACATTTACGTGAATTCTTTTTTATTTTAGCGTGAATTTTAATAAATATGTCAGTGTGATGAACTTTTTAGATTTTGTGTACTATTTTAGATTTTATATACTATTTTAGATTTTTACTTTACAGTACCGAACGAGTCTAGGAGTCACTGTACATGATGTGTGAATAAATAGACCAACTGGTCACTGAGTTTCACTACCCTCCCCCACCAGAAACAGTACCGAAGTTTCATAAAATCTTGAACATCAAGGCACTTGGACAGACCCGAGTGCCGAGAAGAGTCAAGTCTAATCTGTTTCATTTCCGGGGGAGGTAAGACGAGGGGTCTACGCTTAACCCGAGAAGGAGAACAGTATAGTGAGAGATAGAAAGAGGAAAGTGCTTACGTCACTTTGAAGTTCATAGTGATTTCGTCCTTTTGAATTTCATTTTGCCCCTCAAGGCAACCAAACTCGGAACCTGAAACTTATGCTCGCTGTACAGATCTACGGAGAATGTGAATACTGTTACGTCACGTGTATTAGTAGGAAAGTGATGACATTAGCTATCATAGCTATCAATGTGGTGTATTTTGATTAAATCTGGGATTTCGGATAACTCTGCACTTCGGATAACTCTGCACTTCATGAAATTCTCCATTCATATCGCATTTTAGTGTTATAAAAACAATATTTAGCTAAAATAGTATTTCTTAATTAATAGTCGTTGCACTTCATTTGGCTACCTATTTTAAATTGCTAAATCTCCGTTAAACCTCCAGCGTTTAGGCTTTATTTCATTTCATTACAATCTTCATTCAATTTATCTTTTTCTGCATTTAATTCAAACATGCAATATTTAGACTGAATTTCATTTCGCATTTAATATTCTGCATTCTATATATTTGCTATTTAAACCAAACTTACAGTAATTAGGCTACCGTTCATTTTGTCGCTCTTAATTTCATTTTTCGTGTTGTATATTTGAAATATTTAGGCTAACAAACAGTGGCAGGAGATCAATTGATTCGCTTGATTAGCGTGTGTGTGGTGTTGTTAATCTGATTGGTTTGTGCTCTGTCTTGCTGTAGACCTGTTGTGTGATTCTGTGTGGCTTGTGAGTGGGAGTGAGTGGACTCTTGTCTTATACAGTTTACGGTTGCCCGTATAGTGGGGTATTTCCTAACACCCCTCTTCCAGAAACCAGTCCAGTGCAGCGCATTGAGTTTACCTATAAGGTGATTAGAAGCATGGAGAAGTTAAACGCGTGACAACTAGCAGAAGTGCTGAGAGCCCTGGGTGAGCCATCATCTGGAGGTAAGAGTGTGCTTTATTGTCGCTTAGAAGCGGCTTTAATGGATAGAAACATGAAGTACGAGGACGCATTGGCGAGTGTAAGTAAGAGTGAAGAAGTAGACATAGAAAATGAATTGGCCCCAGGGGACAGTATCTCACAAGTAGGAGAAGGTATTGGGGTGGGAAATCCAGATAAGAAAAATGTATTAGATGGGTTAGGTAGCACACGGAGATCTGGTGGGTCATTAGCATCGAGTAGGAGAAGAAAAACAGGATCGGTAGTATCAAGAATTTCTCGTGCTGGATCTTGCCTTAGCACCACATCGTCGATGCTAAGAATACGAGAGCTGGAGGTCCAGAGGCTGGTGCAGGCGGCTGCTGAAGAAAAGGCCATCCATATCGAACAGCTGCGTATGCAACAACAGCTTGCACGGCAGAAAGCTCAATCTGAACTGGAAGAAAAGAAGAGGAAACTGGAGAGTGAAGTTGAGGATGAGAAGAATAGACTGGAAGAAGAAAAGAGGAGACTGGAGAGTGAAATGAAAAACGAGAAGAGGAGACTGGAGGAAGAGAAAAGAAAACGTGAAGCTGAAGAAATGAGAGAGGAGATGGAATTAGAAATGGAAATCAAATCTCTTGAACGTCAGGCACGGGATGATGCCCTCAGAGTTGAAGCGGAGGCATGGGCACGATTTGAGGTTATTGATGCGGGAACTGTTCAAGGTAAGGGTACTCGATTGAATGTGGAAGATATCGTGAGAGATCAAACTGGGGCTGTAGGTAAGATTGTAGATAGGGGGATTAGTAAAAGCTATATTGGTGTTAGTGATAGGTCTAGGATAGAGGAGTGGGATAAGGAGAATTTTGATAGACAGTACCATAGGAATGGAATAAAGGGACGTTCTAGGGAGAGTCATTTTGATAGTGGTGATTTAAAGTTGGGGGTTGGTAATGGGCGTACAGTGGAACCAAACATAGTATGTAGTGAGAATATCTTACGAGAGCTGGCAGCAAGCAACGTTAGGATTGGGCTACCGAAACATAAAATAGAATGCTTCGACGGTGATGCTACTCAGTATACCATCTTCAAAGGGTCAATGGCCGAAATAAACCGATCCGATACGCTGAGTTACACTGAGAAGCTCCACTATGTTTACCAGCATACCTCGGGAGAACCTAGGGAATTAGTAAAAGGAGCCCTGTATATGGACCCTAAAAAGGGCTATGAAGAAATCTGGAAATGGTTCGAGGAGAAGTACGGAGCACCTGAGAAAATCGGCTCAGAATTTGTCGATGGTCTTCTGAATCGGAACCCGGTAGCGAGAGACGATGTCGAGGGTTTGAAGGCCTATGCTGTGTCATTAAGACTTACTAAGAATGTCCTGGATATGATCCCCCATGGAAGGAGTGAGTTGGATCACCCTAAGACAATCAGAGCCTTGGTATCAAAGCTTCACTTCGGTCTGCAGGAGAAGTGGAGGGTGCAATCAACCGAGAAGAAGCACGAGTTGGGAGAATACTTAGGGTACGAGGATCTTATCAAGTTTGTTGAGAAAGCAGCAAGAACGGATTCAGACCCGCTATATGGAAAGCAAGCTATGCAAAGAGCATCCGTTGAACAATTGGGTAAGGCAAGTCAACCAAGAAAGAGGGTGGTTATTAACGCAGTGTCGTATGGGGAAGATATGGCTGAGGAGAATAGGAGAGAATTTAGGGAACCTCATGTCAATGGGGAAGTAAGATATAGGCAGAGTTGTTTCCACTGTGCAGGTGCTCATAGGTTAGACCATTGTCGGATATTTAAGCAGTTAGAGGAAGATGAGCGACAGGAAGTGGTTAGAGATAAAAACCTATGTTTTATCTGCCTTCAACCAGATCACCGTGCTGCTGTTTGCTCTGCACCCAAGGTATGTGATCGTTGTAATAGATATCATCACACACTCTTGCACAGAGAAGGTAGGGGAGTATATCAGAGAAATCGAGGAACGTCCCCCAATGGTAATGTCGGTGGGAGCAAGGCATTCTACAAGGAGGGACGGGGTAGGAAGGTAAGTCTGTCAGTTGACGCCCCTGAATTCCAGAGCAAGGGACCAATAAAACCTGGACCAAGAGCGTTGGATAAGCAGGGACATAGCGGAAACAGGGTATTAATCAGTAGAGTTTCCGCTGAGGATGGTACTAGTATCGGGAGTATGAATGTGTTACCTGTAGTAGTTAAGGACAAGAATGGGGCAGAGGCAGTAACGTCCGCATTTTTAGATCCTGGTAGCGCGGTATCCTTTTGTACTACCGGGTTCTTAGATAGGTTAGGAGTTCGAAAGGAGGATCGGCATAGTGTTAATCTCTGTACGGAGACTATGCACGATAAAAGATGGGAACAAACTGCTCTCGTCTCTGGGTTGATGGTGAGAGGGAAGGATGAAGTAGAATGGCTTTCCCTTCCTCCAATTTATGTTGTAAATAGGATACCTGTATCTAGTTGTGACGTACTAGGAAAAGGGGAAATAGACAGCTGGGAACATTTGGAGGGTTTGGGGAAGCGAACTGTGGGAAGCATCGACTTAATGATAGGTATGAATGCACCAGGCGTCCATGAACCACTGGAAATTATTACCGCACCACGTGTTGGGGAGCCCTATGCAATTAGGACTAGAATAGGAACGTGTGTAATGGGACTGCTTGGAAGCAATCGATTTGGAAGAGCAGTAGTGAATAGAGTAGGAATGAGTGTTGGCGAGGTTAGGGCTTTGATAGATGGAGCCTTCGAGAGAGGATTTGAGGGAATGAGTGAGGACAAGTTGGGAATGTCTGTTGAAGATGAGAGGTGGGTGCAGATAGTGGAAGAAGGTTGTAAGAGGATCGATGGACACTATGAAATACCTTTACCATTGAAAGACATGTCACAAAGGCTGCCAGACAGCCGATGTGCTGCTCTAAAAAGAGCGCTAGGATTAAGAAAGAAACTGGAAAACAATAAACAGTTAAGAGATCTATACGAGGAAAGTGTGAATGATATGATAGAGAAAGGGTATGCGGAAAAGGTGGTGGATGGAAGTAGAGGCAAGTGGTACCTACCACATTTCAATGTACAACGGCCGGACAAGCCTGGGAAAGTTAGGGTTGTATATGACTGTGCTGCAAAGGTCCAGGGGGTAGCATTGAATGATCTACTACTACAAGGACCTGATTTGGCTACGCATCTGTTAGAAGTGTTGCTTAGATTCAGAGAGGGGAGTTTTGCCTTTACTGCTGATGTGAATGCCATGTTCCACCAGGTAAGGACCCCAGAGAGATGTCGTGATTATCTTCGTTTCTTCTGGTGGGACGGGGGTGTTTTGAATGGAGTCTTAAGCGAATATAGAATGGCCGTGCATCTTTTCGGCGCCACATCTTCACCTAGCGTGGCCAATTACGCACTTAGACGGGTAGCTGATGAGGCAGGGGGGTTGTCGAACAGTCGCGCAGCGAATGCTCTCAAGGAAAATTTCTATGTTGACGATTGTCTTGTTGCCGACTGTGATAGGTTGGCGCTGGCTAAAACGGCTGTTGAGCTTCGTGATCTGTGTAGCTCGGGGGGATTTGATCTGAGAAAGTTTAGCAGCAATATACACGAGATAGAGGGTCAGTTGGGTGAGGGAAATGAGATCCTTACTTGTCATAAGGTTTTAGGTGTAACATGGGACAAATGTGAAGATAAGTTAGGTATAATGACCTTTGATTTAGATAGGAGAATTAAAACACGACGAGAGTTATTAGGATTAGTCGCGAAGGTGTATGACCCTCTGGGTATAGCGGCGCCAGTGGTGCTCCAGGGACGCCTTATATTCCAGAGTATTATCCGTAGGGACGGAGTAGGTGGATGGGATGAAAAATTAGTTGACGTAGACATCGGGAGAATTGATGAATGGAAGTCAAACTTGAGTATGATCGAAGGAATGTGCGTTCCGCGCAGCATAACGGTTAAGGACAAAGTGAAAAACATTCAATTACACATCTTTGGTGACGCGAGTGAATCCGGTCACGCTGCAGTAGCATACTCTAGGATAGAATTTGAGAACGGAATGATAAGTTGCACATTTATCCTAGGGAAAGCTAGAGTTAATCCTACGAAATATGTCAGTGTGCCAAGGCTGGAGCTAGTGGCGTCAACTTTGGTAGCGCGTCTGAGTCACAAATTACGCGAAGCTCTAAACACGGAGTTTCATGGGATCTATTTGTGGACGGATAGCATGACTGTGTTGCGTTACTTACGCAATGACAGAATCAGATTCCATTCCTTTGTGGCTAATAGAGTATCCGAGATTAGAAGAAGGACATATATTAGTGAGTGGCGGTATGTAGATTCTAAAGCCAATCCCGCCGACGATGGATCTCGAGGTGTGTACTCAGATAGGTGGAGGGATGGCCCGCAGTTCTTGAGAAAGAGTGAGAGTGAATGGCCTATGGAGAATGTTACGGTTGACGACGGAGATGATATAGAGTGTGGTGATCCAGAGGTACGAAAGTGCCATGTACTGAGAGCAGGGGCGATCGAAAGCTTTGTTGGGAGAATTGCCCAAAGATATTCTGATTGGATTAGGCTAGTTAGAGCTATAGCTTGGCTTACAAAATTTAGGGATCACATCGCCGGGTCTATGGACAACGAAAATAGAAGTCTTTCGGTATGTGATCGTGAAAGAGCTGAAAAAACGATATTAAAAGCCATTCAGAGTGAGTGTTTTGGTGACGAATATGTATGTCTGAAAGGGGGACAACAAGTTAGGAGGGATAGCAGCGTATTCAAGTTGGGAATCTTTATGAAAGATGAGTTGATTAGAGTCGGTGGGAGATTAGGCCAGTCGTTCTTGTCGTATGATCAGAAGCACCCTATACTTCTACCTTCTGATCACATTGTTACTTCATTAATTATAAGAGATGCTCATGTGAACGTTGGGCACATGGGAATCTCAACAGTGTTAGGATTTACAAGGGACAAATTTTGGATAGTGAGGGGCTATTCAGCAATACGGAAACAAATCAGAACCTGTCTAGTGTGTAAAAGAGTCCAAGGGAAACCTATTGAACAGAGAATGGCTGATCTTCCGGAGTTCCGAGTAACCGATGGTGAACCTGCTTTCACCTATGTAGGCGTCGACTGTTTCGGCCCTTATCACGTTGCATTCGGTCGAGGTAAGAAGAGAGCTAAAAGGTATGGCGTGTTGTTCACATGCATGACCATGCGGGCAGTGCATCTAGAAGTCGCGCAGGACTTATCAGCTGAGGCTATCATGCGAGCGATTAGAAGGTTCATGGCGAGACGAGGCAAGGTTAAACTCTTCTGCTCCGACAATGGTACGAATTTTGTCGGGGCAAGAAGGGAGATTTTGGATACACTGGGCGCGGAATCTGTACGACACGAGTTGGGTGACCGGGGAGTTAGGTGGGAGTTCAATCCTCCGAGAGCTTCCCACTTTGGTGGCATATGGGAATCAGTAATAAAGACAGCTAGGCGTGTATTGGAAGCGGTAATGAACGGCAAAGTTTTCTCAGAGGACTGCCTCGCGACAATGTTTTGTGAGGCAGAGGCCGTTATGAATAGTAGACCCTTGGTCATAGTCGGAGAGGATCCGGATGAAGATGTGCTGAGTCCTCAGAGGCTTCTCAATTTGGGGACATCAATGGACTACCAAGGTAAGGTACCGGACACAATACCAGAAGTTGTGAAAAGGTGGGTCCATATACAGAGTCTCGCTCAGCAATTTTGGAAGCGCTGGTGCCGAGAATATCGGAGCTCTCTTCAAGGAAGAGGTAAGTGGATCTCTAAAAGAACAAACGTAGCTATTGGAGACATAGTGTTAATAATAGATGAGACAGAGCAGAGGTGCCACTGGCCCATCGGACGAATAGAAGAGGTAAGAAAGAGTAAAGATGGTCTGGTCAGAAGCGTCACCGTCCGTGCGAAAGGACGAACGTATGAGAGACCAGTAGCGAAGCTGATAATGATGATTAAGAATCAGAGTTTGCCGTGAGATATGAACCGTATTGAACGGATAGAGTAGGTGAACAGAGTTCAAAGGAGGGACTGTAAATTGCGAATGCAATTTGTTGGGCGCATGACTCGCCACGAGATGGCGTTGTTGTTTAACGTAGTCCACTTGTTCTTCGCTTCTATGCTTGGTGTTTGTGTGTAACTGGTTGTCAGTGTTAAATTAGTGCTTGAAGCGAAGAATGTGTGACGCTTTCAGATATAGGTTGTTTAGACTGATCTTCTTTGTTATTTGTTTCAGGAAAAGGTGTGACTATAGAATTTAGTTTGTCGTTTGAAGTATTGTCGAGTTGAGTAATTTTATAGATGGATAGTGATTCTACAGTCGAGCAATTAATGTACATGCCTTTTAAAACCCTGTGTATAATATTCTGGTGGGACAGATGAAACTGGTCAACTTGCCGGCTGGCTAGTCTGGATTGAAAACTTCGGGTAAGCAGAAGGTGTAATGCGAATGTAGGGTGAATACATTTAAAACTGTACTATGAATGAATTAGGAGTGTGAGAGTGTAGCATTACCACAACATTGAGCCTATGAACCATCACTTATTTTTTGAGTCACTATACCTATCGTAAATACAGTAGGTCACGCTATTTGTTTTTAGCCAACTGGCGGTCATTTTCTATAGAACTGATACGTGCCATTTTAACGCCAATAAATTACTTTTTTAAGATGTAGTTTCGGCATCTGCCTTAATTTAGCTAATTTTACATTTACGTGAATTCTTTTTTATTTTAGCGTGAATTTTAATAAATATGTCAGTGTGATGAACTTTTTAGATTTTGTGTACTATTTTAGATTTTATATACTATTTTAGATTTTTACTTTACAGTACCGAACGAGTCTAGGAGTCACTGTACATGATGTGTGAATAAATAGACCAACTGGTCACTGAGTTTCACTACCCTCCCCCACCAGAAACAAAGTACCTAGTTCAGGTATTAAAAATTAGCACAATTGAAAGTAAATTGTATAAAAAAAAATTAAATAACCTAAACAAATTTATTATATTATTAAAAAAAGGGTGTAGGTATAGAAAAATATTAACAATATTTTCACTAACTATCTCACACTCAAACCCTAAACTTCTAATAAAAAAATATAAAAACGAGGTAAATAATTGAAGCCCATGTTAAAATGCATAGCTGTTAAGTTTTTATGTGCCCACTGCATGTAGCCAAGTGCATACAGAGTTATAAATACATAAACTTACCACACAGACACACAAATACACACACACAGTAATACAGACTACACAGGGCAGGCAGAGAGCCAAGGGAAGATATGACGTCACACACAGGTGATGAACAGGTGAAAATGATATTAAACTTATATACAAAAAACTTATTGAAGCGATATAGGGTAAGTACTGAGTTATCGAACAGTTCCACATTTACGATCATATGTAAGTAAAAATATAAATAATTATTTAACTTTTATTTTAATTGGTATCCATGATACATGTGGGTATCATGGGTTACCAATTAAAATAAATTAAATGTTAAATTATATCCTTTTTTAACATATGATCGATAACTTGGAACTTACCCTACTACTTATCATTCAAAAGGTGAAATTGAAATCTACAAGGTACTTAGGAAAAGAAGACACACAGAAAAGGATTTACCCCACTTATCGTACAGCAAACTGATTTCATACTTAAGTGATTAAATTTCATCACAATAACTATAAAGTGTTGAATAATAATTAATAATTATTACGAATCAATATATGATCTGAAGAAATAAAAAAAAATCCTAACAATTTCGATACGGAAATATTTTTTTTTTGTAAATGTATGTTTTAGCTGTCCTGTAACTTCGGTAATGTCTAAAAAGCACAAAAAAATTATACATTTTGACCCACCGGTAGTGAAATGGTGAATAAATACTGTTTTAGTAAATATAGTTATAATTATAATAGGTTACCTATAAATTGTCTGCTTTAAGTTTATTCGGTATAATTATATAATATGCGAGTTTAAATTTATTATTCAATTTAAAAAGTTTGAACTTCTTAGTACGAAAAGTAAAATACTTATCTTTAATAAGTATATAATAATTAAAACTAAATCTCTTCTCAATATAATCCCCATAGTGTTGGAATAATTCCAAGTATGTAAATAATAGAAAAAATCCTAGGCAACTATTAATACTCTAATTCATTTATAATATTTCAATTTATATAACATTTGCATACCTGAATGAGAAAAGAGTGATTTAAACTTTAAAATACCGTTAAATAATTACAGGATTTAAATTTCCTTATACCAAAATATTTAATAGAAGTGTAAAAATTTTATACTGTTTAAATTATAGTAGTACACTGTTTAAATAATAGTAGTACACTGTTTAAATTATAGTAGTACACTGTTTAAATAATAGTAGTACACTGTTTAAATTATAGTAGTACACTGTTTAAATAATAGTAGTACACTGTTCAAATAATAGTAGTACACTGTTTAAATAATAGTAGTACACTGTTTAAATAATAGTAGTACACTGTTCAAATAATAGTAGTACACTGTTTAAATAATAGTAGTACACTGTTCAAATAATAGTAGTACACTGTTCAAATAATAGTAGTCACTGTTCAAATAATAGTAGTCACTGTTCAAATAATAGTAGTACACTGTTCAAATAATAGTAGTACACTGTTTAAATAATAGTAGTACACTGTTCAAATAATAGTAGTACACTGTTTAAATAATAGTAGTACACTGTTCAAATAATAGTAGTACACTGTTCAAATAATAGTAGTCACTGTTCAAATAATAGTAGTACACTGTTTAAATAATAGTAGTACACTGTTCAAATAATAGTAGTACACTGTTCAAATAATAGTAGTCACTGTTCAAATAATAGTAGTCACTGTTCAAATAATAGTAGTACACTGTTTAAATAATAGTAGTACACTGTTCAAATAATAGTAGTACACTGTTCAAATAATAGTAGCACACTGTTCAAATAATAGTAGTACACTGTTCAAATAATAGTAGCACACTGTTCAAATAATAGTAGTACACTGTTCAAATAATAGTAGTACACTGTTCAAATAATAGTAGTCACTGTTCAAATAATAGTAGTACACTGTTTAAATAATAGTAGTACACTGTTCAAATAATAGTAGTACACTGTTCAAATAATAGTAGTCACTGTTCAAATAATAGTAGTACACTGTTCAAATAATAGTAGTCACTGTTCAAATAATAGTAGTCACTGTTCAAATAATAGTAGTACACTGTTCAAATAATAGTAGTACACTGTTCAAATAATAGTAGTACACTGTTCAAACAATAGCAATAAACTATCTAAACAATAGCAGTACTATTTCCCTTTAACCATACTCTATAGTAATAAACTATCTAAACAATAGCAGTACTATTTCCCTTTAACCATACTCTATAGTAATAAAACTGTCCGTCAGAATGCAGTGCTAAAATACATTGGCAACGGAACTCAACCTTCAAAACATCAAAAAAAATTAGACACATAGACTAATGTTAAAGGGTAGATATAATGCATAGCAATACAGCAGGAATATATAAAAGATAATACTAAATTTCAGGAAATATAAAAAAAATTAATATGTTGCATAGCTAAATCCACTTTTAATGGTTATATTAGCATCCATAAATATGTTTCTATTTTTTTCAACTGTTATGTCTTTGAAAAAAAAAATAGTAAGTAGATAAATTTATTATTGTATCATTAACACTAAGATATTGAAATGATAATTAACTGTTAGTAATTACAAACTATAATGGTAATATTCATGCAAACAATACAGATCGGTTAGAAGTGTCAGTGTAGGTTAATTAGCAGGTAAATTACCAACATACAAACAATACACAGGTGAGGTAATTAATTAACACAAGCTACAGGTAGAAGAGAGTCACCGCATGATGCTAATTTCTAAATCACAGTTTTCTAAGTTTCTATTATTTTCAAATCTTACAAATTTGTCATCGTAAACCAATTTTAAAATATCTACAAAAATTACAATTAGTAAAGTTTTTTTTAAATGTGAAATTACATAATTAGTAAAGTATCAAAAAATCATTAGGGATAAACTTTTCTCTGCCTGTACCTATCTCAACATCAAAAAAAAAAGAAATAAATTATGACGTCACGTTTCACGTCATAATAACAAGTGTTTACAAACAAATAGAGTGCTGCTAACTAAATAAATAGAACAAACAACTAAAAACTATATTAGTGTGTTACACTAAAAAGTACTTAATTAAAACTACAATCACTGTAATTAATATCATTAGTTACTTATTTACCGAACAAAATTGATTAAATTAATATTACATTTTATTTCCTTATAAACTCACCTTCATTATTTTCTTCTATTAAATACTTCACTAGTGATTATTATTACTCTCTAATAACAGTCTTCACCTTTCTATTATAAATAGAAATATTCTACATAGCTATGGTGAATATAGCTAGAAATAGAGAAATATGCGAGTCTTTGAAATGATTAGAATAATAAATAGTGAACACCGTATCGTGGATACACTTTCATATTATTGATGTATCACGGATACACTTCGATATTAGTTATGTATCATGGCTACACATTGACTCGGTTATCGTATCATGGCTACACATTGACATTATTAATGTACCATGGCTATGAAATTATAAATGTATCATGGATACACGTTGATATTATAAATGTATCATGGCTATGATATTATAAATGTATCATGGATACACATTGACATTATTAATGTATCATGGCTATGATATTATAAATGTATCATGGCTACACATTGACATTATTAATGTACCATGGCTATGACATTATAAATGTATCATGGATACACATTGACATTATTAATGTATCATGGCTATGATATTATAAATGTATCATGGATACACATTGACATTATTAATGTATCATGGCTATGATATTATAAATGTATCATGGATACACATTGACATTATTAATGTATCATGGCTACACATTGACATTATAATCGTACCATGGCTACATATCATCGCATCATGGCTACATTACTATCGCATCATGGCTACACTAGTCAGTCACTCACTCCATTCAGTGACAGTATTTTTCACAGGTGTTAGTGACGTCACCACATCCACTGCCTAACTTGTCACTCATTAGTCAGAGTAAATTATGCATCTTATGACCCTAATTAGGCATATTAATTACCATGTGCAGCACATAATAAATAGTCACATAGCTACATGAATGTGAGGGAGACAATGACGTGTTTATGGATAAAATTAAAAAGTGTAGCTATAACAATTATAAATTAACCATGAATAACCTATTATATGAGTGGGTAATAGCAATAAATGTTTCCACAGGTGTGAATGGTTAGCAGCAGCACATACAACCTACACTCACTGCAGGCAGAGAGATACTGAGGGTAAATGGGGTGAACCTCTCAGATAGGGTTAAATAATCGAGGTTGAAAGGTGAGGGTCTGGACTATAGTCTGACTGGTAGGGTTAAACAGTAGGGTGAAACGTTTGGTACATAGACTGGCCGTTGTAACAGCTTTACCTCTAACACCTTTGCCTCTAACAGCTTTACCTCTAACACCTTTACCTCTAACACTTTGCCTCTAACAGCTTTACCTCTAACACCTTTACCTCTAACAGCTTTACCTCTAACACCTTTACCTCTAACAGCTTTACCTCTAACAGCTTTACCTCTAACACCTTTACCTCTAACAGCTTTACCTCTAACAGCTTTACCTCTAACACCTTTACCTCTAACACCTTTACCTCTAACACCTTTACCTCTAACAGCTTTACCTCTAACACCTTTACCTCTAACACCTTTACCTCTAACAGCTTTGCCTCTAACAGCTTTACCTCTAACACCTTTATCTCTAACAGCTTTACCTCTAACAGCTTTACCTCTAACACCTTTACCTCTAACAGCTTTGCCTCTAACAGCTTTACCTCTAACACCTTTACATCTAACAGCTTTACCTATAACAGCTTTACCTCCAACACCTTTACCTCCAACACCTTTACCTCTAACAGCTTTACCTCTAACACCTTTACCTCTAACAGTTTTACCTCTAACAGTTTTACCTCTAACACCTTTACCTCTAACAGCTTTACCTCTAACAGCTTTGCCTCTAACAGCTTTACCTCTAACAGCTTTACTTCTAACAGCTTTACCTCTAACAGCTTTACCTCCAACACCTTTACCTCTAACAGCTTTACCTCTAACAGCTTTGCCTCTAACAGCTTTACCTCTAACAGCTTTACCTCTAACAGCTTCACCTCCAACAGCTTTACCTCTAACAGCTTTGCCTCTAACAGCTTTACCTCAAACAGCTTTACCTCTAACAGCTTTACCTCTAACACCTTTACCTCTAACACCTTTACCTCTAACAGCATTACCTCTAACACCTTTACCTCTAACAGCTTTACCTCTAACACCTTTACCTCTAACAGCTTTACCTGTAACACCTTTACCTCTAACACCTTTACCTCTAACAGCTTTACCTCTAACACCTTTACCTCTAACAGCTTTACCTGTAACACCTTTACCTCTAACAGCTTTACCTCTAACACCTTTGCCTCTAACAGCTTTACCTCTAACAGCTTTACCTCTAACAGCTTTACCTCTAACACCTTTGCCTCTAACAGCTTTACCTCTAACACCTTTACCTCTAACAGCTTTACCTCTAACACCTTTACCTCTAACAGCTTTACCTCTAACAGCTTTACCTCTAACACCTTTACCTCTAACAGCTTTACCTCTAACAGCTTTGCCTCTAACAGCTTTACCTCTAACAGCTTTACCTCTAACACCTTTACCTCTAACACCTTTACCTCTAACAGCTTTAACTCTAACACCTTTACCTCTAACAGCTTTACCTCTAACAGCTTTACCTCTAACACCTTTACGTCTAACAGCTTTGCCTCCAACACCTTTACCTCTAACAGCTTTACCTCTAACACCTTTACCTCTAACAGTTTTACCTCTAACACCTTTACCTCTAACAGCTTTACCTCTAACAGCTTTGCCTCTAACAGCTTTACCTCTAACAGCTTTACCTCTAACACCTTTACCTCTAACACCTTTACCTCTAACAGCTTTACCTCTAACAGCTTTACCTCTAACAGCTTTACCTCTAACAGCTTTACCTCTAACAGCTTTACCTCTAACAGCTTTACCTCTAAAAGCTTTACCTCTAAAAGCTTTACCTCTAACACCTTTACCTCTAACAGCTTTACCTCTAACAGCTTTACCTCTAACAGCTTTACCTCTAACAGCTTTACCTCTAAAAGCTTTACCTCTAAAAGCTTTACCTCTAACAGCTTTACCTCCCAACACCTTTACCTCTAACAGCATACCTCTAACAGCTTAACCTCTAACACCTCTACCTCTAACAGCTGCCTCCCTCTCTTTCTCACCTGTAACTAGGCACCAGGGGCTCAGTGAGTCTCTCCTTCAGGAGTTTCCCCAGCCTCACATTGCGTCCTATCTCCCTGAGGAGTCTGTCCCTCTGAGCCATCAGCTGCTTTGAGTCACCCTCACCCTTGGGGAATGAGCCTGGGGAGGAGTCGGGGGAGGAGCACTGCTTCCTGGAGGCATTGAAGTCCTCTACGTTCTTGCAGAGGAGTTCCAGTCGAGCCAAGTGCTGAGAAAAGAACAAAACGATAGAAATTAATTTAATTCACTAATTATCGGTCGGTTTCACATCTTCGCTCAAATGAGAAAAATAATATAATAATTATTATATTTTGATTGGTAGCCATGATACCTGTAGGTAGCTATCACAGATACCAATAAAATACTCTAATACTCTTATTATAGCTATAGATAGTTTTTTCTTATATGACTAAAATGTGGAACTGACCGACAATTCATAACTTACCTTAATTTAATTTATTTCCAAAAATGTATCTATATATAATTAAATTTTACAAACGTACACAATTAAATTCAAAATTTTATATATATATTTTATGAATGTTCTTTATTTTTAAGGTTAAAATATGTTCTCGTCACAGAAGTTAAGTTTCCCCACCTGCTCCATTGTTCGGTAGAACACCCCCGCCACCCTCAGTCTGGTTAGCTGCTCTTGTGAACCTAGCACAAAAAGCCTCCATATCTCCTCCAGTGTGGAGAGACTACCTGCCTCCTTGGATGGTGAACTCCCACCCCCTCCCTCTGTCTCCCTATTGCCTCCATCTGTGGTCTTCTCCACCAGTTGGGCTGCTCGGGAACACTCGTACCCGTACTCGAAGGTTCCGGCAGCTGTGTCCTGAAAAGAGTTTTGAAGTTAGGCCCCTTTCACTTGGGCATTTTTCTCATGCCGCAGCAAAAAAAATGCCTCATGAAAAACGCTAAGACTAAATAAACGTTGGTGTTTTGTATGTCCTTTAAAAAAACACCCCGTGTGAAATAGACCTTAAGGTAACTATTTTAAATTTAGGGTACTAATTTGAATGTTAGGGTA
Organism: Caprella mutica; assembly: GCA_947561585.1. Lineage (NCBI taxonomy): Eukaryota > Metazoa > Arthropoda > Malacostraca > Amphipoda > Caprellidae > Caprella > Caprella mutica. The sequence goes on from CANNZV010000178.1 coordinate 419,601, forward strand.
ACTATTTTAAAGTGAAGGTAATAATTTGGGGTAACTATGTAAAACTTAGGGAAATAATTAGAATTCTACCATAATCATTCGAATCTCAGGGTAATAAATTGAATAATAGCTCAATTTACTAAATATTAAGATAAATACTTAGCAGCCTGTTGAAAATGGTAGAATGGGTATCACTCAATTAAGTGATAAACTAATGTTAGTTTATCACCTGGAAGAGCTGGTGGTCTGCCTTTAGTTGTCTTATTTCATCTGCAGAGCGTCCCACCATCGAGTGAGACTTCACCAGAGCATGTAGCAACTCCTTCAGCCAGTTGTGAGCCTGTAAGTGGATACACAAAGTATTTTTAAACAATTAGCTATCTAGGGTATGTTCCTAGTTATTGGACGGTTTCACATTTTCGATTATACAAGAAAAAACAATATAACAATTATTATTTAACTTCACATTTATTGGTATCATTAAATACCAAAAAATTAAAAAAATAATTATTATGTTATCGTTTTTCTTATATGACCGAAGATGTGAAACCGACCGATAATTCGTAACTTACCCTAGAAAAAATTGTTTTAAACTATTCGTTAGTCGAAATATTGAGGATATTTTAAGTAGTAATATTTAAATTCTTACAGCTACTTTAGAAATGATATAACAATGACTGTGTCGTTTGGAATGATTCTACACGGTGATATCATTTCGAACAATAACATCAATGACTTAATTATTTATCATGGATACATTAATACATCAGTGTATCAGTGATACACAAGGTGATACATTAGTGTATCACGGATAAATGAGGTGATACACCAGTGCATCACGGATAGCTGGTGCGTGGAAGATTCCACTGAGGAAAATTCCACTGCAGAAAGTTCCAGTGGGAAAATTCCACTGCGGAAAGTTCCACTGGGAAAATTACACTTCGGAAAGTTCCAGTGTGAAAATTACACTTCGGAAAGTTCCACTGAGGAAAATTCCACTGCGGAAAGTTCCAGTGGGAAAATTCCACTGCGGAAAGTTCCAGTAGGAAAATTACACTTTGGAAAGTTCCACTGCGAAAAATACACTTCGGAAAGTTCCACTGCAGAAAATTCTACTAAACAAAATCCAATACTTAAAAATCAACCAGGAACTTTTTCCGCAGTGGGACTATCCTCAGTGGAATTTTCCTAGAACCTGATAGTTACACCACATTCCCCCCACCTGCTTCACATCTTCATGGCACGATAGCAGTTGAATTTTTTGCTGCAGTTTCAGTTTAGAGGTGTGCGCCTCAGTTGCCGCCTCATTGTAGAGGCTCTGAGAGGAGGTGAGGAGGGTGTGCACGTGGTTCAGTTCAGAAGTGTAGTCGGGGGTGACGTCACGACCACTCAGATCCTTCACCGCCATCGTCAGCAGATCTAAAAGCTTCTCCCCGCACTTACTGGCCTCAGACATGAGGTAGTCTGTGGTGGTAGGTAGTGGTTACTAGTTGATAAAAAGCACTGGTTTCTAGTAGGTAGTGGTACTGTTTACTATAAGGTACAGGTAGCTACTACTTCACTAGTAGAAATTAGTGTGTAATGTAATTTTATCCTATTTGCGCATAAGAGACAATCTCATAATCTATAATAGCTATATTATATACATATATGTATGTATTACATGCATAGCTCTAGTTTACGTTAGAACACATCATTTACCCAAAGTTTCTCTCCTGCTGGTTATTTCTTTGAGGGATGCCTTTAGTATCACCACATCCCTGGACTTGGGACTCCACTTCTCTGGCTGTCTGATCACAGCACACCTGAAACAGAGGGGTGGTTAAACCAGTACATGGAGGATGGCCTTATTTTGGGACAGCAATCTGTAAATGTGGCACATCAGCAAAGTTAAAGTTGAGCAACTGTGTACGGGATAACTAACCTATCTATAGTGAACTCCTCTATAGTGAACTGTAACTAGGTCACTATAGCTATAGAGCTTACAGTAGAAATCCTCTATAGTGAATTAGCTGCAACTAGATCACTATATAGCTTACTTCTTTATTGAGGAGTTAAGAGATACATAGAAAATTGATAGCCTTTTTGAGACATACTAGTAGCTAGCCACTACACTAGAAATGTTCACTATACAGGGTACTTCATTACTCAGGACTCTACTAATCAGGATGGTTCACTATACAGGACATCATTACATATGAGTTGTAGCTTCTATAGTGACAATAGCTACCCGATTTGGGTGTCCACCCACCTCTCCACGATGTACTGAGTCATACGGTGCAGTCGCACTGACGCTAGTATTACGGTACGCCGCCTGTCAAGTCGGGAGGCGAAGGATCTGCAGGGATAGTACGTTAGGATACATTGACACTGATAAAAAAAATCAAACACCGCTACTTTAATTATCATGACTTAGCTACATTATACAATTCAACTTTTTAACTTTATTTAACTATATTTATCATTTAAAAATAAGGAGAATATATGGTGACTGTGATACATACCTACAGGTATCATGGATACGATTTAAAATAAAAATTGTGTAATAGATTTCTTTTTGTAGAGTAAGTTCTTAATTATCGGTCAGTTCCACATTTTCGGACACGTAAGAAAAAACGATATAATAATAATTAAAATAGAAAATGATAATTATTATTATATCGTTTTTTCTTACGTGTCCGAAAATGCGGAACTGACCGATAATTAAGAACTTACCTTATGATCGAAAATGTGGAACCGTCCAATAACTCATCACTTCTCACCTGACTAATGTGTCTGTGTAGTCCTTTAGAGCCCTAAGGTCTTCCGTAGAGGTGCACTGCTCTCCCAGGGGGCGTAGATCCCCATCACCCCGGGACAGGGAGTCCTCAACTCGGTACCTTAGAGCGGCCCATCGCCCATATGTCTCCTGATGGGGTAAGGGGGGGGGGGGGAATGAACAATAGGGGATTGATATTAACAACGTAGCTGTATACAAAAATATTAAAAACTTTGTTTCTAAGGCTCATACTATAGCTACTAGCAGTTTCACCGCCACGTTTTCACTGCTCTGTTTACGCCTCTTCAATTAATCACGGTTAAATGAATGGAAAATAAATTTGCATGCTATACTAGCGTTACTACCGTTTTCCATTCATTTAACCGTCAGTAATTGAAGAAGCGGAAACAGGGCAGTGAAAACGCGGCGGTGAAACTGCTAGTAGATATAGGCCTAAGATATCACAGCTACAGACTATAATGACGACAATAGGTGTTCCTACCCTGCACTTCAGTTCAATAGCCTCGTGTTCCCGTAACAGCTGGTCTGCCTGACTGCTGGAAGTGCCAATTCGTGCCTCTGACAGGAGTGTTCTGCCAGCACTGGACAGCCAGGAACCAATGTCTGACATTTCAGTTTCCACTGACCGAACCTGACGGATAGAATTGACAGGGTGAGTTCATGTTACCTGCAGGTATCATGAATAGCAATTAAATAATCCTCATTGTACCCCTCACTCACCTCATTGTACCCCTCACTCACCTCATTGTACCCCTCACTCACCTCATTGTACACCTCACTCACCTCATTGTACCCCTCACTCACCTCATTGTACCCCTCACTCACCTCATTGTACCCCTCACTCACCTCATTGTACCCCTCACTCACCTCATTGTACTCCTCACTCACCTCATTGTACTCCTCACTCACCTCATTGTACTCCTCACTCACCTCATTGTACCACTCACTCACCTCATTGTACCCCTCACTCACCTCATTGTACTCCTCACTCACCTCATTGTACCCCTCAATCACCTCATTGTACCCCTCAATCACCTCATTGTACCCCTCACTCACCTCATTGTACCCCTCACTCACCTCATTGTACTCCTCACTCACCTCATTGTACCCCTCACTTACCTCATTGTACCCCTCACTCACCTCATTGTACTCCTCACTCATCTCATTGTACTCCTCACTCACCTCATTGTACTCCTCACTCACCTCATTGTACCCCACTCACCTCATTGTACTCCTCACTCACCTCATTGTACTCCTCACTCACCTCATTGTACTCCTCACTCACCTCATTGTACTCCTCACTCACCTCATTCTACCCCTCACTCACCTCATTGTACTCCTCACTCACCTCATTGTACTCCTCACTCACCTCATTGTACATGTTTATGGCTGCATTAAGTCTCTTCCAAGTCGCCTCCACCGCGGCCTGTAGGAGTTGCAAAGCCCTGAGCATCGCCATGACCCTTTTAGAGGCCTCCTTGTGATCTTCACAGTCTTCGCTGGTGAAGCCTCCGTCACTGGAACCCTTGAGAACCTTCAACACATCGTCACCTGTGGATAGAATCACCTATTAGCTTTGTTAGCATGGGGTAAACACACAGTTATCAGACAGTTACACATCTTCGATCATAGCTACAGGAAAATAATCGACATTTTAAATGGTTATTCTTTTTTTCCTGTATGATCGAAAATGTGGAACTGTCCTTTAACTCAGAACTTGATAAACTTGTTATGAACAATAAAATAAAAGCAAAAGAAAATAATAATACATTTTCCATAATTAACTCAAAATGTTCTCCACAATAATTCTTTTTCAAAGCGTAATTCCAGAGCATAAAAACTCGAAACATTATAAGGTCACATTCCTGTGTGTGAATTACGAGACTATTGCCTCACTGTCACAATTGACCACATTGCTACACTGTGACAATTGACCACATTGCTACACTGTGACAATTGACCACATTGCTACACTGTCACAATTGACCACATTGCTACACTGTGACAATTGACCACATTGCTACACTGTGACAATTGACCACATTGCTACACTGTGACAATTGACCACATTGCTACACTGTGACAATTGACCACATTGCTACACTGTGACCACATTGCTACACTGTGACCACATTGACCCTTACTCTTCTTACAGTTATAGTTTAGTAGGTGGAGCATGTGGAACAAATAAAGAGAAAAACGTAGGGTAACTTTCGAGTTATCGGTCAGCTTCACCACATCTTCGATCGTGAAAGAAAAGGTATCCATGATACCTGCATGTATCATGGATACCAATTAAAATGAAGGTTGAATAATAATTATTATACCTATTTTCTTGCATGGTCGAAAACATGAAACCGTCCGATAACTCGCACTAAACTTTTCGTGCTCATAACGGTACAATTAACTATTTTAAATATAAATTAAAATATAAAATATAAACTAATTATAAATTAAAAGTTATTAATCTACTTACTATTTAAAATAATTTGAAAAAATAGTATTCTGAACAAAATGAAAGTAATATGATTAAAAAAAATCAATTTCGAAACATGAAAACTGTTACAAAATATCAAATTAATTTAAAAAAAAAATCGAGAAAGGAAACTGAATTGAAAATAAAAGAGAACTGAAAGAAAACAAAATGCAGAACTTGCAAGGATACCAGTATCCAGGATACCAGTATCCCAGATAACATTATTTTAAAAATTGCATCCAAAATATACGTATCCTGTATACCAGTGATTTGTTCTCTCTATTGCCTTTCTTAATAAAAAGAGGAACTGGTAGAGTGGTAACTATACATACCAGTACAACATACCAGTCTACGCTTACTGTAGTCTGGTCAGTGCAACCAATATAGAAAGTGAAAGTGACCCACTACCAACCACCTACCACTCAGGAATGTGGGTACAAATAACCACAAATACACACTTTCAAAGGGGAAAACTATCACAAAAATAAAAATAGGTATCTTAGCTAACATTTGAGAAAAATAGACTTGGTGTAAAATTAGGCAATTTAACTCCTTTATCGTACTTGCGATGATATTCAGTCTCTTAAATGTTAAAATAAATGGTTTGCTGGTAAGATAGGGAATTAAATTCTTAATGCTACTTTATTCAATTAAATCAGTTAGTAGTTTTATAAACACAATCTATTCGTTCTGTGATATAAAATCTGTCTTATATTTTGAATGAGGTAGTAACAACATTAACAAATAAACAATGATGGTAAATAGTAATGGTGCATATCTCAGTGTATCTGCCTTAGTCTGTTATCTTTCCTGTTTCCTATCTAATTCTCCATCTCTCCCTCTCATTCCACATCTCTCCCTCTCATCCCCCATCTCTCCCTCTCATCCCTTATCTCTTCCTCTCCTTCCCCATCTCTCCCTCTCCTTCTCGATCTCTCCCTCTCATCCCCCATCTCTCCCTCTCCTTCCCCATCTCTCCCTCTCATCCCCCATCTCTCCCTCTCCTTCCCCATCTCTCCCTCTCCTTCCCCATTCCTCCCTCTCCTTCCCCATTCCTCCCTCTCCTTCCCCATCTCTCCCTCTCCTTCCCCATCTCTCCCTCTCCTTCCCCATCCCTCCCTCTCCTTCCCCATCTCTCCCTCTCCTTCCCCATCTCTCCCTCTCCTTCCCCATCTCTCCCTCTCCTTCCCCCAATTCCATTACACCAGTTTAAAGTTCAGACGTTTATGCTAATTTGACTTTCACTTCCCTGATCGCGTTAATGTTTTTTTCTAATGTTTCCCCACTGCTCAATAAGCCCCTTGCCCCCCTCCCCTACAGCTGTGGACAGGTCAGGCCCACAATGGGGCACTCGGGCACAGGGGAGACAACATTCCACTCGCGAGAGAAAGTTAGGTAAAGAGGGGGGGAGGGGCACTGCATCTTTGATTGATAAAGTGAGGTATAGGGCAAGTTATCAGACAGTTCCACATTTTCGATCGTATGGAAAAAGTATATAAAATTTACATTTTAAACTCTTCTTTAAAAAAAAATAACGAATGGTTAAATTATGTAACAATATATTTTTCTTAAATAAATGAAAGTTTAGAAGTGTCCGATAACTCAGAACTTACCCTAGCTGCCTAGCAACTACTTAAAGTGAATCAAATTATAATTCAGGTATGTTTCAGCCATAGTTAATAAATAGAGAAGTATACCAAGTACAATATTGGAACATCAGAAAATACTCTGAGTGACGTCATACAAAGTATTTTCCATTTTGTTTTTAAATAAAAAATATTCTACTATTCAGTTAAACGTGCATTTTCATGGAAATTAACTTACATAAAATTGTTTTTATCACGTTTTACACTCTATTAACTTATAATATTCACCTTATAATACTTATAATACATGAGAGTACTGTATGCGACGCCATTTGTTTACATCGTTTCTGAAGAATGGATCAAGTTCACCGTCAATTAATTCGAAACTTAGCATACTTTTCTATTTATTTACTATGGTTTCAGTTGTGACTGATACTTTTTATCGAAATATGTCGAGGCGAAGACTTGTTTTATAAAATAGCTATTTCAAAATTATGCTGTAGATGTGTCTTACCCATGCTGTAGATGTGTCTTACCCATGCTGTAGATGTGACTTACCCATGCTGTAGATGTGTCTTACCCATGCTGTAGATGTGTCTTACCCATGCTGTAGATGTGACTTACCCATGCTGAAGATGTGTCTTACCCATGCTGTAGATGTGACTTACCCATGCTGTAGATGTGTCTTACCCATGCTGTAGATGTGTGTTACCCATGCTGTAGATGTGACTTACCCATGCTGTAGATGTGTCTTACCCATGCTGTAGATGTGTCTTACCCATGCTGAAGATGTGTCTTACCCATGCTGAAGATGTGTCTTACCCATGCTGTAGATGTGTCTTACCCATGCTGTAGATGTGTCTTACCCATGCTGTAGATGTGTCTTACCCATGCTGTAGATGTGTCTAGGTCTGGCTGTCAGTTCCTTAAAGGTTCCACTACTGTTGGTCAGGACTCTCTGCAAGGACGGAGCACTCATACAGGCCTCCTCCCTCCTCAACTCCTTCTGCAGTGTTTCGAAATCACGGTGGCACTGTTCACACTCCTCCACGAAATCTTCGTACGCCTGGGAATGAGCAGAAAGTTGGTAAATTCATTGTTTAGTAGGGGGTTTAACGGTTGACGGACACTTGACAGAATGACACTTCGCCGAAAGAATTTGGCCGAACGTATATTTAGCTGAAAGACATTTGGCCGAACGTATATTTTGTCGAACGGACATTTGGCTGAAGGGACATTGGCCAATATATATTCATTTTGAAAAAAATGGGATATTAATATCATTTAATATAATAAAAATCATAACCAATGATAACAAGTTAAAAAGAATGAAGAGAAGCTTTTTTACACCTCTTGTATTTGCGATGAAATACATGATTATGAAAATATTCAAATTGTTGAGCAATATATGCTCGCAGCTCATAATATGGATACCCATTATGTAGATAAATATTAAAATTCATTTTCTTTTTTATGAAATAACTTCAAATTCGATGGAAATAAAACATATTTATTAAATTAACCGGAGGCTGAAATTTCTATTATTGATAAACAATGAATAAAAGTCTTTCGGTCAAATGTCCGTTCGGCCAACTTTACGCCAAATACACTTTCAGCCAAGTTTCCGCACACTAGGTTTAACATCTGCTTCGGAAGCAAAGGTCAAAAGCAGTCAAAATTGACTCTAAAAAGCAGTCAGGAAGGAAAGTGGTCCCATGAACAAAGTCACCTACCTGGATGCCAGAAAGCTATTCAGTGAATACGGTCACTTACTTAGGATTGTGATGAAGAGGGACACAAACACCAAATTAATCGATAGAAAAATATGGATTAGTAATTATCTAATATCTATAACTTCACACTTTTTTCTCTGTGAGGTGGCCTTGCTTGTTTGAACCTATATACAGGATTTAATAACGGGAATAACTTGGATAGCCTTATTTCGAAGAGGATAAGCACACGAACTGTTCAAAGGTCAACCACAAGATGATCTTTGGATCACGCTAATCCATAGATAGAACGTTGACGACCATTTGGAATCTCCTTGAAATTTAGTATCAAATATATACATGCTTTTTATTTAAAGAAATTAACTATTCAGCAGTGGAAACACCATTTTAATAGAGAGTTTCAAGGAGATTTCAAGGATTTCGAGGCTTAAATACAAAATTTTAGTTCTACAAATTAGCTAGATAATTTTTTCATAACGTGCAAGTTATACTTAAGTTAAGATTGGTTATTTAAACATTTTGAAACAACTCACAAAATGGATAAACTTCTCTAAAAGCTTCATCTAGTCTAGCTGTTAAAGGACATCAAAAAGGTGTAAAAACTAACCTTCCTATTGTTGATCCAAGTAGTGTGGCAGTAGTCTAAGTTACCACCCAAGTCAGATGGTAACTTAGTGATGTCTATATACCTGCCAATCTTAGTGATAGTCGTGTAAACCGGCTGTGAAACAGGAAGTAAAAATTAAAAACTTTAATTAACTGTTCTACCAACTTCATAAATAGGTATAGGATTAAATCTTCATATAAACTAATATGTTCAATAAAAACGATTGTCAACTATCTACAAGCTATATTATCTACCAGAATTAAAGCTACAACCTAGTTAGCAAAAAGAAACAAGTTACCTAGGTTGCAAAAAGAAACAAGTTACCTAGGTAGCAAAGAGGAACAAGTTACCTAGGTAGCAAAAAGAAACAAGTTAACTTGGTAGAAAATAGAAACTGGCTACCTAGGTAGCAAATTGTAACAAGCTATCTAATAGCTACCTAGGTAGCACGTAGCCTCTCCTTACTTGGTTATCAACTTCAGTTTTTCTGCAGTCGACACGTTGCTTGTCCCAAAAGCCATCAGACCTAATAACCAGCAGTAGCTTGATGTTTCCAAGCGCTGCTTTGATTGTACTAGTAGCATGTTTCACGTGTCTGTAGGGGGTACTTCTTCCATCTACCACCACCACCCATCCTCTTTCAACACTGGTAACGCTGAAGAGAAAGATGGACAAATTATTTGATCAATGTATATTAGATCTAATACTAATATACCTTTAAAACATCAAATAGGTATGTAAGTCATAGTAAGTAATTGTCCATGAAGAAGTTGAGAAAAGATTAAAATTATTATGCGCTAATGGGACTGTGATCTCAGCAACATGGAAAAGTACCGAATACCTATAGTGAAGTACCTAATTCCTATTAGGTATCTAATTCCTAGTTAGGTATCTAATTCCTAGTTAGGTATCTAATTCCTAGTTAGGTACCTAATTCCTAGTTAAGTACCTAATTCCTAGTTAGGTACCAAATTCCTAGTTAGGTACCAAATTCCTAGTTAGGTACCTAATTCCTAGTTAGGTACCTAATTCCTAGTTAGGTACCTAATTCCTAGTTAGGTACCTAATTCCTAGTTAGGTACCTAATTCCTAGTTAGGTACCTAATTCCTAGTTAGGTACCTTATTTCTAGTTAGGTGCCTAATTCCTAGTTAGGTACCTAATTGCTATTTATGTACCAAATACCTAGTTATGTACCCAATACCTAGTTATGTACCCAATACCTAGTTATGTACCCAATACCTAGTTAGGTTAAGGTACCCAATACCTAGTTAGGTACTTAATACCTAGTTAGGTACTTAATACCTAGTTAGTCACTCAATACCTAGTTATGTACTGAATGCTAACTTAGGTACCTAAGCATATATAGCTATTTAAAACTACCACCTCTTCAACATACAAAAATAAGTAACTTATTGAGATTATGGTTAATTTACCTAGGTATAGTTTTGAGGTACTTTAGTGTGAAAGATATTGCTCCAACATCCTGGTCAGCAGTATCTGATGGTAGTGGTACCACTATGATGGGACTACCCCCGGCATCTCTACACCCAGGTAGGTAGGCTAAGCGTCTCTTCAGAAGGACCTCCCATTCGCTTCCACCCATCAGTAGAGTTTTTGTGAAAACTCTATGGAAGAAAAAGAAAAAAACTGTTAGGTACATTTTCAAAAACTATCATCATGAAATGCAAAAACAGTGATCAAACGGATCTAGTTTGCCATCGATAAAGTAAAATTAGTCTATTCTAATTTTTATTAAGTAAACACTATCTTTTAAATAAACAAAGTGCATGCATCGACTATTTCAAACATAGATTTCAACAGAAACCATACTAATTTTTTTGAATACTTTCAGTTCATATGAATAAGAATGAGGATCAAAGAACACTATTTAAAAACACCGAAAAGATTTAAATCTGTAACGGAAGAGGAAACACCTTCACCAAACAGAACAAATTAACACTGACTCCTACCTGCAATATTAAATAGGTTCCGGAATAGTGAATAACAATTTAAAGTTATTAATCTTGGTGACTAATATGAAATACTAGTTAGACACATTCAAAATAATAAACTAATAAAGTTAATTTAAATATTTAATAAAAAGAAAATTCAATAAATGGTTTCATAAAATTAAATTTTATTTTATTCAGTTGAAAATTTAAAAAAGTGGAGTCAGGGATAATAATTATTACTAAATTGAACTACCATCAGTGAACATAAAATTTATATGGTAAAATACCGTCATTTTTACAACACGTATGAAAAAAATATGAAAACATTTCTAAATTACATGAAATTAGAAAAATGAATTTTGCTAATAAAAAACAAATAAAGTTTCAAGGTACATACGATTCAATTACCAACATGTTACCTTGGTATTAATATTGCACAGAAAATAAATAATAGAAAATAAGATATTTGAAGGACAGACCAGATGCTGTGAAGCAATATAGTCCTTATGAGGTAGGGGCATAAGAGCTACATTAGATGAGATGTAAATAGATCACTAAAGATATACCCAGTGACATTTAGTAAAGAATATGGAAATTGCCCTCTTTTGAAGATTTGTACATACAGTGAGTAAACTTAACTGAAAACAGTTGACACTATATTGTTATTATGTATCAATAGTATTACACTAGTTAACTCGTTGTTTTACTTTGCATCCATGATACCTGCAGGTATCATGTATACCATTAAAACGACGAATTGAATAAAAAAAATCCTTATATGATCTAAGATGTGGAACAGTTCGATATATCGTAGCTTACCCTACTTGGCAGTTACAATATACCTACGATTAATTTGTATTTAATTAGTTAGTTAACTTACTTTATTAAAATAAATAAAATTCAAAAATAAATATATTTAATTAAATTGGCGGTAAGGATTTGGACACACTTTTTCCTTCTTGTTTATAGATCTAAGTATAGGAACATTAATAATAAAATACATTTTATCCATTTTTTAAAATTCGATTTGAAAAAGTATAATTAACTATTTTAAAACAGCAGCGCCACCTAGAGAGGAAACTCACAATTATCACAAATGATAAAGCACATGCGTACGATATCACTAACTCTGCTCCGCTTGTTTGTGTGCTTCTATTCACATTCTAGTTTTCAAAATATTTCAATATACTTTAAATTATACAGAAAAATAATCTTACTCATTGACGTGTATTTAAGCTTGAGTAAAGTTATTGATTACAAACTCGTTAATAAACAGCTGATTATGTAAACAAACAGATCGCAGCGCCATCCCTGCCGATGCGGTGAAAATCACAGTTACATGCATATAATAATATACATTTTTTTCCAGCGATATACATTTCATTAATTTCAGACGAAGGAATTTCTAAGAAGTAGCAATATAAATAATTACATCTTCTTTATTTTACCTAAGTTCATTCTTTAACCAAATTTTAGTCGTCTCGAGAAAAGTGTTAAAATGATAATGATAATAAATTCAGAACATAAACCCAGTGTTAATTTCTAATACAACTTGTTTTCAAAGTGAGTATGCAAGTACCTATGCATATTGTCTTACAGTTATAATAGTCAATTGCAGTGCCATAAATCCTGTCCTGGCATATATGGCAGTTATTATGGTCAAGCAGACTAGGTACAGGTTGTTATGTCATCTCGGTGAGATGTACCGACTGTGTCTCTGTCAGATTGTACAAGCTTTTCTAGGGTATGTTACGAGTTATCGAACAGCTACATAAATTGGTTCATTTAACCGGTAGCTCTTAATTATGACCTAATGGTACACATCTGTCCCCTTTTGACTAATATATTTTGGCCGATAATTTGGGCAAAAAATTTTCTAAAGACACTAATTTTTTAACAATTCATGGCATGAAGGGTAACCCAAAAGAAAATAATATAAATGTTAAAAGTAAAAGGATACTCCGTATCCAGGTTACGGCATCGCAGTATCGTGGCTACGGATGTAATTGTCTCTGTGCGTCGGGGACAATCATAGCGATGCTGTGACACGCGAAAACATGATTAAGCGAGAGAGCTTTAGCTTATTGCCTGGACACATGTAGCTTATTGTCTGGTCACATGTAGCTTATTGCCTGGACACATGTAGCTTATTGCCTGGACACATGTACCTTATTGTCTGGTCACATGTAGCTTATTGCCTGGACACATGTAGCTTATTGCCTGGACACATGTAGCTTATTGCCTGGTCACATGTAGCTTACTGCCTGGACACATGTAGCTTATTGTCTGGTCACATGTAGCTTATTGCCTGGACACATGTAGCTTATTGCCTGGACACATGTAGCTTATTGCCTGGTCACATGTAGCTTACTGCCTGGACACATGTAGCTTATTGCCTGGACACATGTAGCTTATTGCCTGGACACATGTAGCTTATTGCCTGGTCACATGTAGCTTACTGCCTGGACACATGTAGCTTATTGCCTGGACACTTGTAGCTTATTGCCTGGACACATGTAGCTTATTGCCTGGACACATGCATAGCTTACTGCCTGGACACATGTAGCTTATTGCCTGGACACATGTAGCTTACTGCCTGGACACATGTAGCTTATTGCCTGGACACATGTAGCTTATTGCCTGGACACATGTAGCTTATTGCCTGGACACGTGTAGCTTATTGCCTGGACACATGTAGCTTATTGACTAGACACATGTAGCTTATTGCCTGGACACTGTAGCTTATTGCCTGGACACATGTAGCTTATTGACTGGACACATGTAGCTTATTGTCTGGACACATGTAGCTTATTGCCTGGACACATGTAGCTTATTGCCTGGACACATGTAGCTTATTGCCTGGACACATGTAGCTCATTGCCTGGACACATGTAGCTTATTGCCTGGACACATGTAGCTTATTGTCTGGATACATGTAGCTTATTGTCTGGACACATGTAGCTTATTGCCTGGACACATGTAGCTCATTGCCTGGACACATGTAGCTTATTGCCTGGACACATGTAGCTTATTGCCTGGACATTTTACTCTGGTTTCGTTTCTTGTTAATGTGAAGAGCGAAATGAAGAGCTGGAGGAGGTTTAATGGAGTTACAGTTACCAAAGAAGTTTTTGCGAAGTAAAATGTGATGACTCAGCACATTTTATAGGCACAAGCGACACAATTAACAGAGAAAAAAACATCAAGAGGCAATGATATGAAAAACTTCAGGTAATTAGATTGCAATTATGGCTATATGTATTGAGTGCAATGATCGATAGATCTAATAAATTAATTATTACCAAGGAATAGAGATAAATAATATAATAATAATGGTATGAATAAGAAATGTTATATTCATTTACAAATATATTATCACATTCAATAATCTGGATATTAACATTTCTTATGATATTGATTTCATTTTGAAGAATAGTATTTTTCTATCTGGAACTCAATGAAGCAAACAACTCAATTTTGCTTGTCTTTTCCAATTGATGCGATCAGAGCTATAGTATCCTAGATACGATAAGAGCTATTGTATCCTAGATACGATAAGAGCTATAGTATCCTAGATACGATAAGAGCTATAGTATCCTAGATACGATAAGAGCTATAGTATCCTAGATTCGATAACAGCTCTATTATCCTAGATACGATAACAGCTACAGTATCCTAGATACGATAAGAGATATAGTATCCTAGATACATTATGAGGGATATTATCCTAGATACGATAAAATATATAGTTCAAGTATATACGCATCAAGTATATCATATTCAAGTATATAAGCATATCAAGAAATTAATATTTAGCGCAAGTGGTGAGTCAGTGGCCAAAATAATATCGCGTCTTGCAGGATGCTAAATTCCTCATTCTGGAGTTCAGTTTCAATGGAATATACTGATATAACTGAAACAAAATAAGGTTTTCAGTGTCCTGCAATCGCTGCAACACTTCCTCTCTCTAGAGTAGTTTATCATAACTCTATGACATAGCCATAGTATGAGAGCTGACCCAGTGGGTCACGTTCAGTTTAGCCCTTTAAAGAGAACTGCAATGTAGAACAGCTTGCATTGTACCGTGCATTATGTAACAAAAGTTATTGTAAGTGTTCAATGCTCAGTATTGTATATTTCATTGCTATTAGGTAAAAGAGTTATTGTGAATTCAACAGTTTATTAAATTCACATATGTATATCTTTTCTCTGATAGTACATCATCACAGTGACTCTTTTCTCTGACAGTACATCATCACAGTGACTCTTTTCTCTGATAGTACATCATCACAGTGACTCTTTTCTCTGATAGTACATCATCTCAGTGACTCTTTTCTCTGATAGTACATCATCACAATGACTCTTTTCTCTGATAGTACATCATCACAGTGACTCTTTTCTCTGATAGTACATCATCACAGTGACTCTTTTCTCTGATAGTACATCATCACAGTGACTCTTTTCTCTGATAGTACATCATCACAGTGACTCTTTTCTCTGATAGTACATCATCACAGTGACTCTTTTCTCTGATAGTACATCATCACAGTGACTCTTTTCTCTGATAGTACATCATCACAGTGACTCTTTTCTCTGATAGTACATCATCACAGTGACTCTTTTCTCTGATAGTACATCATCACAGTGACTCTTTTCTCTGATAGTACATCATCACAGTGACTCTTTACTCTGATAGTACATCATCACAGTGACTCTTTTCTCTGATAGTACATCATCACAGTGACTCTTTTCTCTGATAGTACATCATCACAGTGACTCTTTTCTCTGATAGTACATCATCACAGTGACTCTTTTCTCTGATAGTACATCATCACAGTGACTCTTTTCTCTGATAGTACATCATCAAAGTGACTCTTTTTTCTGATAGTACATCATCACAGTGACTCTTTTCTCTGATAGTACATCATCACAGTGACTCTTTTCTCTGATAGTACATCATCACAGTGACTCTTTTCTCTGATAGTACATCATCACAGTGACTCTTTTCTCTGATAGTACATCATCAAAGTGACTCTTTTTTTCTGATAGTACATCATCACAGTGACTCTTTTTTTCTGATAGTACATCATCACAGTGACTCTTTTTTTCTGATAGTACATCATCACAGTGACTCTTTTCTCTGATAGTACATCATCACGGTGACTCTTTTCTCTGATAGTACATCATCACAGTGACTCTTTCCTCTGATAGTACATCATCACAGTGACTCTTTTTTCTGATAGTACATCATCACAGTGACTCTTTTCTCTGATAGTACATCATCACAGTGACTCTTTTCTCTGATAGTACATCATCACAGTGACTCTTTTCTCTAATAGTACATCATCACGGTGACTCTTTTCTCTGATAGTACATCATCACAGTGACTCTTTTCTCTGATAGTACATCATCACAGTGACTCTTTTCTCTGATAGTACATCATCACAGTGACTCTTTTCTCTGATAGTACATCATCACAGTGACTCTTTTCTCTGATAGTACATCATCACAATGACTCTTTTCTCTGATAGTACATCATCACAGTGACTCTTTTCTCTGATAGTACATCATCACAGTGACTCTTTTCTCTGATAGTACATCATCACAGTGACTCTTTTCTCTAATAGTACATCATCACAGTGACTCTTTTCTCTGATAGTACATCATCACAGTGAC